>JAJEJO010005427.1:23415-113616 GCA_020662805.1 Glaucomys volans | reverse complement strand
CTGTGGCTTCTCTCTCCACTTGTACTGCAGTTACTTATGTGCTCTTCGTGTCATTCTAAGCAAAGGAAAATTGAAATTTTAAATTGTTGCTGTGAGTCTTGCCATTCATCTTTATATCATGTGTGGCCAGTTTCAAATGCAAATATCAGAGCATTTAGCTGCTCCGTGGGGTCGGGGAGATCATACCACGCGAATTTCTGGGTTCATCCCTAAGGGTGCCTCAAGCTGGCCGAAGGACAAACGGCCAGGCTGAGGAAGGCTGGGGCAGGAGGAGACCGTCCGCACCAGGGGAGGAAGCCTGCGGGGCCCAGGTGTCCCCTCAAAGTAAAGACCCTCTCAGGCACCTGGAGGCCCCTTGGCAGGGGACACAGCAACCCTCTGCAGCTCCACAGCTACTGAGTCCCCCTCCAGCCAGACCCTGGGCTGCTCGAGTCACCCCAACGTGGGCGGGGTCTGCAGAAGTCAAGCCAGATGTCCCCTTCCCACAGGTCCGCCCCTCAGGAGGTGGCACACCCAGCATCCCTGACCCCCAGGCCAGCAAGTGCCCTCCACTGAGATGGGGCCTCCAGCTGCCCACCCACCAGATGGGCCGTGGTGCTGTATTCGAGGAGCAGGAAAAGAAGGTGGAAAGGAGACGAAAGGGAAGGAAAAAGAGACTGTAGCTTTAAATCTCAAAGCCCCCAACCAGAGCGCTCCCACCTCTCCCCCCAGGCTGGCTCTTCCTCCTGTCACTCCCCAATTCTTGAAAAATCTATAAATCTTCAAGTTACCATAAATTCACTCATCTATGAAAATTGCCTTATCTTAACACCTATGTGCACTGTCTGCTCACTCACACAATGTATTTTTAGATTAGATAAATAAAGGGAGATATATTTTAAGAAACCCATAATGTTCCAAAGGTTATTTGTTAATCAGAGGAGACAACATGAAGCTGAAGATCCTAAAAAAAGCCAGGCGTGGTGGCGCACACCTGTAATCCCAGCGGCCATGGAGGCTGAGGCAGGAGGATCTCAAGTTCAAAGCCAGCCTCAGCAACAGCGAGGCCCTAAGCAACTCAGTGAGACCCTGTGTCTAAACAGGGTGTGGCTCAGCAGTTGAGTGCCCCTGGGTTCAATTCCTGGTAACCCCTGCCAAAAAAAAAATTCCTAAAAAAAGACCAGACCACCATAAAAGTTTTGCGATTACCTGATGTCCACCCCATACCTTCCCTGGCCCACCCCTCGCCAGGGTTCCCTTAAATGAATAGCTCAAGACCCCAAACCACATCTCCCTCTCCAGCTCGCCTACATTCTCCTGGGAGAAGGCGAACCTTCCCTTTCTGGGATACATTCTCTCCTTTGCTCCCGAGACCTGGCTTGTCCTTAAATTCTTTTCTGCCATGAGCCAGGGACCTGGAAGCTGAGCAGAGGGCTCCTCCACTCTGGGCAGACCTCCTCAAACCACCATCCGGTGACAGTGCTGCCAGCCAAGGACAAGGACAGCAGCTGCCAGGTCCCGTTCCCAAGACAATGCGGGATTTGCGCACCTGACCATGGACCATGTCAACCAGGGACCGTGCCTGGGCCCAGGTACAGAGGACAGCCACAGCTGTGGAGCGGGACAGGTGGAGAGGCCGAGGGGACACACGGCTGGCGAGGGCGACTCAGTTGGGATGCACGTGGGTTGAAGCTCAGTCCCTGGAATGAGCTCTAAAGTCCCATCAGACTTCACTTTCCACCCAGGGTTCAGAGGTAAAATGACGAAGACCGTGAGCTGGCGATGGCATTAGGTGCAGTGTGGAGAAGGCAGGCAGTGGGAGGGGCAGGAGGGGAGGTGGTTGGAAAGCCCTCCAGTCCCCATGGCAGCCAAGGGACTCTGTGGCCAGGTTTTGCTTGATGAGCTCATGATAGCGGTGGAGACAGTGCTACTGCAAATTGCTCCTGCTGTCTGCGGGGCTGGCCCCTCCTGTCCACCCCGGAGTCACTGATGGACGGACTGTCAGGCCCCTCGCTCAGCCTCGGTGCTTCTCTCCCGGGGGAGGCAGATGCACAGTTCCACAGGCCTTTATCCCAGAGAGCAAAGCGGCTGGGCTCGGGGAAGGCCAGCGCACACTTCTGCTGGGGGCAGGCCCCACCTGTGGCCCTTCTCTGGGCCAGAGCCTGGGAAGCAGCCTGACCCTCCCCTGGGGCCCACACCTGCCCCGGCTGCTCTGCTCAGAGTCCTCTCTCCCAGAAGGATGCTGGAACTGGGGCCCCCAGGAGCCGAGGGGTGAATATTCAGGAGTTTTGCAAGACAGTCATTAAACTTTTGATAACTTGAAATTGGCCCCGGTGGGTATATTTACACCTCGGGAATCGGTGAGCACTACTCGCCTTGCAGAGTGTACTCAGCGGTCCACTGAGAAGTGCCCAGCCCCACAGGGTGGTGGGCAGCACTAGCGACAGACAGCAGCAGATCTCTTAACTCTCTGCTCTGGGTCACGGTGCCGGGGACTTTTCTCGCACTGTCTCTAGATCCCATTGTACAGATGGGGAAAATGGGGCTCAGCAGTGTGCAGGGATTCCTGCCCAGGACTACAGAGCCGGCAAAGCCAGGTCTGAAATCCACGTCCCCCTGACTCCTGCACTCTAGCTTTAACCGTTGCAATGTTCGGCTTCCACATTTCATGTGCACCAAGGAGCAGAGAGGATGGAGCAACTAATCCTAGCTAGCCAGGAGCAAGGAGGGCATGGGGAAAGACTTCTAGGGAGTGGGGACATTTGGTTGGGCATTGCAGGGTGAATAGGAGTTTGCTAGTTGGAGGGTAGAGTGGGGGCAGCATTCCAGGTAGAAGGAGCAACGGAGGCAAAGACATGGGGGAATACCAGGGCAGAGGGCGCCCAGGGGAAGAGCGAGCTGGGCAGCGTGATGAGGTGGGTGGTTGGGAGGGAGGCAGCGTGGGAAGCTGGGTAGGGGTTTCAGGAAGAAGGGCCTGGGAAGCCAGCCTGAGTGATTTGGTCTTTATTTTACAGCCTTTGCACAAATTGGAAGTTCCTGGAAATCAGGCGCTGGAATTAGGCAAGCAAGACGGCGAGATTGTGCCAGGTCTGCTTTAGGAAGTCTGCTTCTCACACCATCCGTGGAGAAGGATAGTTTGTAAAATTTTTCCTGATCTGTCCTGGACTGATACTTTCATAAAATACAGGAAATAAGGGAAACTGGATTATTATAACAAAGGTAAATGAATTCCTAGAAAAATAAAATGAAAAAAAAAAAAAAAAGAAAGAAAAAAAAAAACCCACGCAGCCTATTTTTCATTGTAAGATTCAGCAGACCCGGAGTGACCCCATCATATTGCTCGGCAGGTCCCGGACTCTGAATATCCAGGCTCGCTCTCCTGGGGACGGGCTGCCCGGGGCCTCTCCTGTGGGCTCTTTTTCCTCCTTTCTTTGTTTTTTGGTACCAGGGATGGAACTCAGGGCGCCCACCCCTGAGCTGCATCCCAGCCCCTTTCGTTTTTCTCTGGGACAGGGTCTCGCTCCTCTGCCCAGGCTGGCCTCAAACTCGCAGTTCTCCTGCCCGGGGTTCCCGAGTGGCTGGGATTGCAGGCTGCGCCACCCAGACGGGCTGCCACAGCCATATTTTTGGGATAAATGCAGGTTCTTCTAGTCAGAGCTCAGTGTGCTGCACCACATACCATTTTAGAGGTGAGGAACCTGCTGCTTAGAGGTCGGTGGGTGGTCTGCCCAAGGTCACACCCTGGGGAGCAGCAGGGCTGGGCCTGAACCTGGGCTGCCCACCATGTCCTCCACTGCCCACAGGTGCAGCCCAGTCCTCAGCAGAGTCCCAGACCACCAGAGCCACCAAGGCCAGACCACCAGGCCTCATCTCTCTTCCTCCTCTCAGTCCAAGGTCAAGAGCCTACACAGGGGGAGGGAGAAATGAAGCCAACTTAAGAAGTGGATGCTCTTGCCCAGGGTCCCATTGCGACAGGGAGGCAGAGGCAGCCAGCCTCCAGGTTTCCTGATGCCATCTTGTGCTCAGCGACGCCTCCCTGCCTGCCTCCGTGTCCCTCCAGGAGCTCCAGGCCAGACAGCGCTAAGGAGGGGCAGGAAGAGGCAGGGGACTCATCAATTGCTGGCAATTACACGGTGGTTTGTCATTCTCAATTAGCTCAGCTCCACCATCCAGAGATCTCCCTGTGCACACCCAGGCTGGGAGGAGGGCAGGCGCACGGTGGGCGGAGGGGCCCCTGGGAGCACCTCCTCCACCCAGAGGGCACTTCCGCTCCTCCACTGCAGAGGCCCCCAGCTGTGAGTCATGCTTCCAGGAGAGTGGGCAGAACCTAAGTCCTTGGATGAATGTTGGGTACCTCTCGGTGCCAGGCCCTGGTCAGCTGTTCCAGGGGACCTGGGGTGAAAGATGCTTTCCACCCCTGTGCTTAAAGCGCGCCCAGTTGCTGGGAGAGGCAAGTGGGTCACCATAACATCAATGATGACCAGAGTGACCATTCACTAACAGGCTGCCATGTTCCAGGCCCTGGGCTGAGCATTTCCACATATTATCCCACAGAAGCCTTACACAGCCCCCTCGGTGGGCGTGGTGCCCATTGTACAGATGAGGAAACTGAGGCTCTCGTTAGTTAAGGTTACATATTGAAATGGTGGATCTGGCTGAAGAGCCAAGTTATGTGGAATGCTAAGGCCAAAGAATTGTTGTGTACAAGTGTGTGTGTGCATTGTGTGTGTGTGTGTGTGTGTGTTTGGGAGAGAATAGTGGTATGCAGGTAGCTCAGATTATGGATCCTGGGAGTTGGGGAGGAGGCCAAATGGATGTTCTGGGCAAAGGTAGGGAGGCTGAGAGAGTTGAGGAAGCAGTCCCCTTAGTGTTTTGGAATGAGAAACAGTGTGGAAGGGTCTGAGGAGGGAGGGGTTCAGAGGCACCTGGCAGGAAGGGCCCTGCAGGGGGTGAAAGGTCAAAGCAGAGTGTAGCCAGGAATCCACGGGGCTCATGACTCACCCGCAACCCAGGCTCCCTTCGACTCCCCGGAAGAGGACAGTGTCCAGCCTGGGCGGGAGGAAGGGCGAGGCAGCCCTGGCTGCCTGCTGGGGGTGCCATGGGCTCCGGGTGAGGCTGGATGGCCACAGCTCAGACAGGGCCAGGCTGGTTCCAAGAGAGCCCCCTTCCCGGGGAACAGTGAGGATTGGCCTAGACACCATACCAGTCCCTTCATCTTCACGATCATGCAGTCAGGAAAGTGAGTTTAGTTTCCTAAAAATAGGCCGCGTACAACAGTCACTGTATACAGGGGTCATTCTAAGCACGTCACAAACATTGCTCCTGTGATGCTGGAGTGTGACGTCCACCCCAGGAGGTGTGATCCCCATCGTCCTCATCTGCTTGGGTGGCTATAACAAAATGCCCGGGATTAGGTGGCTTGTAAACAAGAGGAGTTTATTTCTCGCAGTGCTGGGGGCTGGGGAGCCCAAGACCAAGATGCCAGCAGGCCTGTGTCTGGTGAGGGTCTGCTCCTGGTCACTGACAGCCATCTTCCCCTGTAACCTCACATGCAGAAGGGACCCGGGGGCTCTGAGGTGTTCTTTTATACTCATCCTACTCACAAGGGCTCTACTTTTGTGACAGTCCCCTCCTAATGCCATCACCGTGGGGGAATAAATGCCATTTCAACATGTGGATTTGAGGGGACATAAACTTTTAGTTCATTGTATCAATTTTACATGTTTGAGGAAACTGAGGCCCATGGTATTTAGATGACTTGTCTAAGGCCATGAAGTGACGACTAGGGAGCCTGGGGGGTTGGACCACTGTGCCCTGCTGTCACTCACTGATTACCCTGTTTCACAGGTAGAAGCACTGGCGAAGGGGGTGATGGGAGAGCTGGGAGGGCCTGGTCTTGGCTTGCTGTGTGACCTTGGACAAGTCCCTACCCCTCTCTGTGCACCAAGCTCCTCACCTATGAAATGAGGGTTTGGGCACAGTGACCGAAGAAGAGGCCCCTCGCAGCTCTGACCTTCTGTTCCTGCTCCTGTTTCTGGGAGCAGCAGAAGGGGCACTGGCAGGCTGCTGCTCTGCAGGAGACACATGGCTGACAGCTCTCAGCAAGTCACCTCCGGGACGATGTGAAGGCCAGTTGACAGACTTCGTTGCAGGCACCGTGTTCCAAGGCTGCCGGCTCGCTGGGCCCATATGGTGCCTCCTGCCAGTCGGACACCACCAGCTGCTCCTGGCTGGCCAGCCTTGGGTGACCGCTTTTCCTCTAGGTTCCAGAGAGTTCTGAGAGTCCAGGGCCCATATGCCCTGGGGCATGGGAGTTAGGGCCCAGCCCTTTGAGAGAGAAGGCAGCCCTGTGTGGTAAAAGTTGGAGGAGGGGAGAGGGAGGGAAGGGCAGGGAAGGAAAAGAACATTGACTGCCTTCCAGCTCCACCTGGGCCCCTTGCTAGGCATTTGGGATTCAGAAATGAATCAGAAAAACTTTCTGCCCTTGAAGGACCAGCATCTGGCAGAGGCGAGAAGAATGGTGTCAGGCAGTAGCCACATCTGCCCTGCAGACAGCGCGGGACTGTGGGAGCCTGTGGAGACCCTAACTCCTAGGCCGTGGTCCAGGAAGGTCCCTCGGAGGAGGCAACCCCCAGGGTGGGCTTGCAAGGCCAGGACTCAGCTCCTCCAACACCGGATCGACATTCTGTGGAAGAGATGCTGTGTCCCTTTTCCAGATGAGGCTCAAAAAGGTGAGTTCACCATCACCAAAAGGACAGTGGGGTTCTAACCCTGGTGTCGTACTCATAGGGCCTGAGGGGACCCTGGCCTCTGCCTGTCGGAGTCCCTTGGTGGGTCCTTCCCTCCCGGCTCCCAGCTGTAAAGCGGCTCCATTGCTGGCTGCAGGACCTGCCCAAGTAGCATCTTTGGGAAATGGTAAAGGACAGAATGGCTGCAAAGGCACCTAGTTCAGACCCAGAGTGGTGCATCAGCTGGTCTCCTATCCAGCTGGGACTAGCACAGCCTGTGTTCCTCCCAACATAGACAGGACTGCGGCTCCTGAGCCCTGAGCGGTTACCGAGGGGCTGTTGCCTTGCTGAGGCACCTTGTCTGAAAGAAGCCAGGCGGTGTCTGGGTTTGCAGTGTGATGGGAAGGCCCAGGGTCCTAGGGCTGGAATTCTAAAAGCCTGGAGTCAGAACATCAGAACGAGGAATTCTAGTCTAGACTACCCTGGAAGCGCCTCCCAAGAAGTAAGGCAGGGTCTGGGTCAAGGTCATTGTTATAGTTTGGATCTAGAATGACTACCCAACGCTCATGTGTGGAAGGCTTGGTTCCCAATGCAGCAACATTCAGAGGCGGGGATTTGAAAAGTGGATCACAAGGGCTCTGACCTCATGCACAGATAAGCCCTTGATGGGTTCCTAATTAGATAGACTATTAGGAAGTGGGAGAAACTGCTGGGAGTGGGGGCCTAGATGGAGGAAGAGGTCACTGGGGGTGTCCTGGCTCCTTCCTCACTCTCTTTAGCCTTCCTCGCTGCTATGAGGTGAGCAGCTCTGCTCCAAGTGCTCCTGGCCATGATGTTCCACCTTATTGAAGGCCCAGAGTGGTGGGGCAAGTGGCTATGGACTGAAATCTTTGAAACCATGAGCCAAAATATATCTTTTCTCCTTTAAGTTGATTTTCTCAGTTATTCTGTCACAGTGATGAAAAGATAACACAGTCAATAAACAGGCAGGCACCGGCAGGTTGGAAGGAACTCGAGGGGTAGGATCACATTTCATTTTACAGATAAGAGTAAGATCCAGAGGGGAAAGACCTGCCTGGAGTCACGCAGCAAGCCCTTGTGGGAGGTTAGGCCTCTTTCCCCCACATCTCAGGGCACAACACCCCAGCCACACCCTCTCTGAGACAACCTTGGAATGGGGTTGGCAGGGGGCAGCTCAGGGTGGGCAGCAGGTACCTGAGGGTAGCCTGGTCTACGTGGACCAATAAGGAGTCCAGCGGTTGTGCTAGGGTCCACTTTCATGCTCCGCCCTCTTTCAGCAAATTTCTACTGCCTTCAAAGCCTCCCACTGCCCCGGACATCCCTTTCTCTTATTTCTGAATCTTTCACCGCTCTGGACCTGATTTCCTGATTTGAAAATGGTCTGCAAGCACCTTTCAAAAGCTGGGCTGTCTGGAATCCTAGGTCCTGGCCTCCCGCAGCGGGGGAGGTGGCTCTCGGACCCTCAGTCCGCTACGGGCGACTGGCGAGAGGGAGAAAAGGTGGGCGGCTAGTTTTCAGCTCCGGTCTTGGAGGCGCCTCTGCCAGGCCGCCTCCGGGACCGCCCGCCTGCGAGTCCCCGGCGAGGCCAGGTTTGGGCGGGGCGAGCCGGGCATTGGGGCGTGTCCGGGGGCGTGTCCGGGGCGTGCCCGACAGGCCTCGCCCCGCCCCTGGACGTAGCCGCGGAGCTCGCGCCGGGGAGGGAGGGAGGAGCGCGCCGACCGCGCGCCGCCTGGCCGGCGGAAAGTTTTTCCTGACGGAGTTTTGGCGGCGGCGTTGGCGGCCGGAGTGGGCCATGGACGCGCTCAAGTCCGCGGGGCGGGCGCTGATCCGGAGCCCCAGCCTGGCCAAGCAGAGCTGGGGGGGCGGCGGCCGGCACCGCAGTGAGTGTGTGCGCGCCCGCCGGGCCGGGCCGGGGTCGGGCCGGGCGCTCCGGGCCTCCCGCGGGCGCCGGAGTCCGGCCAAGTTGGCGGAGAGGCGGGGCCTGCCCGCGCTCGCGTCCCGTCGCGGCCTTCCCGGCCCTGCGTGGCTGGGGTACCCGGGGTCAGGTCGTGCTCCCACTCCCCACCCCCGCCCTGTGCGGCAGGGAGGAGGGCGGAGCGGGAGAGCAGACCGAGCTCGCGGTCTCCAGGTGCAGGCGGAGGGAGGCGCAGGTGGGGAGAAGAGCCCTGGCGACCCCCGGCGGCTCCCCACCCCACCGCCCTGGGCTTCCAGCGGGAGGCGGAGCTCAGCTCTGCGCCCTGGGACGAGGGGCGCGCGCGAGCGCTGGGGAAGGTGCCCCATCCCCGAGCCTCTGCTCTCCTGCGGGGCGGGGCGGGGCAGGGCGGCGGGCGGGAGCCCCCTTGCCCCTCCGCTCCACCCGAGTGCAGCCCACGGGGTCATCTTTTAACTCCCGGGCCTCAGGTGTGAGCCCGATGTCGCAGGTACCCGCTTGTTGGGAGGGAGGCCAGCTTGGCGTGCCCGAAGAGGCCCCCGCCGCGGGCGATCTAGACCCCTGCAGCCTCTCCTGCAGCCGGTCCAGGTGGCAGCTGGCGTCCAGGCTATTTTTGAAACCTGTTTTTTCTCGCACCTTCCCCCAGGGTCTAACGAAGTCCCTGGGCACCCAGGCAAACGGCAGACGCGCCGCCACCTTTCCTGGGGGAGTCCGGGAGGCGCCTCACCCAGGCCCCAATTCCTGTCCCCTGTCTCGGGTTACTCTCTGGGAGTCTGTCACCTGGCACCTTCCCCCGAGGCCTGAGAAACCGAGCCCAGGTCCCTCCTTTTTAGCGAGTTGTTAGCCCAGGTTCACACAGGCCTTCCGGGCTGATGTGGAACCAGGTCGCAGGATTCCTGCACACCCATATTCCCACCTGCCACCCACCTAGGGCCACACCCTCTCCCCGACCAGGAAACAGCTACCCTTACCCCCTCCTTGCCTTTCAGGGCTCCACCAGGGGAGCCCGAGTTCCCTAGTCTCTGGAGCGCCAGCGTGTCTGGGCCCAGGGAGCCCGCCCGGCCCCTCCTCTTGCCCGCTCCGCTGTTCCAGCTGTGGCGGCCTCGCTCAGACTGGCATTGGGAACGTGGGCTGGTCCTGCTGGTGGGGGTGGGGTCAGAGGCCGGTTAGGGCCAGGCCGGGCATGTACCATCTCCCACACTTACTGGCTCCCAGAATAGTCCTTTTAAAAATTTGTGGGAATTGCCCAGACTTCTGAGAATGACTTCCAGTGGAGGAACCCAGCCGGATTTCTTCTTAGGGTTGGTGAGGCAGCCCCCAGGGGCAGTGGTTCTGAAGTGAGCCTAGAAGCTCTGCTGAATCTGGGGAGGGGAAGAGGTAGCCACTTTGGATGGTGGAAAGAGTGTTTTTTGTGTGCTCCAATCAAGGCAAGTCTCTTGTCCTTAATGATCCTGTTTCCTTGCTTGCAAAATGGGGATAAAATTTTTACCTGGCAGGGTGTTGTAAGAAAATTGTTGCTCATAATACTTGCTCCTGATAGGCAACTTCCTTCTCCACACCTCTGCCCCTCCTCCTGTCTGGGTAGACCTCCATTATGTTTCTTACTGTGATGGACCAAGTTGCGGGTGGCTCAGAGCCTGTTTATACCTTGAAGGAAGACAGAGGAGCAGCTCCTCCACCCCAAGTTCAGACCTAACTCCTTGTTGTCTCTGTGTCTTCTGTACCCAGAATGAGCTTACCTGGAGCCCCACCTGTCCCACATTCCTTTTTTTTTTTTTTTTTTTTGGATACTGGAGATTGAACCCAGGGGCACTCCACCACTGAGCCACATCCCCAGCCCTATTTTGTATTTTATTTAGAGACAGGGTCTCACTGAGTTGCTTAGGGCCTCGCTAAGTTGCTGAGGCTGGCTTTCCTTCTGCCTCAGCCTCCCAAGTGCTGGGATTACAGGTGTGCGCCACCGAGCCACCGTTCCCAGCTCCACATTCTTAACTCTCAATTTCCCCATCTGTAAATTGCAAATAAAAGAAGTATATGCCTCGGGCTTTTCGTGGGTTTTACCAGCACAGAGGAGGAGCTCAATAGATGGCAACTAATGCTTTTGTCCCTGTGTTTTACAATGTGTTTTTTGCAGCTTTTACCTCTTTTGCTTCTGTGATCAAAGCAGGGGATTCTTATCATCAGACCCATTTGAGAGATAAAGAGACTGAGGGAAGTGGAGTCTCTGCCCCAGGGATAGAGCTTCCAAGAGGCAGAACTCTAAATCTCCAGCCAGGATTTTTCTATGTGCTGCGGATCTTACAAATGTGGTCTCTGACCATGGGAGAATCTGGGGGCAGGTCCCACACCAGGTTGGGCTGGTGGCCTTTGAGGACAGTTGTGACTGCAGGTTAGAGAGGGAAGCCATGGGGTGTGACTAAGGTCACCTTGCTTGGGGTTGTGACCCAGCCAAGCCTTGGGCCTAGCCCTTGAGATCTGAGACCTGTGGCTGAGTTTTGAAGCCAGACTGAGGCAAGTGGAGTTAACATTAGGCCTTCCCCTCGCCTCTCAAGGTCTTCACCAGGGTTAGCAACATCTCTTTTTTGTTTATAAAGAAACAAAATGGCAGCAGCTTACCTGAGGTCACACAGGAAAGCCAGCATCCCAAGGCTTCTGGGCTCTGAGGCTCACAGCTTCTCTCCCATTTGCCTTGACCTGGAAAGGGTTCTCTCCCTCTTCCACAGGTGGCTTTTTCCCATCTCCTAGGGAACCATAAATATTTTATCTCAGTCCTTGGTCACAGATTTTCCTTTCAACCAGCTGCCTGGAAGGGTGGCTCACCCTGGCCTTTCAGTATCCTTCTTTCCAAAGGTCTTGGGGTCATTTGGCCCTTGGGCTCCTTTGTGAGTTATGCTATCCTGTCAGGGAGCCAAAAGAGAAAGGATAAATATGAGGTGTGGGTTGCAGTAATACAAGTTCATGGTGGTAGGTGGGGGAGGAGGTGTCATGTATTTATGATAGGAGTATAAATATGATGACTGCAATACCTGTTGAGCATTGACGTGCATCAGGCACTGAGAGGCTGTGGGGACCTGGGGACTGGAAGGGCTCACAATCTGGTGGAGGAGGTAGAGAAAGGGACAGGGCTGCAGAAGGTGGCAATGCTGTGGATAAAAGGAAAGTGGGCCATGGCAATGACAGGATGGCTTCATAGATCGGGTGGTGTCATTTGAGTTCTAGAAGTAGATAACGGGACAAGGATCTGAGTGTGTGTTCTTTATTTGAGAAGAGATCCCTGTAAATATTGTTGGGACAAGTGAGAAGGGAGGGGGTCCAAAAAGTGGATGTCATGAAGCAGACGACGGTTGTGGGCCACTGGAGCTTAATCCCCCAGGGGATTCTGGGAGCCGGGTAGAACATGCTACTCAGGATTGTTCCCTGTTTTTTTTTTTTGGTACTGGGGATTGAACCTGGGGCACTTGACTACTGAGCTACATGCCCAGCCCTATTTATTATTTTGAGACAGGGTCTTGCTAAGTCACTGAGGCTGGCCTTGAGCTTGTGATCCTTCTGCTTCAGTCTCCTGAGTCACTGGGATTGAAGACATGTACCCCATGCCCGCCAGCATTTCCCTTTGAGGGCCCCTGACCAGCAGTCATGGCTGGAGGGTTGCTGGGGGTGATGGAAGCCCTTAATTCCCTAGCGTGCAGGGGACTGGCCTTCAACCGCCAGTGAGCCTTCAGGCAGGGTGGCGGGTGCTGGTAGACCATGCACAGAGGGCCCCTGACAGCATCAGCTCTCTGAGGAAGTGACTTGGACAATACCATGAATCCAAGAGGGAAGAATACGGGGTGCGCCTTCCAGGCACCAGGAGCAGCAAGTGCAGAGGACGTTTAACTAGGAGTGGGCACTCTGCTGCTCACAGGTCTGGCGGCTGAGGGAGGGGCATGAAGTTGGAAGCAGTCAGAGGTCATCCACTGCCCACTGAAGGTCACATGCTCCTTTCCAGCAGCCCTGCAGGGCAGCAGTCCCAGTCCCTGCCGGAGTGACCCTGGGTAGGGCCACTGCCTTGCCAGCAGGAGTGAGTGTGGATTTGAGTTCCAGTGCTGTCAACCCTGGGCGTGCCGCACTCCTCTGAGCTTCTTTATCCGTGAAGTGGGATTGCTATCCTGTCCTTGACACTTCTTATAAAATACTCTAAACACAGAGGCACACATTAAAGCTCTTTGCACTTGACATTGCTAGTGGCAGTAGCTGGTCCTCGGTTCTTGGTGTGTGCCAGATGGGGTTGTGTGGGAACTCCCTTCATCCTCAGGAGAGCCCCGGGGTAGGGAGTGTTAGTGTCCCTTTGTAAAGTGAAGCAGCTGTGTGGGAGGTTGAGTGGCTGAGCCCCACCTGCCACAGAGCCTGCTTTTCTCTTCCAGGGTGAGTAGGTATGTAGGAAATGGTAGCTGCCATAGTGATCATCGTTAAAATTATTTTCTTAAGTCTTACTAGTTTTAACTTCTGAGACTTGCCTAGCACTTTCACGTCTGAAAGTTTCTTCAGATGACGATCCCAAAGGGCTAAGCACAGTTGATGGGTAGAGACACTGTAGCCCAGGGAAGCAGCCACTCTCCAGTCAGGGCACAACTTGGGTCCCCTCCTGAGGTGTCGTCACTCTGTGGCTTCTAGGCTTTTGCTTTGGCTGAGACTCTGAGGGCCCAGACACCATCCTGCTGGGTCTCCTGGGGCAGCAGAAGGGGCACAGGGATGCCCTGCCTATCCCGAACTCCTGGGTAGGGACCCTTTATGAGGAAAGAGCGCGTGGTCACAGCTGAAGTTAGACTGGGCATATGGTCTGTCCCAGCTAACTCTGGCAGCAGGTCATCTGTGAAATTGCAGTTAAAATAGCACAGTCATTACCAACCACAGGGCTGAAAATAACGGGACCGGAACTGGCCTGAGGACTAGGCCTGTATTTGCCCAGGGCTTCTGGGAGCTCCCTCTGGAGTCCTGGGCTCCTTCTGAGAAGGAACATGTGGCCTTGGTGGGCTGGACGCTCTGACTAGATCCTTGGACAGGGTGGTGGGAAACCCCATGGGTCTGTGTGGACTGAGGCCCCGGTGCTGGTTGCTGAGGGGAGGATGTGGCCCCAGAGATCTCACACCTCATGAAGAGCCATGTGCACAGAGAGACAGGAGAGGAACTAGGCCTCCTGGAGGAAAGGAGAGACTTGGCTGGGCCTGGGGGGGACCAGTGATGGTTGGGGACAAGGCAGAGCAGGATGAGACTGGACAGCACTGTTGCAAAAGGTTCCCCTTTTGCATACCAGGTCCTGGGGAAGGCAAATGCGGATGCAGGTCCTTCAAGGTGAAAGAAGACACAGCAGGCAGCTGCTTGGCAGCAGGGGCATGGCTGTGGAGGACAGGAGGTTCGCAGTCACGGAGGGATGAGAGTATGTGCGGTACCTGCCTCCGCCTGGCCCTGGCAGGGTGGTTTGTGGCCTCATTATCTCTGTTTATTATCTTACCTAAGGATCAAACAACCTGATGAGGTGAGGTGCACGCTTGCAATCCCCGCCACCCAGGAGGCTGAGGCAGGAAAATGACAAGTTTGAAGCTGACCTTGGCAATTTAATGAGACTTGTCTCAAAATAAAAAATAAAAAGGGCTGGGGATGTGGCTCAGTTGGTAGAGAGCCCCTGGGTTCAATCCCTAGTACTCACCCCCCAATCTCACACACACACGCAAAAGACAAAACAGAGGATAGCCCCTTAAGCCAGGAACTGTTGCCTCCTGTTTTACAGATGAGAACACTGAGGCTCAAGGAAGGTAATTAACTCCGGATCACTCTGACGCAAAGGGTCAGAGCTGGAATGGTAGGACTAGCCACTTGTCTATGCTGCCTCAAAGAAGGCTTCCTGGAGGAGCCTGTATGTGTGGGATTTGGATCAAGTGAAGGGAAGGAGGGCATTTTAAATAGAACTACTTGAGCAGAAGCTCAGAAATTGGAAAGTAGATGTTGCCTTATGAGGAAGAAGTTCTGCACAGTGGAGCTGCTGGGGTCTCCGTGTGTGTTGTGAAACAGTCATTGTGGGGTTGGGCGTAGTGGTCTGGGGCCCCCCTGACTTGCTGTATGGCTTCAAACAGGTACTGCCCCTCTCTGGGCCTCAGTTGCTTCATCTGTCAAGCAAGGGGTTGACAGGGAGGGCCTCTGGGGCAGGGAGTAGCATCCACTGTGCGAGGAGGTGGTGGGCTGTGGAAGGGTTAGTCCAGGAAGGGAGGAATGCAGAAAAATGGCAAGCATTTCAGAGGTCAAGGAGGACAGGGGAATGTTTTCACAGCAAAGAGATCACCAGTGACCTTGGCAAGCTTTGGCCCTTTGGAATGGAGGGATCGGAAGTGGCTTTGGAAAGGGGCCAGAAAAAGGCTGAGCCACAGGAAATGGGAGAATGGGGACACAAAAATAGGGGAGGAAGGATGTTTGCCTTGGGGCAGGAATGGATAATGAATGAACAAGGCCATCCCTGATTGATTGGTATTGCCTGCCTGGGGCCCTGTGTTTCCAAACTGAGGGAATCTTGCTGCAGTCAGTGAGTCAGGGAGCCACGTCTGCCAAGGACGAGGCAGTGGGCATGGCAGCACTTCCTTTGCCATCTTTAGATGGGTCTCAGGTCCAAAGTGGTCTGGGTTTCTTGGCCTGCAGAAAGGAAGCCTCAGTGTTAGAAATGCCCAATCCAAGTGGAGCAAATACCTCCAGCTCCAAGAATCTGTCCCTGATCCTCTCCCTACTGGAGTTAGGGTAACTGGCTTCATGGTTAGGCAGTCTGCCAGGGGTCAGGAACTTGGGCTTTAGAGCCAGAGTCCTTGGAGCCTCAGGTTCCTTGATGTGAAATGGAAGTGGAAGAACACCTGCTTGGAGGGTAGCTTTTATATATATATGTATATTATTTAAATTTATTCTTTTTTTAGTTTATAGATGGACACAGTACCTTTATTTTATGTATTTATTTTTATGTGGTGCTGAGGGTTGAGCCCAGTGCTTCACACATGCTAAGCAAGCGCTCTACCACTGAGCCCTAGCCCCAGCCCCTAGAGGGTACCTTTTTATTATTCATCTTTATTAACGTGGTAGCTCTGATTCACCTCAGAGATGATGTTGTTAGTCCTGGCTTCCTTGAGAGCAGGGCCTAAAATGTTCTGGGTCCCCCATCACCTGTTACACTACCAAGGACACATCAGGAACTTTCTGCTGCTTTTTGGAGGATCAAATGGGATGGGCTCCTTCAGATAGGACAGAGGATGGGGTCCTCTGTTTGGGCTTTAGGGTCACCTCAGTGAGGACTAGGCCTTGTGTTAGGGTAGAGGCCCAGGAGTGAGGGCTGATGGGCAGTGCATCAGGGCCAGAGCTGGGGATGAGGTCTTCCAGGTCATTCTTTTACTCAGCAAATGTGGAGCACCAGCTCCATGCGAGTTCTGGATCAGTCACAAATCCCTGCTCACCAGGATCTCAGGGGAGGGATGACACTAGGTTCCCTGTGCCCTCCCCACCCCAACACACACATGCATGCACACACACATATTCTCAGATGAGGAAACAGCCTCCAAGGGAACTGTGGTCTGCTCAAAACAAATCCGGAGGAATGTGGGTGCAGTCTCCTGACTGTAGAGGAGAAGGACAGGACAGCCCTGGGACCCTACAGTGCTGGAATAGGTGCTAGAAGGGGCAGCAGGAGACAGACTGGACAGGGAGCCTGATGGGCACCATCAGACCCAGGATTCTACTCCTGACAGTATAGGAACCCCAGAACTAAGCTGAGCCTTATGGGAGACCTGCAGCCCTGCCAGGGCTCGGCAGCTCTGGAGCCCCTGATACCAATGCTAAACTTGCTTCCTGTGGCTGTGCGTCAGTGCTGGCGAGGAAGGCCCAGGAGGAGGCAGGGAGGGCATAGACCTCCCCAGACCCTGTCCGGAATGGCCTAAGGAGGCCAGTGACCTCTGGTGGCCCTGGAAGCTGGTTCCTGTCTGGATCCTGCTCTGTCGTTCACAAGGTTGTGTGTGAGACTGCAGAGCAGTTTTCTCATCTGTAGAATGGGTACAGTCACCATGAACATACCTCCAAGCGCAGCGTCTGTAGAGGGTGATAAAGACAGGGCCCTAACGGGAGCGTGGCTGTGCGTTCATCCTGGGGCCAGGGACCTTCCTAGTGCTTGCTTTCTGTTGCTTCCCTGAGTGACAGCGCTCTAAGGAGGAACCCTGGGGGTTGGCAAAGCCTCTGATGAGGGCTGTGCCTCCCCGTGTGTCCCTCTGCCTCCTCAGGCCCTTTCCTGAGTCGGGGGGCTCCTTCCACCTCTCCCTCCTCTTTCCCCACCTCGTGATCCCCCTCATCCCTCACTTCCCCACCTTCCTGATGTCATTTGTGGTCAAGAGTTCTCAGAGGGAGCCTGCTCTGCCATTACTGTGACCCTGGAGGAGGGCATCGTTACCCATCTCAAAGGGGATAGGGTACTTTCCTGGAACTAGCTAGGAATGAGAGGAGCGAAACTGGAACGTGAACTGGGCCTGCCAGGTTGGCAAGGTGTCTTCACTCCAGTGCTCTCGGGCTGCTGTCTCTTGACTGACCCCTCCCCGACCCCTTGGTCTCCAATGGGCAGGCAGAGTAAGGCGTGCAGGCTGGGCCATGGCAGCCAGCTGGGGACTCCAGCCCTCCACTCACAGGGGGTGACCTTTGTCTCATGCCCCCTCCCCACCATCCCGCTTCCTGACTGTGGAATGGGACAATACCCACCTCACTGAGGATCCTGCAGGAGAGCCGTCCAGTCTGCCTTGGCAGAAGTCAGCATTGGTGCTTGCAGCACCCAGACTAGAATTGGAACCATACAGAGAAGATGAGCATGGCCCCTCACAGGATGACACACAAGTTCCAGAACCTTGCATGTTTTCGACACTGCCTGTGACACCCACAGGGCTGCCAGCCGAGTCTGGGTAGCATCACGCTTTAAGATTTTGGCCAATCTCAGAGACCAAAAAAATGGACTCCTTAAGTTAAAGCCGCCAGACACAAAGGACCCCTACGTGAGTCTATGCACATGGGATTTCTAGGAAAGGCACATCTTTAGACAGAAAGGTTTGGCCCACAGGGTCCCCAAAATCTTGAGACAGAAGGTAGCCTGGTGGCTGCCTGCCACTGGGGGTGGAAATAGGTAAACAGGTAAAAGGCACCTTAGCCGGATGATGGAAATTTCTGGAGACTGGGTTGTGGTGATGAGTGCTCAACTCATAAGTTTACTAAATATTATTGAAAACCCTAAAACACCTGGATTTTATGGCATGTGAATTGTGCTCTAATGTTTTTTAAAAATATTTTTTGGTTATAGATGGATACAATTCCTTCCTCCCTCCTTCCCTTCCTTCCTCCCTCCCTCCCTCCCTCCCTCCCTCCCTTCCTTCCTTCCTTCCTTCCTTCCTTCCTTCCTTCCTTCCTTCCTTCCTTCCAGTGTTGAGGATCAAACCCACTTGCTCACACATGCTAGGCAAGTGCTCTACCATTGAGCACAACACCAGCCCCAATAATGTTTTTTAAAAGTAAAAGAATGGGCTTTTTCATTTGGGGCCCGGGGGAGAAGTTAGCACTGAAGTTGAGTTTGGGCTTGGGACTTGGAAATGTGACCCGAGTCGGCTCTGGCACTGGCTGGCTCCGTGGGCTTGTGTGGCAGCCTCCCGGGGCCCCGGCATCTTTGTGTGCAGTGGCTGTGATAAAAAGTCTGCTCATATACAAAACAGGGCTGGGGTGTGGTTCAGTGGCCAGTGCCCCCCCCCCAAAAAAAAGGTCTGCTTCTGAGTTCTTGTGAGGATTCATGGGGACACCAGTTTGTGTAACTTCTTACTAGCTGCTTGGTATGTTCTAGAAACTGCTATTTCTTCATCAGTAGTAAAAATAATGGGAGGGGCACCACAGTGTTCCTTGCTGGGTTTTCTGAGGACTGCTGTCCTGTCCCAGAGCTTCCTGAAAACTGGACAGACACCCGGGAGACGCTGCTGGAGGGCATGCTCTTCAGCCTCAAGTACCTGGGCATGACACTGGTGGAGCGGCCCAAGGGCGAGGAGCTGTCGGCTGCTGCTGTCAAGAGGATTGTGGCTACTGTGAGTGTCCTGGGCAGGGGGCAAGCACATAACTAGGGCCAGCTTCTTCCCTTGTCCCTAGCTTAATACCTCAGTGGGGTGTCTGAGCCTGACCCTGCCCTGGAGTCTCCTTGTGTCAGCTCAGCGACCTCACCTGGAGGGAATCCATTGGACTTGTGGGGTTGGGGTCAGTGTCCTCTCCACAGCATGTCTGTGGTCGATTTCAGTCTCAACTCCCTAGCTCAGACTCCCTGCCTGAGTTTTGGTGACTTACCAGTGCTGGGGAGATGGGGAGGTTACTGTCCCTTGACCGTGTGCCCAGTGTCCTGAGAGACAGTGTAACCCATGAGGGACCAGATTGCCCCCTCTCAGCTCCTAGTATTGACCCTTTAATCCACTTCCCTTAGTGACCTCAACCCTGAAGCTCAGGCCCTGGCAGGAGGGGTGGGTGGAGCAGCCCCACGTCATCCTGCTGGGTGGTGATAGCCTCTCAGCACAGGCTGGCATCCCTCCCAGCTGTGTGCCCTTGGAAAAGTCCCTCACCCACTGAGTCCACTTCCTCCTGGAGAAGGAGGACAAGAGTCCACCCCGCTGCCTGTGAGGTTCAGTGTGTGGCAGGCTGCGGGTGCTGTGAGTGGCAGCAGTTGTCATCCCTGTTTTTATTGCAGGAGGGCGCTGGCTGAGCACCTCACCACCTCACCTGCCTGAGCTGAGGCTTCACACAGGCCCTATGTGTGGGCCTTGGTGCTAGGTAGAGCCTGTGGGGGAGGGTCCCACGTAAGCAGGCAGGCTCCTCTGACCTACCTCTGCCCTCCTTCCCCTTTCCCCAGGCCAAGGCCAGTGGGAAGAAGCTGCAGAAGGTGACGCTCAAGGTGTCACCCCGGGGCATTATCCTGACTGACAACCTCACCAACCAGCTCATTGAGAACGTGTCCATTTACAGGTATGCTCAGCGTGGGGGTGACCCACTCACTGCCTCTTGGGGTGGTGCGTTGAGTGTCCTGGGTGAACCCAGGCTCTGCTGCTTCTGTCGGGTGGTATTGGAGTCTTCCTTTCCTCATCTGTGAAATGGTGGGGAAGCAGGTCCTGCCTCACTGTGGGGTGACAAAGTGCTCCGCTGAGCACCCAGCTCACAGGGAGCATTCCACTAAGTGGCCGTTGCTGTCGTCCTTTTACCAGTCGTAGCAAGCAGCTGAGGCCTGATCTGGCCTGGCCCCTGTGCTCCACCTCCTGCTGAGTCAGGCCTGGAGCACGAGCTGCAGACTCACTGCCTCTTTCACCATAAATGTAGCTCAGCCCTGGGCATCTAGCTGGGCTTCCCAGAGTCTCACACAGGATCTGCAGCCACTGTTTGTAGATGGTCTCTCTCAGGCTCCCTTGTCCCAGGGAGGCAGGGTTTAGCCCTTGGAGCCTCAGGCTACCTCCACTTCTTTCTTGGCTGGTCACTTGTAGGATTTCAGAATTAGAAGGGGCCCAAATCCATTTTATAGATGAAGAAACTGAGGCCCAGAGAGGGAGTGGCTTCACTCCAATGAGATAGTAGCTGAATGGGAACCAGGACACCCAGACTGGAGCTTTGTCTAGCAGACCCCCATCTGCCAGGCATCCTTCCACTTCCTTGCTTTGTCTCTAAGCAGCTGGCTGAGCTGGCCACAGCCTGAGCCAGCGTGGGTGGGCACATGTGGGGGGCGGGGTTCTGAGTGCTGAGCTATGCCTTTCCTCACCTTGCTGATGCCACCTATCTACCTTCCAAGTACCTGCTCTGCTGAGGTCTGTGCCAGATGAGGAATCTGACTCTGGCCCTGTCCTCCAGGAGCTTCCAGCCTCGGAGAAAGTGGAGGGGAGGAAATAGGAGATAGAGTGTTTGAGGCGGAGGCAGAAAAGGAAGGGCTTGCCTGCGGAAATTTGGGGGTGCCTCTCAGGGGAGGTGGCACCTGCTGGGGCTTGAAGAATCAGGATCTGGCTGACTGATGCCAAGGACCCAGGGCCATTGGGACAGGAGGCTAGATCCCCAGGAATGAGAGGCAGCTGGGGATGGGCACCCCTTCTGCCCACCCGGAGGCATTTGGTGCCCAGAAGCTCAAAGCTCGGGCCTGTTGGCTCCTCCCTGATCATGATTCCTAGGATGAGAGGCAGTGGGGGATCCAGCAGAGAGGAGGTCAGACTAGGGAAGCAAGGGGTGTTCCCTGCAGTGAGTTGCTGAGTCTCTCCACCCAGACCCATCAGGGATCCTGGTCAGGCCGTCTTCACATACCCAACCCTAGTTCTAGGTCCCCGCCCTTGGCAGTGGCTCCCAGCCACCCTGGGAGAGATGGGCCTCTGATGACCAGACGGGGAGGCTGGGTGAAGGGCAGAGTGAGCAGGGCAGTGTCCTGTTTTCCCTTCCCACCAGTCAAAACAGACCCTTCAGGGGCACCTCTGGAATCCCACAGTTGAGTTTAGGTCCCAGCTCTGTCACCAGCTCTTTGGTGCCAGACCTTTAGCCTCAGTTTTCTCATCTGAAAAGTGGGGATAGTAAAAGGCAGGTCCCATTGCAGGGTAGCTCAGGACTAAGTGAGGCCGAATCTAGAAAACTTGATACACTGCCTGGTGTGCAGTTGGGCTTCAGCTATTACTATTTTAGGGTGTGGCTCAACCTGTGCCGGAGGGGAAGGGGCTTCCTGCAGTCTCTACCCCCAGTTCCTCCTGCCTGGCTGGGTCCCTCCGCCACAGCAGGTGCAGGATGCCAGGCCTGGAGGCCCAGGCTCTTGAACTCAGGGATGCCTGCAGCACATCCAAGATGAGGTCAGGCCCTGTCGGGCCCGGTGACACTTCCCACCTGCCTTTCAGGATCTCCTACTGTACTGCAGATAAGATGCACGACAAGGTCTTCGCGTACATCGCACAGAGCCAGCATAGCGAGAATCTCGAGTGCCATGCCTTCCTCTGCACCAAGCGGAAAATGGTCAGTGGGGCGCTGGGGCACCTGGGAGGAGGCAAGACCCAAAGGTGGAAGTCCCTTAGAAATGGACCACATCCCTGGGAGTCCCGAGCCACTGCTGAGAGCTGTCGGCACTGCAGTCAGGCAGTGCCCAGCAGGTCGGCCTGGTGTGCGCGGTGACCGCCTTCACCCAGGAAGTGGCTGGGCCTCTTCCTCTCTGTAATGTGATTTGCTAGGTGTGAGATTACCGTGGCTCTCAGGTCCCTGCAGCCTGCAAGGTGCAGACCTTGGAGGCTTAGTTCCTGAACATGAGATGAGAGGTCAGCACCCGGGATGGAAGGCAGTTGGACTCAGGGGACTAGACTGGTTGTGACCAGACCAGGGGAGAGAGGGGCTTTTCTGAACCTTCTGCGGGTTCATTCCACCTTGGCTTTCAGTGTTCTTGTTTAATCCTCACCACAACTCTGCACCGGGAGACTGTTATGCTTGCCATTGTTTAAGATTTATAATAAACACCCCCGGAGGCCAGCTGTCTTGCTGAAGATGACAGAGCCAGCCAAAAGCAGAGGGAGTTAGACCACATCCCTTCCCCTCTGTGCAGCTGGGGGGGGGGCTGAGAGGTTGCATCCCATTCCCAGACCACCCCCGACACTTCGAGCTGGGATGAGTAGATGAGAGATCTTGGTGGCCTTGGGCATTTGTCTCGAATTTGGAATACAGAGCTGGACAGGTCAGCCTTTGGCATTGATGCTTTTATTTCTGACTGTCTTCCTATAAAGATTCCCACATCTGCTGATTCAGGGTCAGCATCAGTTAACCTCAGTCACTGCTTAGAGCCCAGTCCCCAGGCCCCATGACTCTTGCAGCCAAAGAGACTGGTTCCTGTCCCTTCCCTGTATCAGTAGACACAGGGAGGACATCCCAGTGTTGGGCCAGGCTTCCTGCTGCCCACCTGCTCTAGATACATTTCCTATGACTGCCATAACAAGTGGCCACAAAGTTAGTGGCTTAAAGCAAGACATAGTTATTCTCTCTTAGTTCTCAGGGTCAGAGAAATCTGAGGTAGGTCAGCAGGTTGTGTTTCTCCCAGAAGCTGCTGGGGGGACTCGTTTCCTGGCCTTGTCTTCCTTCTAGAGGTCACCTGCGTTCCTTGGTTCATGGCCCTGTCCTCCACCTTCAGGGCCTGGAGCAGGTCAACCTTCCAGTCTTGATTCTGTTGTCACATTGCTGTTTCTTTCTCTGGCTCTTCTGATCCTGCTGAAGGCCCCTGTGTTGACATTGGGCCCACTAGGTAATCCAGGATAATCTCCACACCTCAAGGTCCTTGACTTAATTCCCGTCTGCAAAGCCTTTTGCCATATGTGGTAACATTCACAGGTTTCAGGGATTAGGAGAGGGACATGTGTGGGGACCTGATTCAGCCTACTCCAAGGATCATGGAAGGGGCACATAGTAGGAGACAGATGAGAGGTCTCATCATGGCCGATGTGCTGCGTGGCCTTGGATAAGATCCTGCTCTTCTCTGGGCTGTTGTCTATCAGAGTGAGATTACCTCAATGACTCTAGGATTTTTTGTATTTTATTTAGAGACAGGGTCTCACTGAGTTGCTTAGGGCCTCGCTAAGTTGCTGAGGCTGGCTTTGAACTCATGATCCTCCTGCCTCAGCCTCCCAAGCGCTGGGATTACAGGCGTCCGCCACCGCGCCCGGGCACAGCCCTTTTTATGTTTTATTTTGAGACAGGGTCTCACTGAGTTGCCCAGGTTGGTCTCAGACTTGGAATCCTCCTGCCTCAGTCTCCTGAATCTCTGGGTTTAAGGCCTGGGCCGCTGTGTTTATTTTGGCCCCTTGTTTCTTGTAGACTTTGTCACCAGGCACTTACCTGGGTCTCGTGACACTGCAGGCTCCTGAACTGTGGTGGCTTCTCCCGTGGCAGCTTTGTTCCCGCAGACAGTGACTCTTGGTGCTGTCTCTTATGAGGCCACAAGGACTTCAAATATAGGCTCATTATGTCCTGTTGCCTGACCTTTCCTCCCATGGACTGGCACATGTGCAGGAAGTTCTGGGGCCCTGGGCACCCGGGCAAGCCTGTAGGCAAGGGCTCAGCTTCAGTAACTGGAGGGCTCGAGTCCAGAGTGGGGGATCTCAAATCTTCAGACAGGGACTTGGAAGGATGAGCAGTGAGTAGGAGTTTGCCAGGCTGAGGTGGGCAGGTAGTGGGAGGGGAATGCAGGACAGCACCGGCTTGTCACCTGCAGAGACTAAGTTGAAGGGACCCCCAGGTGCTGCAGCCTTCCTTCCTGGAGTCTCTGCTTCCCCAAACCTCCTTGCAGGAAGCTTGGAGAACGGGTTCCTCCCTGGGTGGCTCGCCAGCCAGGGCAGTGCTGGGGCAGCACACATCAGGCGTCCCTTCCCTGGTTCTGTTGGGCACGGCCAGAAGAAGCATCCTACATAAACATTCCATCCACCCGCAGGAGGTAGAGTGCCCACTGAGGCCTCCAGGTTCAGAAGTGGAGGCGGAGGAGCTCAGGGGCACTCCATAGGCCCAGGGACCAGATGCCCCCACTCCACCTGGGCAGAGGGTGGGGCTGTTCCTCCACAGGGCTGCCTGCCTTCCCCGAGTGATCTTCATGAAAAGATCTCTGCTTTTAGGCAGCAGGCTGCTCAGGGAGCAGAAGGCCCAGTTGGTTTGAGTACCTGGCCCCCTTTGAGAGGTTGTGGGCTTGATCGCTGGGAAGAAGGCAGGGACGTGAAACTGGGTAGAGGAGAAATTGATCAGGTAATAAGACAGACCAGTAGTCTGTGGCACTTGGAGGAGGCTGGGCACCTGGGAGTGGGGAACAGAGGCTGTCCACAGCAGGCCTGAGCAGTTCGTCCATCTGAGGCTGGTATTGGACCTGCAGCTGCCCGGGGAGTGGGACCACTATCCCAGACCCTGCCGAGCCTGGGCCTTCAGCCACCTGCACGAGTCTGCAGCTCTGGTTATATTTGGTTTAACTTACAGCTTGGGACGTCAGGGCAAAGTGGCGGGAATGTATGCAAATGAACAAGCAGATTTATGCAAAAACAGTACACGCTGTGTCCCCAGGTTTCCTGCAGGCAAAAATACTGGTGCTTCCACATCCCACCACACTGGTGACCAGACCTTGCTCTGGTGTATAGTGATCTGACTCGGTTGGTAATTAGCCCATATTTTTAGTTCATGGGCAATTCTCAATGGTAACTGGGTCTATTAAACTTGATTCAGACGTGACAGCTTAAATTGTAAACAGCTGTGAAGAGTTTCATACTTAATTACCATATTTAAGTTTTGCCATAAAGCACTCGTACTTCCATCAAAAATGTAAATGACGGAGACATTCAAATGAGATTTTATACTTGGTGAAGTTTAATTGGCACGGATCAGTCAGCTTGTTTTGGGATTTTAAAATTTAAAAGAAAAAAAGTTTTGAAGGCAGTAGCCACGGATTCATTTCTCAATTAAACCGAGTTGTCTGGTAGAAGGGAGGGAGTGTGGCTGAGGCTGGCTAGGCCTGAACTTGTGGTGCACTTGAAAGACTCTGGGGCTGTCTTCTCTTGCCCAGGGCTTTCAGCAGGATGTGGGTGGTGGCAGGGGGCTGGGAGGCCTGCCCCTTTGAGGCTGTGATTCAGCCAGCCTGTTGCTACCTCTGAAGGGCGTGGTGTGCTCTGGGGGAGGAGGCTCAGATGACCCTTGCTGATAGGGAGCACACAGGTCAGGGGACACAGGCTTGTGAGCTAGTGACCCTTTGATATATGATGACCACAGGTTGGTGGTGACAGGAAAGGAGTGGTGACATTTGAGTGGGCTTGGAAGCCAAGGATGGGGTTCCAGAAGTGAAGGACTGAGGTTCGCCCCCATCCCTCCTTCCAGGTTGGTTTACAGTGGAACTGAATGGTTTTGGTCCCTGACACCCACTGACATCTTGCTTCTACCAGGAAGTTTGTAAGCAACGCCTCCCTTACTAGGGTCCAGTTATCAGTGCTGTTGGGCTGTCTGACCTCCACCTCCCTGGCTGTGGCTCCTCAGGCCTTGGCTCAGTCCTGCCAGCCCCAGCCTTCTGAGCTCCGGTTCCCAGGGCTCAGTGTGTGCAGTCCGAGTGCTCAGGGGACTTCTCCAGGAAGTGAGCCTTAGTTCACTGACTTAGGGGTGGAAAGAGTGGCAGGAGCAGCCCTTGCTGTGGGGGCAGCTGGAGCAGGTTAGGGACGTCACTAGAGGTGGTGAGGATGGGGCCTCAACTGATCTGCTCATGCCCAGGCCGCTTTGGTGACAGATGAAGAGCCAGGCCACAGCTTCTGCCCCAGGCATTCCAGAACCGGGGATGGAGCCATCGGAGCTACAAAGAGGGGCCAGGGCACCTGTCTGGAGTCCCCAGCCCACAGCCTTGCTTGCTTTTCCCCAGCTGACACTTCACCTCTCCCCACCCCACTTCCTGTTTTTCAGGCACAGGCTGTCACCCTCACGGTCGCCCAGGCCTTCAAAGTTGCCTTTGAGTTCTGGCAAGTGTCCAAGGAAGGTGAGTCTTTTCGTTGACATCGTGGGGTGGGCCAGAGCCTGCAGTCAGACCTGCGCTGACTCCCAGCCTCACCCTGGCCTGGCTGTGACTTTGAACAGGTCCCTTTACCTGAGTCTCATTTTCCCCATCTGATGGAAGGGCAGTGGCCATCTCCCATCCTCAGAGTGCTTGCTAGATGTCAGTGATGTCTTTGAGTTGTTCTTCCTCCTGACTGGAGACCTAAAACTGCCCCCTGATACTGGTCACAGACTGCCTCCTGCCCAGTGATTGCAGGAGACAGAAAGCCAGGGTCTGAGGCTCCCGCATGCTGTGTCTTGATCACACAGAGAAAGAGAAGAGGGAGAAAGCTGGCCAAGAGGGAGATGTCCCAGGGACCTGCTGCGACAGCACCCCGTCGTTGAAAAGCTGTGAGTCTCGGGCAGGGGCGGGGCCTTTCAGCTGCAGGTCATGGGGCCTGCCTACCACCCGGGGCCATGCCCTCCAGGGCTGGGCAAAGCTTAATACTTGATTTTGTTTTGTTGTTAAATTGATAATACATGTTCATTATAGATAAATTAGAAAATGTAGGCAGAAAGAAAGAGTGCTCACTTTGGTGCGTGTTTTCCTAGATGTGCACTGTGCAGTGTGTGCACCCTGTACACTCACATTCTGTTGTGTGTTCTCTCTAAAAACTTAACTGCTGCAGGAGGATCGTGAGTTCAAAGCCAGCCCCAGCAGCTTAGTGAGGCCCTAAGCAACTCAGTAAGACTGTCTCAAAAAATAAAAAGGGCTGGGGATGTGACGGGTGGTTAAGTGCCCCTGGGTTCAATCCCTGGTACCAAAAAACAAAAACAAAAACAAAAATCCCACTTGACAACTCTTGTGAAGTTCAGAGTTTCAAGTTTCAGTCTCAGTCATCAGTGGGACACAGGTTCTCACCTTGCAGGCAGGTCCAGCTCTGTGGGGAGGTGCTGGTAGGGTTCTAGGTGGTCTGGGTAATAGGTCTGGGCAGGGCTGAGTCCCAGAAAGGATTCAGAAAGAAGTGAGACATCTCCCACTGATACCCCTGGTGGACCCCCTTGCAGTGGTCGCCACTGGGAACCTCCTGGATTTGGAAGAGACAACCAAGGCCCCACTGTCCACGGTCAGCGCCAACACCACCAATGTGGATGAGGCACCACGGCCTCAAGCCTTGAGCAACAACAGTGTTGTCTGGGTGAGTAGCTGTGTGACCTGGGGACCCCCACAGAGTCCACTGATCCTTGGCCAGATCTCTGGATGAGCCTCAGGCAGCTCCAGGGTCCAGACCTTGGCACCAGGACCTATGGGCTCCTAGGAGGACCAGACCAAGCCCGGCAGCACCCAGTCCCAGGGCAGGGGATGAACAATGTCCCCTTTGAACCTGGGGCTGTGTCCCCAACAGGCCTGACTCCCAGCACAGCTGTCTCCTCACAATGCCCAGCCTCTTGGCCTGAGCATCCACAGCTCTGCCCACCGCAGGACTAGCCAAAGGCTCCTTTGTTCTTGTGTGGCAGAGTTTGTGCCAGACACCCCTCCCTGTGTAGCTGTCTGAATGAGGAGCCAAAGACTTGGGCTGTTGTCAGCGTGGCCAGGGTCCCCTGGGACTCAGGGCAGGCCCTGGACCTCTCTGAGGCTCAGCTTCTTCATCTCCTCAGGGAGGAGAGTGACCTCTGCCCATAGTGTCTCCCAAGGAGCTGGATTTTTTTTTTTTAATTTTCATCTTTCAATTTGGAAATAATTTCAGACTATGTTATAAAAATAATACAAAGAATTCCTGTTGCCCGTTCATCCAGATTCTCCAGCTGTCACAATCCTGTGTGACCACCTGACAATGATAAAAATTGGGGCAATGACGTTGATATGACCCTGTTATATAATTCGCAGGCTGCACGGTTCTCTGCCTGTCTGTTTCATGTCCACTTTCTGGTCCAGGCTCCATTGCAGAATTTCATGCCTACTTTACTAGGATCTCTTTAATTAAAAATCTAGAACACTGAGAAACTTCAACAGTTCTCAAGTCCCTCTGACTGTTGGAGACCTGGGTATCCCTCAAACCTGTGGTGGTCTGGGGACCACCTTTGCCCCTTGCCCATCTATACCGGGCGGCTGTGGAGGGACCGGGTCAGTGCTTCTCCACTGAGGCTGTGGATTCTGCCGTCCATCCTCCCGTGTTTGGCACTGGGACTTGGCTTTGGAAATGGATGGAGGCCAGGTAGCCTGTTTCTCCAGCCTTTCCCTTTTGGAATTTGAAAGCTGTGCAAGTCATCCAGTCCCTTGTTTTATGGAGGGAAAGCTGAGTCTCACGGGAGCTGTGACTTGCCCCAGGTCTCACGGGCTGCTGGTGAGGGCTGGGAATCCACCCTCCATGTCCTGTGCCTGGGGTGTGCCCTTTCTCCCGTCCCACACCCAGCTGTGGGTACAGAGACGAGGTGCTGGTGTGGCAGCAGGTACAAGGCCTGCCTGAGCCTGTTCCTCCATCACCTGTCCACCCCCACCCCCGCCGTGCCCCACATGGGTCCTGAGTCCCTGCAGCTCACCAGAGCTGGGCTGATCCCTGCAGTGAGCGTGGGCCTGCTGCTCAGAGTTCTTACCTCCTGCTTTGTCTCCCCAAGGAGCTGGACGATGGCCTGGATGAAGCATTTTCGAGGTAACATTGATTGGGTTCCTTGTGCTGGGGACAGGGTTCCAGGGTTGGCCCTGCCTGCCTTTCCCTCCTGGGGCCTTTGTCATGCCTGAGAACTTGAGCCACTCTGACCTCCAGAGTGAGAACCTCTCCCTCCACTTGGCATCACCAGGGACAGGTTCCCCTTACTACCTGGGGAATGCCCTCCAGGGCACAGACACGTTAGAAACCTGTCACTGTTAGGTCAGAAACTCCAGTGGCTACTCTGCCACCGTCCGGGCTGAACCAAACACACTGCAGCTCAGGGTTTCCTCCTGCTACGCTGGGGCAGGCCTCACCCCTCCAGGGAGCCTGCGTACAGACGGGCAGGGAGAAGGCAGAGCTTACTGAAGCCAGGGAGGAGCACTGCCAGGCACAGGGAGGTGTTTCGGTGGAGCCTGAGGGCAGTGGCCTTTCCCCACTTTCCCCGGGGCCATCCCTAGCCATGGCTACCTGCAGCGGGAGGGCGCTGTGCCAAGAGGCCACGGCTCCCAGCACTGGGCCTGGGTCGGTCAGCCCCTGCAGCACTCCCACAGCTGGGGCCCGTTGGGTGGGGGCAGCACCAGCCTCTCGCTCTTGCCGTCTGCTGCTCCTGGGGGAAAGCTCTAAGTCCAGCCTAGGCAGCTGGCCCATGTGGCCCTCATGGAGACGGGGACATTTTTACCACCTTTCTTGCTTTACTGGCTGATGACTAGCCCTTATTTGAAGAAAAGTTCCCCAGACTATTCAAGGATCACATGTCCTTTATTAAGCAGTTTCAAAAATCAGGGAATCAGAACATCAGCGGGCTGTACTGAGGTGCAGACCTGGGTGTAGCTTATGCTGATCCCACGGCATTTGCCTTGGGGATCCCGCTCTCTCTTCACACCAGGGTGCCGGAAGCCTCTCTCCAGGCTGTTAAAGCCACCCAGAATGCCTTCTGAGGACAGGGGCTGCCTGGCTTGCCTCTCTCAGTTCTGAGGACACCTAGTGTCTCCCTCGTACATAGGGTTAGAAGCACGCTGCTGGGCCTGGTTACAGCAAGGAGTGTTCTCAAGGTTGGGCCAGTTCCTGCTGGGCCTGGCCATCACCGCTTCCCTGCGTTGTCCTCTCTCTCTTCCTGGGCATTCCCGGCGGGGCCTATGCGGTCCCCTGGCCTCTTGGGTAGCCTTTGGTTTGGCGCTCTAGGGACAGCCCACTGGTTGGAGGCCCTCCTTTGCCCTGTGTCCTGCGCTCTTCCTGCCGTGCCCTCTCCCTCTGGTCCCGTGCTGCTGGGTTGGACTGGCTCCTCAGGCCTTGCCAGCCCCTTGCCTGAGCACTCAGCTCACACAACCACCTTGCAGGCTGGCACAATCTCGGACGAACCCTCAGGTCCTGGACACTGGACTGTCGGCGCAGGACATCCACTACGCTCAGAGCCTCTCACCCATCGACTGGGACAAGCCTGATGGCAGTGGCACCGAGCAGGAGGAGCTCTTCAGCTTCTGAGGGCCCAGGACCTGTGGGGCATGACCAGCCTCGACAAGTGACAGACCAAAGCCACCTGTGGCAGGGGATCAGCTCCAGGACTGCCAGCTGCCTCTTCCCGCCCACAGCACCGTCGCCTGCTGGTCAGAGCTGCAGCCAGTCAAGCAGGGGGGAGGCTTTAACCTGCTCCTTCTCTGGGACTGAGAGATGCCTTGAATATTTATTCAGTGACTCTGGTTTATGCTCCAAGGCCAGTTTCCCATCAGGCATGTAGTGTGTGCAGGGCTGTGACTTCCTGCTCTCTCTGCAGCCAGCTCTGCTCCAGCTGTGGGTGTCAGGACAGTGACCAAAGCATTTCATGTCCCCGGATTTCCCTGGGGACATCACCTCTCCTGGCTGAAAGTGGTGGAGCTCTGCAGTCCCCAGGCAGCACTGGGTCCTCAAGCTCGTCTTCCTCAGGTCCCAGCAGGCCAGGCTGAGCCCTGGACCCCGGCACTCAGAGGGGCAGCCCCTGACCAAAGACTGCCCGTGGCTCGGCACTTTAAAGCACACCAGCAGGTGTGGCCCTGGGGCTCCTCGATGGTGCTGATGGAACAGAACTTCCTTTACGCCCTTCCTCCTCAAGGAGGGGCCCAGGATTCCTGTGGATGGTCCCCCACCAGTGTGTGGACCATGGAACTGGCTGCCCAGACTCGCAGAGTCTACTGTGACTGTGGGGACTACCTGCCCCAGGCCTCATCCCTGCCCTCGCCCTCCCTGGATGAGGCTGCTCCAGCTTCCTGTTTGGTCTGTCTGTGTGAGTATCCCTGCCTCTCAGTGTCCGGGATGACGAGTGAAACCCGACACCTGGTTCATAGAGGAGGGTTTAAAGCCATTTTACAGACGAGGAAACTGAGGCCACGTGAGTGGAGGGGCTGGCATGGGGAGTGGGACCCAGATTTGATGCCAAAGCTGCTTCCTCTCCGCCACCTCTGGCAACGCACACCTCCTTTTTCTCGAGCTTTGTTTTTCTCCCAGGAACCAAAAAACCCCAGCTATTTTCTGACCAAAATGTGTCTCATAACAAACCATCTGGTGCCTTTTCACTTGGAGCTGGCACAAGCCTCGGGCCCTGCTCCTGTCTCACTGTTGATTTCCGGGAAGATGCAAGTGTCTGAAGTCTGCTAATTCTGAGAGTGAAACAAACCAAACTCTGTACACACCCCGCTGCTCTCTTTCCTGACATTGCGGCCCAGCCGGACACGGCGGCAACAAGCTGTCTTTAGTCTCTCTTTCCTTCCTGGCCCTGCCTGCGGGCTCCAGCATCCTTAGCCCAGCCCAGCCTCAAGCATCTTTTCCATTCCAAGGTGCCTCCTGGCGGCTGGGCTACCCTGCAGGCAGCTTCAAGAACCCCAGAAAACAGCATTTCAGAGGCGAGTCTCTGAGTGGGCCTCTGAACCAGAACCTGTGCCTGGGGGAGGGACTTCTCGGGTCTGCATCAGAATAAGGGTTCCTTCCCTTCCCCGGCCAGCGGCTCCTCTTCCCACCCTAGGCCTCCTTTGTAATGGCCTCTGTTTGTCAGAAGGCAGCAAGGGTGGGGCGGGACGCGGGCCGTCCTTGGCACGGGCCGGGGGTCCTGTTGGGCTGCATGGTGGCCTTTGTCTCCTGCTGACCAGCGTCAGTGTGCCTCCACGCACTGCCGCCAAGTCTTGTGCTTTGCTCTGTGATGCTGTAAAGGAAGTTCTCCTGAGGAAAAGAAGCAGTAATAAATATTCTCTTGAAAAAGAAGCTGTGCTTTGATGGAGCCGCCTGGTGACCAGGGTGCTCCATCCAGTGGCTCCTGCCCTTTGGTGATGGGAGCAGCGTGGCCACAGACCTGGGCAGGTGCACACCCAACCGCAGCACCAGAGTGAGGAACGGTGGCCTTCAGGCCCCTGTTGAAGGTCCCTTGGTGCCTCCTTTTCGCCTTGCAGACAGGCGTGTGCCATGAGGTCGCCTCTGGATGACTCATCGAGGCAACGCCAGTGATCCAGTGCGTCAGCCCTGACAAGGTCACTGAAGGCCAGGGCCGGGGTCTGTGAAGCCTTGAAGTGTGTATGAAACGCGTGTGCCCGTGTCCCTGGAAAGACGTCCGTCATCTCCATGTTCTCCAGTGAGGACGGCACTCGTGCATTTGCAGGACTTCTGCACACATCAGCACCTGCTCGTGCTGGGGCCACCATCAGGCAGGAACCACAGGAGCCCAGGAAGTGTGGCTTTGTGTGATGGGGACGGTAGGGAGTGTGTCAGTGACTTGGGAGACCCCTGCCACTAGGGACTAACTGCCTCTCTCCTTGAGCCTTGGTTTCCCCATCTGTGAACAGGGCACAGCCATCTCCCCATCTCCCTCCCTGGGTTCTGTGAGGCTGGTGACCATTGCGTTGTCTGTAGTGGGTGTACTTGGTTCACAGGTTATTGCAAAGCAAAATGCAGTTTAGACCAAACATGCTTAAGAAAGTCTGGTTGATGTGACCAGTGTTTGCGGCGGGCCCACTGCATGCCAGGGCTATGAGGGCTCCTGACAGCTCCCGGGGTGTGTGGAGCCCACGTGCTATTAATTCCCTCCTGCCAGGGCACCAGGGTTCAGAGGGGAAGGCAGTCGTGTCCTGAGTGCCTGGCAGGGCACTCACGTCTGTGTGGACTTCTGTGGTCACAGCGTCCTGTCCAGCTCACAGTGACCTTCACAGCAAAGCCACACTCCTCAGCTTCCTTCAGCCACCGTGCAGGGGCTGCCCAGGCCTGGCCCCTTGCAGCGGCTCTGGGGGGACTCTGAACATTTATTTTTCAAATGGTGAATTTAAAACATCTGGAACCCAGAGACAGGTCTCTGCTGTCAGCGGTTGGGCAGACTCCCCGTGGATTCTGAGTGGATCGTAGATGACTAAGAAATTCTCTCCTTTCTTCTTTCCCCTATAATCTGAAAAGACATCCAACAAGTTCATCTTTCTGTTTAAATTTGGCCAATGTCTTTTGTCTCTGGATGTCTCAAGTTATGAATCCTGAGCACCCGCTACCCACTCTTCCATGCATAGCAGATGAAGAAAAGAACAAAGTCACCTTTCAGATTTGATGTGACCTTCAACTTCACTGGTTGATGTTGGGTCTTCTCTCTAGGAGGAGAAACCATTCCAATTAAGCTCCAGAGGGATTTCAACAAGCCCGTGGAATCTGGGCAGAGTCCACATCTGGTGTGCTGGCTTTGGACCTGGTCTTCACCCAGCCTTTCTCCCCCTCGTCCCCAGCCCTATTTTGTATTTTATTTAGAAACACGGTCTCACTGAGTTGCTTAGCACCTTGCTTTTTGCTGAGACTGGCTTTGAACTTGCAATCCTCCTGCCTCAGCCTCCTGAGCAGCTGGGATTACAGATGGGTGCCAGCATGCCTGACTAGGTGGCTTGTTTTTTAGAAAGTGACCTTTTTCCCTGTTAGGCTCTTTATACCAACATGGGTGTTGTTAGTTCTCAAACCAAACACAGGTGGGTGGTCCTGTTCCCACTTTAGAGCTGGGGCAACTGAGGGTCCGGGAAGAAGAACGGTTTGACCCAGAGTTTCTCACAGTGGAAGGCAGGTGGGACGGGAACCCTGGTTGGAGATGCCCGAGCTCGTCTCCACTGCACTGTGCCCCTCCTTGTGGAGCAGAGCAGAGCCGAGCCCAGCTGCAGCCCCAGCAGCAGGCTTTGTGGGACACACTGGCAGCTGCTGGCCAGAGGCTGTCTCCACAGGCAGAGCGTCAGAGGAGGCCAACCTCATAGACCAGAGCCAAGCCTGCCCGCTTCTTCCTGGGCTGTGCTTTGGGGCCATTCTCTGGATGCCTAGCACAGGACTCCACAGGGTGTGTCTCATTACCTCAGACCCCATCCGGCACCCAGCAGCATTGTCCTGCTTGACGGTGATGCCCATGAGCCTTGGTGTCCTCAGGAGGCACAGTGAAGACCAGCCCCAGGGAAGGAGGGAGGGGCCCCCTCTGGAAGGCCAGCTGTGGCGGTGAGGTTGGTGGATTTTAGCCCATTTTAGAGATGAGAACACAGGCCCACAGAGGTTGTACTGTCCACCAGCCTCAGCTGCTAAGAGGCAGGCCTGGAACGCAGAGGCCATGTGTGCACATGTGTGCACTTGGAGCATTGGGAGAACATGGTGGCCTTGCTTCCTTGGGAGCTTCTGAGGCAGCACACAGTAACCTTTGCCGCAGAAGGGATCAGTTACAGGGTCAGGTTGGTGCTTCTGTTTCCAGCTGGGACAGATGTGGGCTGTGTGGTAAGTCCACGTTGCCAGGCAACAATGCCAAAGGCACCTACTGAGCCCTAGACCAGCCTGACTGAATGGCCGAGGCCCCGGTGCCCTGACCCCTTCACATTCTGGGGGTTGTGGGTCTTGGTGCCCTAGAAAGCCCCAGGTGTGGGCAGGATTTACACCACACTAGCAGGACATTGGAAGTCAGAGCTCGGGAGGTGCCTGGGAGGCCACAGTGGGCTCCTGGCAGAAGGGAGTGCTCCCACTGGGTCTGGAATGGACTTTACTAGCTCGGGAGCTCTGTGAGGCCACTGCCCGCATCTGAGTGACAGCATGGCCCCAGTGCCCAGGCAGTACCTGGCACAAGTAGCCGTCGGGAATCAGCTCATCAGAAGGGGTAGAATCAGCTGGGTTCCAGAGAGTGCAGGCTGAAAGAAGGGGCAGCTCCCGGCTGGTGGTAGCACTGGAGCCTCTGCAGCCTCGTGTCCACCTTGCAGAGTATCAAACCCATCATCTGACACTCCCGGCTCCGGTGCCCCGGGTCTCTAGCACTCGACAGTGGCCCCACACAGCCCTGGTCTGGTGAAACTTTGCGTAGCCCAACCCTCTGCTCCAACCACAGGTCTGGGTTTTCAAAACATTTTCCAAGCGAGATTCTAGAATGTTAGTGTTGGAAGAGCCCCTGACAGTGCTCCAGCGCCCCAGTTTGTTTACTGTTGGGAACTGAGAACTTACGAGAAGCAGGACTTCCCTGGGACTCCAGGTCAGCTGATCCAGACTCCAGGCCCAGTCCTCTGTTCCCCAGGGAGAGAAGTCCCTGCCGGGCTTGATGGGGGGCTCCATGGGCAGGAGGGAGGCCGGGCTTGTGGGGAGGTGGCAGTGATCCTGATGTGAAGAGGCAGAAGCAAGGGCCGTGGTGACTTCTCAAGCATGTACCAAGCATCCCTCACCAGGCATCTCGTTCCCACTCTCCAGGGCCCTGGGGTCCCGTCTGCAGCTTGAGCTGCCAGCACAAAAGCCGGAAGAGAGCAGAATTGCAATCTCGCGCGTAGCTCTGCGCCATGACAGTGGGGCAGGGTTTGAACCCTTGATTTGCCACTTGGTGACCCTCTCAATGACTTCCTGGCCCATGCCTCAACTTCCTCATCTGTGACTTAGGATGCCAACAGTCCTGTCCCAACAGATGTGAGAGCAGTCACGGAGTTAATAGCATGGTGCCTGGAAGACTTACCCCTCAGACGCCTGTCACTGTTGGCCACTCTGAGGGTGGGACAGGACAGAGGCTGGGGGAGACCCACCCAAGGTGGCAGAGCTGGGGAAGAGTCAAAATCACATCCTCAGAGCTTCTACCCTGATGCCAGCCAGGTCCACACGCCAGCTTCTCCCACCATCAGGAAATACTCTCCAGGCTTCACTGTCTAGTCGGGGAGACTGGCCACTCTCAGGTGGAAGGTACAAAGAGAATCCGCTTACAAAGTCACTGGAAGGGCACAGGACCTGAAGGAGGTCCCTGCCAGGGTTCATGGTACAGGGTTCATGATGGGGTTGGAGCAGAGGGCCTCCTGCCAGGCTGCCGCTCCTGCAGCCTCCTGGTGGCAAATAGTTGGCAGAAACCAAACCAAGTGGAAGCCTGCAGGGGAGGGGAAATGGGCACGTGGGTCACAGGTGTCCAGGAGGCCACATGGGGAGGGTGCTGGGACAAAGCAATCAGGGCCCGGACACTCCTGGGGGGAGCCCAGGGAAGACTAGACCTATCGTGCGTGTGGCGAGGTGCCATGCCCAGTGTCCTCATGAGTTACTCCCTATGAGACCCGAGTCTCAGGTGAAGTGACCGAACAGAGCCAGGCAGGACTGAAGCCCTGGTTGGTGCATACCTGGCTCTGATTGAGCAGTCACCCTGTCCAGGCTGTGCCTAGAACAGGGACAAAGGGAGGCTGAGCCCAGGAAGTGGCCTGGGGGCCTCCTGGGAGTCTCTGCAGAGCTCCAAGAGGCTCCACGCTCATCTGGGGTGGTGCCCAGGAGCAGGAAGCTCTGGGTTTGAGAAGGGCTGAGCAGGGAATGGCAGGTCCTCCCATTTTCCAACTGGGGACACCTGGGTTAATCAAGGGGAAGGACGCCAGGGGCCTGGGTCTGGTGGCATCCCCAGTCTTCCTATTAGTAACTCTGTGGGCATCTGTGGGTCTGGGGGAGCACTAGCAGGGACCCAGCGGGCTGGGTGTGCTTCTCGGGCCTGGGTCGAAGGCTGGCCTCTGGGGGGTTTCTGGCAGCAATGTAGAGAGAACTCCAGCCCCTGGTCCCCAGATGCAGGCTTTACATTCAGAGACCCTCCCTCCCAAGTCCCCAGGCAGGACGGGGGCTCCAGCCCCCACTTAGGATGGTGGTGTGATGTTCAGGCCCCCTGGCCCTAAGAGTCAGATCCCCAAACCTGGGCACCTTCGAGAAAAGCCAGGACTTCAGCGTTGTGGAAGCACACAGAGATAGAAGGGACACAGAGGGACCTGGGTTCAGCTCCCACTTCTGTCACTCACTAGTCCCCTGACTGTCAAACAGGGGGCTCGGTTTCCCCTCCGGTGGGGTGGGGCCGGGTCAAGCTCTGAGTGGGAGTCATGAACACGTACTGAGCCAGGCAGGTACTGATGGCCTTGCACGAGCCGCCTCATTTATCCCCCACGACAACCCTCTGAGGCGGGAACTCTATTTCATAGAAGAGGAAACTGAGGCCCGGAGTTACTTCCCAGGTGCTCAGTCGAGAAGGGGCAGAGGCTTGTGCGGAGCAGCAGCCTGAGATGGTGCATAGGAGGTGGTGTCGGCAGCAGGAATGTTCTGTCATGGTGGCTGTCGTCACGGCTCGGAGAGGGGAAGAGGTTCACCAGGTCACCACACCGGGAGGGGCAGGGTCAAGACTGGAGGTGAGACCCAACTCGACACACCACTGCTTTCTCCATGGCGGCTGCTGCGAGCCCATGAAGCCCGTCGTTCGGTAGAAATTGAGGCACATCCCAGATCAGGCTTGATCTTGTGAAGGTCACCGAAGGTCAGGGGACAGATGTGGGTCCAAGCCTCTTTTCCTGTTCAGAGAGCAGAAAAGGGCAGAGCGGACCCCTGCATGATTAGCAGACCCCAATCACAGATCCGGAGCTTTGGGCTGCCCACCGAGGTGTGGAGGATGCAACCTGGTGTCCCCAGGCGGAGGCCTCAGGACTGGTCTGAGGTGTGGACCAGAAGGGGGCCCTGCAGGGAGGGCCAGGCTCCTTGTCCCTAAGAGCAGGGGGCTTCTGCCTAAGGCTGGGGCGGCCTTGACTTGGCTATGGGGTCCGACCAGCCGGAGCTTCTCGCCCACGGCGGTGTCCTTGAGCGTGAGTCAGGCCCAGCTGCTGAGTCAGCCCCAGGCAGCAGGCCCCCTGCCCCGCTTCCACTGCCCGAGAGGGATCAGCGGAGAGCACGTCTTGAATGCCGCTTTATCGCAGTAAGTTTGTTGATTCAGCTCATTACACTTAATTAGAATTATTTAATTAGAATCTTAATAAAAGAGTAAAGCTGGAGGAAGGCTGAGAGCGGAGGTGAGGTGCTCCGTGCTGTGCTTGAGAATAGACCCCGCTGGGACCCCCGCCTGGAAGGTTGGGCAGAGGGGCCTGCGTATGGCAGGGGCGCCAGGGTCCAGGCACTGGGCTAAGGGCCTCCTTCCTGCCTGCAAGGGATTCAGGGTTCATGCAGGAAAGACGAATAACGCCAGGCAGAGGCAGAGGCACTGGGCCCCGCCTGAGGTGGGAAAGGCTTCCAGAGCAGGAGTCCTGAGCACCAGTGGGGGAGGGAGGTGGGAGGGCCAGGCCAGCGTGAGGGAAGGTGAGGAGCCTGAGGCACGACCCCAGTCAGGCACGGGTGGGGTGCAGGTGGAGAGCAGGGACCTAGAGTCAGGTGACTCTGGGGAGTCACCTTGGCAGATTGCGCCACTCCTCAGAGTCCTCATCTGTGGAGGGGAAACACCGGGGCCACCTCCCCGGGCTCTGCGTGGCTGGCTGAGCGAATCCCCACACAGCTCGTGGAGCGGAGCCGGCACAGGGCAGCGCCAGGTGTGTTGGCCACGCGATCAGTGCTATTGCTGTCCAAGTGGGGATGTCCAGTGGGGGGCCAGTTAAACAAATCTGGGGCTCAGGGAATCCCCTGGGCTGGGGACACAACTCTTAGTTGTCTGAAGCCACAGGTGGGGTGAGCCAGCTCCCAGTGGGGGAGCCTTGGGGCTGCCCCCCACCTCACTTTCTTCTTTCCTCGTTCCCCGAGGAACCTCGTTTCGCTCGGAGCCTTGCCCTTCTGGAGAAACAGCCCTCGCCCCAGCTCAGAGAGGCTCACAGTGAGACCCAGCAGGCAGGCCGTGTCAGCCTCTGGTGCTGGATCTCGGTGAGCCTGGAGAGCCGGGCCTGGCCATGGTCAGCAGAGTCTCTCTCCTGGTGGCCCATGCTTAGTGGGCCTGGTGGCCCACACACGCCAAGGGTGAAGCTAGTGGTGTACTGGTAATCCATTAATAAACAAATAAAACCCCCGTCTTATGATACTTGATGGTTTTCAGGATGTACAGATACCACCACGGCCAATTTCAAGCTGCCAAGAAGACGTCCTGGAACATGGGGTTAGGATACACACAACTGGTTCTTTTTTTAAATATTGTTGTAGTTGTCAATGAATCTTGTATTTTATTTATTTGTATGTGGTGCTGAGGATCGAACCCAGGGCCTCGCACACGCCAGGCAAGCGCTCTACCAGTTACAGCTCCAGCCACACAGTCGGTTCTTGTAAACCAGTGTGAGCTGGCGCCCCTCCCACCCCTGGCGCGGCCCACCCTGAGGACGGCAGGGCTGCAGGAGAAAAGCACCGCATGTTCCGGGGACCTGCCCCCAGTGCCTCCTCTCCCTAGGTTTCTGTAACTTATGGCCGAATGCATCCCCCGTGCTTCCGGGCTGCAAGAGCAAACAGAGAAGAGGCCCCGCCAGCCGGCCTCCAGGAGCCAGCCGGCCTCCAGGAGCCGTCAGCACCTGTGTGTGGGCAGAGGACGCGCAGGCTGCTCGCGAGCTTACCTGCCCCTGAAATCTGGCCACACGAAGGTTTAGACTTTGCACTGGATTTTCTGCAAACTCGAGGCTGCCGCAGAAAGACACGCTGTGTGCCCAGTGCCGAGGTTGCACCTGTGCCTCCAGCTGGGCACTCAGGGGTTGAAGCCCCTTCTTTTTCTTTCAATTGTCCAGGTCACAGAAGCCCCACTTGGCCTCTAAATGCTCATGTGTTCCGAGGCAGAGTGGCCCAGGCTCTCAGAGCCCTGCCGTCAATGGCACTTTTTTCCAGATGGCCACAGGCCATCATTTAATTAATTCATTAAATGTAATTTAATTAGCTGTTTCATCACTACATCCCACAGGCTGCCAGATTCACATCCCTGGACACAAACTGGATCTTCCCTGCCTTGAGCCCCAACTAGACCAGATAATCGGTTCCTCCATTTCTCTCTCTAAAACCCACCCGTCTGATCAATTCCCAATCCCGCCAGGCTTCCTGGTTGAAAACAATGGAGGCTGATTCCCACTAATTTAAGCAGAACAGGAATTTGCTGGAAGGAAACCAGGTTGCCCCTGGGATCTATTGGAGCAATGGGCTCAGAGGGAGGGCAGATGGTTGGGAGGCAGGTAGCTCAGGACATGAGCAAAGTGTCCCTTCAGAAAATGTCCAGTTCTGCAGCTGTGGCCAGGGCCACCATGGCTGGACAGCCTCGCTCCAGGGCTGCTGCTGCCTCCCACGAATGACCAGCACTGTCCTCTGTGGAGCCTTTTTTTTTTTTTTTTTTCTGGGGGTTGAACCCAGGGACACTCCACCACTGAGCCACATCCCCAGCCCTATTTTGTATTTTATTTAGAGACAGGGTCTCACTGAGTTGCTTAGGGCCTCGCTAAGTTGCTGAGGCTGGGTTTGAACTTGCAATCCTCCTGCCTCAGCCTCCCAAGTGCTGGGATCACAGGCGTGTGCCACTGCACCTGGTCTCTGTGGAACTTTTGCATCCCCACCTTCAAAGCAGCCCCTGAGTGATGGCAGGTGGCAGGCCCACTTCTGCCTGATGGGGATGAACGTCAGCTTCTGAGTTAAGAGGACAGAGCTGCCTCTCCACACCCAAATAAGAAAGGGGTTTGGATGTGTGCAGGAAAAAACAAAAACTGAAGCCCAGCAGATGTCGGGCTGGCTGGACACCGTCCTCACTTTGTCTCTCCCTGACGTTCTGAGAAGTGTCACTCACATTGACCCCATTTTACAGATGGGAAAACAGGCTGTTTCTTTGTTAGTAATCACCCAGACTTAGGGGGTACTGTGAGAACAAGGCTGATACTGTGGTGCCCCGGGCTCAGGGGCTTCTGGTGGAGTCACCCTAGCTTTGGGCCAGCAGAGGCAGGAGGGCCTGTTCAGTCTGAGGACTTCCTAATTCTGCAGTACTGCTTGGGTCTTTCTGGTTCAGGTCCTGCGCCAAGGGGGTGCCATCCTGGGGACAGTAGCAGCCACAGCTGGGCCAGAGAGCTTCTCACCAGAAGCAAGTGGTGTATTGCGAATGTGTGTTCTGTCCAGCTTGGCATGGGGCAGTCGTCATGATGCTGACTGCGGTCAACAGCCCAGGTGGGGCCCACTGAGTTCAGAGGGCAGGGGAGGGAGAGGTGTGTCAACCAGGTGCCCCACAGTTGGGAAGAGGAGAGGGCATCTGAGGAGGAGCCAGCCAAACCCAGGTGTCTATGCAGGTGGCTGGCTGTCTTCCGTCAGACTGGGGTCATCTCCCTCCCTGGACTGGAGTCTTCAAGGGCAGAGTCACACCTCCAGCAGAGAATGGGAAGCTCTGGTGTGCAGGGCTGCGGCTCCTACCTCAGGCTGAGGCTTCTAAGGACAGCTGCCTCCTCCCTCAGACTAGGGGCACCTGCAGGCAGGACTGTGTGTTCCAGGGTCAGATTTGCAGGACAGAGCTGGATGAAACTGGATTATCCTGAACATGACTCAGAGAGGGGTAGGGACCAGCTGAGGTCATTCCCCCAGGGAGTAACCGACTGGGACAGCCTCCTACCTCCCAGCCAGGAGGATTTGGGGTGACAGGGTGAGGTGTGGCCCTAGGAATGCAGCTCCCAGAGCCAGGAAGGAGGGAGCAGCCTGAGAGGCCCAGGCTCAGCCCTCGGCTGCCAACTCTGTCCCGTGGAAGTGCCTCCAGCTGTTCTGCCTGGTGGTTTGAGTCCTTGGCCAAGCTCCTGGGCATTGCCTCATCCCACTGAGGCTGACAGATGTGCACAGCTGGGGGAGGGGGTCTTGCTGAGATCAACCCCACCCAGAGCAGGCTGTGCACACAAGAGGGGCAACATGGGTTCTGGTTCTTCTGGTTTGTGCCTCCCCTGGCCTCATGTGGCCCTAGGCAGGGCCCTGACTTCCCTGGACCTCCCTTTCCTTCTCTGTCCAATGGGGGAGGGTCTTCATTCTTTCTTCAGATATTTGTTAAGACTGAGGCTTCCTTGGTCTCCTGGCTTCAAAATTTGGGGACATGGTTTGGTTCTGGGATACTTTCCTCCCTCTATTGTAAAATTTGTTTTAAAAAATTTTAGCAGAGGGTCGGGTGCAGTGGCACACGCCTGTAATCCCAGCGGCTTGGGAGGCTGAGGCAGGAGGATCACAAGTTCAGAGCCAGCCTCAACAATTTAGCAAGGCCCTAAGCAACTCACTGAGACCCTGTCTCTAAATAAAATACAAAATAGGGCTGCGGATGTGGCTCAGAGGTTAAGTACTCCTGGGTTCAATCCCTGGTATAAAAAAAAAAAAATTGGTAGAATTACACAAGGTGAAACCTACCATCCTCACCGGTTTAAGCGTACAGTTCCCTGGCAATGAGTGCCGGTCCTACAGCCCTCCGCAGCGCCGGTGGGTCCCCAGAACCTCTGTCTTCCCAAACTGAACCCACCCCACCCCGTTGCTACACAAGAGCTTTGTCATCGCATGTGTGAGAAGAATTTGGAACATTAGAGCGTTTTCATCACTCCTGAAAGAAGTCCCCCCTCATGAGAAAGCTAAGTTTCATTTGCTTTCATTTCCTGTTCCCGATCTCCCTTTCTTCATGAGGCTCTGAGTTTCTGGTCCGTACCTTTTCCCTTTTCTCTGTGGACTTCTTTTAACATTTCTTGCAAGGCAGGTTTTCTTGCAAGAAATTCCTTCAACTTTTGTTTATTGGAGAAAGTAATTCTCTCTCTTTCTCTCTCTTTTTTTTCTTGGTGAGTGTGTATGGCCCTGGGGACTGTACTCAGGGGTCTCTACCACCTCCCAGCCCTTTTTATTTTATATTTTGAGACAGAGGCTCACTAAGTTGCTGAGGCTGCCCTTGAACTTGTGATCCCTCTGCCTCCACCTATGTAAGCCTATATCAGTGAGTCGTTGGGACGGCAGGCACAGGTGTGCACCGCTGTACCTGGCTGGCTGTCTCATTTGCTTTTGGAGGATTATTTTGCAGGGTACAGAAGTCCAGGCTGGTGGGGGTTTATCTCTCAACCCTGAAGTCCACACTGCTCTCTTCTTGCTTGCATGGTTTCTGAGAAGTCAGATGTAATGATTTTTGCTGCGTTATAGGTAAGGTCTTTTTTCTTTTGGCTTCTTTTGGTAATTTTTTTTTCTTTATGATTTTCTGTAGTTTGAAACTAATATGCCTAGGTGTAGTTTTTTTAGGTTTGATTTTTAAAAAATTTATCCTTCTGGTTGTTCTTTGAGTTTCCTGGGTCCGTGGTTTGGTGGGGAAATTCGCAGGTATCATCGGTTATAGTATTGCTCCTTCTCCTTTCTCCTGTCTCTTTCTGGTATTCCCACTGTGTATGTTGAACCTCTGTCACTGCCTCACTGTCCGCCAGAAGCCCTGGGAAACCGTGCCACCATCCTCCTCCACGGCCCCTCTGATCTGCTCTCCGTCTCTGCATTTGCCTGTCCTGATGGCGCCGTATAGATGCAGTCACACGCCACGTGGAATCGCTTCCCTTAGCACCATGTTCTCCAGCTGATCCTGTGGCCTATGTCAGTACTTGGTCCCCTTATTCCACTGAATGAACAGGGCATGCAGTGTGTCCTTGTTTGTCCCCTGCAGTGCCGCCGAGCCCCTCTCCCGGGAGGTCCTTCCACCTCCTTAGTAACACAGGTCCTCTCGGTGCCTCTGCCACTGGGCTCGGCTGGGAGGGGCTTCGGGGGGAAGAGGAGAGCAAATGTCCAGCTTCCGGTTCCAGAGGAACCTGTCTTCCACCCCAAACCCCAGCAGGAGAGGCGGGAGGGCCAGGGGAATATCTGGCCCCAGCTGCTGGCTCCTCTTTTCAGAGTTTGGGGTGCTCAGCACTTTTCCACTCCAGCTCTCCCCCTAGTTGTCAGTTTGGGAGCAAATGGAAAAGCTTCCAATGCCCTCTTCACATGCCATCTCAGTCCCACAGTCAGCAAGCGCCACAAAGGAAGGTGGGGAAGTGTCCTGGTTGCATCTTGGGGTGCCCCAAGGGAGTGAATTCTGCAGGGGAGACCAGAGAGAACAGCATGTCCCAAAGCCCTGAGGCAGGAAGGAGTGTGACATGTTGGGGAAGCAGCAAGAAAGACCCGTGTGTTTGGGATAGGGAGACCAAGGGGACGATGGTGGGAGACAGGCTGGGTGGCCAGGCAGTAGCACCAATGTGCTTCTTATCTAAGAGTCACAAAAGAGACAATCTCCATGATTATCTCTCTTTCATAATTGGATGTTTGCATCTTGCTCAGAGAGGTGAAGCAACCCACCTGAGAGCACAGAGCAGGTGTGCAGGGAAGCTGAGATTTGAACCTGGGTCTGGAACTAGAGCTTTATGGGCACAGGATTTGCTGGCTTCTGGATCTATTCAACTCCTCTGTGCTCCTTGAGCCCAGAAGACCTGAGGGGGAGAGGGATGTCTGTTCAGCCCCCTGCACACCCCTTCTCTTCCACCACCTTCTGGAAACCTGCATGGGGTGTGGACAGGTCAGCCTCTGAGACAGAAAAGGCCCGACCAGCAAGAGGACTAAAAGCGCTGGTGTCAGCAGGACTGGGTTCCAGTCCCGTGTGTGACTCGGTCAGACTCTGCCCTCTCTGTCAGTTTTCTCATTTGTCAGATCCCATCCTTCTTGTTTTATTCTGATTTGCAAATGGCCCCAAGAGAGGAAGCAAGGTTCCCAGACCCGGCATCCAGCCCTGGCTCTCCCCCACCTCCCGCCATTGTCCTTCTGGAGGCTGGGCAGTGCCAGTCCGGGGGTTGGTGGTGAGTGATGCAGACAGGTTTTGCAGAGGTCCAAACCTCTGAAGACAGGTGCCCCTGGGGCTCCTGGGACCGTGGGGGGTGAGTTGCCGCTGGAGCCACCTCCCCCCCAGCACCTGTCTTGGTTGCTGCCTGGGAGCCGACTGGGAGTTCCCTGCAGCCCCTCCTGATCCTGCAGGATGGTCCCTGCAGACAGCAGCTGCCAGCAGTGTCGGTGTTCCAGGCGCCTGGTGCCCAGCTCTCTGTGTGTGCACGTGTGTGTGCTGGTCACGGAGGGGACAGTTAGGTTGGGGAGCAGCACTGCGGCAGGGCTGGAGCATCTGCTGGGGCCGAGGGTAACTGTGCCCTCGTCCTCGCTAGGCATGTCTCACTCCAGTCCAGACAGAGCTCACACCCAGGCCTGGGCAGCTGGGACCCTGACCAGGAAAGCCGGATCCTGGCCGTCCTCTGTCCTCTCTCAGATGCAGATTCACAGCCCTGAGCTTGGGCCGAGCTGAACCCTGAGTGAGGACGAGACCCAAACCTGGCCGGAGACTGAGCTGTGACCTCAGCACCATGTTTAGCCCTGGATGTCCCCGAATTTGCTTTAAGACTGAACCTGGATCTTTGTTCTGGAGTGTTCTTTGACACCACTTCAGGCTGAGCCCTGACTATAGAGGAAGCCCTAAACCCGATTAAGTCTCGACTCTAGTCAGAAGTTTGTCACGAGCTTCCTTCAGTTTCAGCCCTGAGCCCTGGAGGAACAGTGACATGGCGCCATCTACCCTGACTTCCCCGTGACAAGCCAACGCTCGACTGTAAACTCGACCGACCCAAGCAGCACCCAGGAGCCCTTCCACCGGCAGGGCTGGTGCTGGACACGGGACACCAGCGTCCCCTAGCAGAGTGGGGGAGACTGCACAGCCTCAGAGCAGATATCGGAGAACAGAAAAGCCTCCTCAGAGGAGAGGAAGGAGCTGGCCAGGCTGGAATCCAGGTGGGAGGGCGGTGGTGAGAGCTCTCGGTGCCAAGTTCACAGCGTGCTGCAGCGGGGAGCTCCGTGACGCGCACTAGGGAGCTTACTGTGGATGAGTCAGGTGGCCTGGCTGAGGTTGTTCCCCCGCCCGCCCTCTGTCTGTCGATATTAGAACTCAGTGCTGTCCCACTGAGCCACGTCCCCAGCCCTTTTCATTTTCAATTTTCAGACAGGGTTTCAACAAGACCTTCCTAAGTTTCAGAGTCTGGCCTTCACCTTGAGATCCTCCTGTCTCAGCCTCCTGAGTTCCTGGAATTGGCGGTGTGCACCATGATGCCTGCTGTTTCTCTGTCTTTCTTTCTGCTAGGGACCTGGCATTCCTTGAGAGTGCTATTTCCCTTCTGGCCTTCGGGTCCTCTGGCACGCTGTCTCCTTTGGCTGGACCTCTTCTTTCCTTGCCTGCTCCTGCATCCCCAGGGTGAAGTGTCCCTTCCTTCAGAAAGTCTCCCTGAAGCTCCTGGTGGTGGACGTGGATGCTCACTGTGTCCCCCTGTGTGAAGGACTGTGTGCCCCCCTTGGGCTGGGGTGCTGTCAGCAGGTAGCTGTGCCTCTCAGCCAGGTGACCTCATGGGTTCTCAGCACAGCAAACGTGTGCTCCACAGGCCAGCACTGGCCGAGAGGCCTGCCTCACTGGCAGGCTGGACAACCACAGTCTCTAGGAGAAAGGACCCAGCAGGGAGGAGGGAACGCGTGGCTTCTCTAGAGGACAAGAACTCCCTCAAGGGCTGGGAGTGAGCCACACCAGCAGGGTGTTTGCCAAGTGTGTGATTGACTATGTGTCAACCTGACTAGGCTACGGGCTGCCCAGGTAGCTAGAGACCCATTGTTATTTCAGGCGTGTCTGGGAGGGCATGCCCAGACGGGCTTGGCGTTGGTGTGGCAGACTGGTAAAGAGGATCTGCCCTCCCTGGTGTGGAATGGCATCGTCTCGTCCTCCAAGCTGAGGCGTCTTCTCCTGCCCCATCAGAGCTCCTGTTCTTTGTTCTTTGGACTCAGACTGAAGGATGCCACCAGCTCTCCTGGGTCTCCAGCCTGCAGATGGCAGATGGTGGGACTTCTCAGCCTCCGTCACTGTGTGGGCCGATTCTCAAACACATTTTCTCTTAAATATATCTCCCTACGCCCTCTTTGAGCTGTTTCCCTTGGAATGCTCATGAACATGCTGAGCCCAGGGCTGCGGGCTGATCACTCTGGGAGAACCTTGAAGGGTCTTGTGTGCAGGAATGGACGCCCACCAATGCTGGTGTCCGCTGTCCCTGCAGACAGGTTGGCCCAGGGGAGCAACTCCGTGAAGCTACCTGGGGCAGGGGGAAATCAAACCCAGGTCCTCCAGGCCTGCCTCTCATCAGATCACACGCTTCATGAGGGCAGGGATGGAAGCTGTCATGTTTCTGGATCAATAATTGTGTGCTGGACGAACTGTGGAGGAGATCAGGAGATGCAGGTGGAAAGCAGTGAGCAAGACTGAAGCGGTTTGCAAGGCAGGAGAAAGGGAGGAACGCTGCTTCTGGAAGCTACTCTTAGGAAAGGCAAAAAGCCCACCAGAGTCTATTAATAGACCCAGTTAATAAACACCAGCCAAGGTAAATGTTAACAGGAAGTACTCTGCAGATGCTGGCAGTCGGGCTGGGCCCGGCAGGCTGGCATGCAGGCGGGGTGTCCTCCCACCTTCCCAGCCTGGGGGCCCTCCTGAGCCCCAGAGCCTGCTGCCCGGAAGCCCCCTGCTCCAGCTCCCCCGCCCTGGGTCCTCCTTCAGGTTGCCACCATCACCTGCTCCTCAGGGTTGTCCTGGTCCTGTTCCTCTTCCCTCTCTCCTACACAGTCCTGGACAAATGCTACTGCTAAGAGAGGGCATTCTGACCCGGGCCCACACCAGCAGCGCTGTCCCTGTACCGCCTCTTTTCTCTAAAACCCCAACCCCCTTATTGACATGGCTTATTACCAGCTAAAATTGTATATGGATTGTATATGTGGTTTTTTTTTTTTTTTCCTCACTTTATCCAGCTCCCTTTTTAGTGTAGAGGGGAAGTCAGACAAAATAAATGATTATTTTTGCTATTAAAATTTTTTAATAAATGAAGAAATAAGCAGAGAGTGTTTACTGCTCTCTCTCCACATCCGCGGCAGGGCCTGGCCCTTCAGGTGACCCAGGAGAGTAAGTGAGGGGCCAGTGGACCACCGAGTGCTGAGCGCAGCTGCCTCTCCCGGGACCTTGCAGACAGTGGCCGGGCAGTGCCTCCACTGGGTCAGGTGACCGTGCTGACAGCCGCAGGGGCCTCTGGGAGCCATGAGGAAAGGCTTTGCACCCTGCTGGAGTGGGAGGGCACAGGAAGGCCTCCTGGTGAGGGAAGGGGTCTCCACGTCCTAGATCTGAGGACTCGGGGAGCTTCTGCCAGGTGCCCATGGCGCACCCTGTAATCCCAGTGGCTGGGGAGGCTGAGGCAGGAGGATCTCAAGTTCAAAGCCACGCACAGAGAAACTCATGGTAGGCAACCTTCTCAGGTGTTGTGTTAGTCTGCTTTTCATTGCTATGACCAAAACACCACACAGGAACGACTTGGAGGAGGAAAAGTTTGTTTTGACTCATGGTTGACTGACTACCACTCTGGGTGAGGTGGGAGGCGGAACATCCCAGGGAGAGGGTGTGTTGGAGGAAAGCTGCTCAGTTCATGGCAGCCAGGAAGCAGAGAGAGAGAGAGAGAGACAGAGAGAGACGGAGACAGAGAGGGAGACAGAGAGACAGAGACAGAGAGGGAGACAGAGACAGAGAGGGAGACAGAGAGACAGACACAGAGACAGAGAGGGAGACAGAGAGAGACAGATACAGAGAGACAGAGATGGAGACAGAGAGACAGAGAGGGAGACGGAAAGAGAGAGAGTCAGAGAGGGTGGGGGACCCCAGGGAAAGGTAAACCCCAAAGCTTGCCCCACCCATCTACTTCCTCCAGCCACACCCCACTGGCCTCCAGTTACCACCCAGTTAGTGTATTTAAAAACCGTTGGTCTATCAAACCGCTTCATGCACTGATGAGGTCAGCGCGCTCGTGATCCAACGTTTACCCCAGAACATTCCACCATCACTCAGGAGCTTCTGGGGAGCCTCGCATCCAAACTGTAGCAGGCAGATTCGAAGGGCAGTGGGTGTGAAGGGACCTGGGTGGATGGCCAAGAAAACCAAACCGGCCGATCAGTCAGCCCCCCGCCACAAATCCAAACCCACCTGCCCTGCCTCCCGGCCTGGCCAGGCACCACCTTGGCTTCTCGGCTGCTCACCTAGATCCATTCGCTGACCCCCTCGCTCACCCCTCAGATGCTTGCCTCTGAACCTATGTACCCATGCCCCACCCAGCTCCCCACGAACACCCCCATCCTTCCCCATCTCCCTCCCTGTCCACCATCCACCTCTCCAGCCCCCGGCCCCCTGGGCTCCAACCCTGTCCAACCATTCAGTCCCCATATTTGTTTTTTTTTTTGGACCCAGGGATTAAACTCAGGGACACTCGGCCACTGAGCCACATCCCCAGCCCTATTTTGTATTTTAGTTAGAGACAGGGTCTCACTGAGTGCTTAGGGCCTCGCTAAGTTGCTGAGGCTGGCTTTGAACTCGCGATCCTCCTGACTCAGCCTCCCAAGTTGCTTGGACAGGCGTGCGCCACCACGCCTGTCAAGTCCCCATATTTGAATGCCACACTTGGTATTTTGATAGTTGAGTCATATATATATATATATATATATATATATATATGTATATATACGTATATATGTATATGTGTGTATATATATATTTTTTTTCCCTCAAAAACAAAACCCACAGCCAGGACCTCTTTCATTGATTTCTGATCAGGGGCTCATTACCTTTCATGAAAGCCAGTCCCGTCCCCTGAGTTGCCCCTTGGGTTGTCCCTAAATGGAACCCTGAGAATCACCTTGCTGTCCCCAACTGCCCCCCAATTCTCTCTCCACTATGGGCCTTATTTTCCTACAATCTCACCAGGGCCATGTTAGGGGAGCTGGTGTGAATATCCATGAGAGACACAGCTGAGTCCAAGCGAAGGCTTATTGGCAGAGAGCATGTGTCAGGCCGCCCCTCTGCAAGGCTCAGCAGCCTGCAGGAAAAACTTCTTAACCACATAGTTGTGCACAATGGAGTAGTTAAAAAATAACCTGTCTGGCCCTGTGGTTGTGTCTTGATGTATTTGTGGTTTCAGTAGTTAGGGACTCTTTGGAGGTGGGCCTAACAGGAAGGTCATGCCTGGGTGGGCAGGTGCTGATTTTCAAAATGGAGTTACTTTGGCCTAAGGACCTAATAGGCAGAATCCTAGATTTTCTTTCCTTTTCTTTTTTTTCTTTTTCTTTTTTTGGTGCCAGGGATTCAATTCAGGGGTTCTTAACCACTGAGCCTCATCCCCAGCCCATTTTGTGTTTTATTTAGAGACAGGGTCTCACTGAGTTGCTTAGGGCCTTGCTAAGTTGCTGAGGCTGGCCTTGAACTCATGATCCTCCTGCCTCAGCCTCCCAAAAGTCCTGGATTCTCAAAGCTGAAAAGGATGGCAGAGAACACCAAGACCAAAGTTCTGCGTTTCTAGAGGGAAAACCAAGGTCCAAGGTGGGAAAAACACTCAGCCAAGGACACAGCCAAGGGTGTGTGGGCAGTATCTGCAAACTTCTCTTTCCCACACTGAATCCTCCAGTTCCCTCAAGTACTCATGGATTTCTAAAATGGCAGGGCCTGAAGTATCCTTCAATGTCACCTGATTCAGCCGTGGTCCACTCAAGATGGGCCTGGCAGGGTGGGATTGGTCATGCCTGTGTATGGTCCAACCAGAGGACAGGACTGTACAGTTCTCTTGAACAGAGGGTCCTGCTGCCGAGAGAAAGGTCAATGGATCGAAGCCTGTTCTCCTGCAGCGTTCTGGCTGAGCGCACAACGCAGCAGGTTCGGGGAAGAGAGGCTTCCTGTCCGGGGTCACCCAGCAGGTAAGTGGCAGAACTGGGTCGCTGGTCCAGGTCTCCTGGTTTTGTTCCCTTTGCTGAGCTTCTGCTGGATTTCGAGGGGCCTGAGTCATGGGAGCCAGGGGAGGGACTGCTAACCCTCTGTCCCTGGAATTCTGACCCGGCTCTGGGAGGGCCAGCCAGCCCATGCTCTGTTTATAAACTGGGGAGAGATTACGCCTTTTTAATCAAATTTTTAATCCTATGTGATCCTCGGGGTTCCTGGGCTCCCTTCCCTGGGCCCTGGCTGCAGAGGGAAGTCAGGCAGGGGGCCCAGGACTCCGAGTCCCTGCCTTACCATGGCTCCCTGTCCTCAGCAGCTAGCTGTCTGTCTGTCCTACAAAAGTCCGCCTGCTGAAGTCCTGAGAACCGAGCGTGCTTCCTTAGCTAGGATGGTGGATATGCCACTGAGAGGAGTGATCCCACTTGGCAGGCAGAGAGGCTTCCTCTCTGGGCACTCTGCTCCTCGCTCCACGTCCAGGGGCTCCAGGGACGCCTCTAGCTCAGAAGACCACAGAGGCTCTTCAGAGCCGTGGCCAAGCGCCTGACCCAGCATGGACCTTGCCCTCAGACCTTTCACCCGCACTTCCCATCATTCTGAGTTTTGGGGGCCTTGCCAACATTTTTTTATGTGTCCTTGTTTATTTTCGGGGCAGCTTCGTGCCCTGCCCCTGGCCTTTCAACACAGGTGAGCCTGCCTTTGTGTAACAGAACATGGCATGAGGAGCAGACTCTGGGGTCAGTTATGAGAATTCAAATCCCAACTGTACTGCTTACTGTGTGCTCTTGAGGAAATTGCTTAACTTCTCTGGCCTTTAGTTTCCTCATCTGTAGAATGGACATGTAAAATAATATCAGGAGCCCAGGTGTGACAGCACATGCTTGTAATCCCAGTAATTTGGGAGGCTGAGGCAGGGGGATCACAAGTTCAAGGCCAGCTTGGGTAACTTGGTGAGACTGTCTCAAAGTTTTAAAAAAATTAAAGGGATGGGGGATGTAGCCCAGTGGTAGAGTGCCCCTGGGTTTAATCCTTGAGACCAAAAAGAAAAAAGAAAAAGAGAAAGGTCAGAAAAGATCCTGTGCTGGGATCTGAAAGAAGAGGTGAAGAGGGAGGGAACAGCATGTGCAAAGGCCCCGTAGCAGCAAAAGGAAACAGAACAATTGCTGCTGAAAACTGGGACTGAAAGAAGGCAAGGGACTGTGGAGGCACTGTAGTTGGGTTTGCTTAGTATCTTTCATGTGTGCCTTCTTGACAGAACAAATACCCAGATGTTTCTGAAGCTAAGGGTACAGACATGACCTGGGTCTTACCATAGTTTGGACTTTTTTTGTTTGTTTGTTTTGCGGTGCTGGGGATTGAACCCAGTGCCTTATGCTTGCAAGGCAGGCACTCTACCAACTGAGCCATTTGTCCAGCCCTAGTTTGGACATTGAGTGTCCCCCAGTGGTCTGTGTTAAAGATGTGGCCTCCAGGTGGTGCTGTTGGGAGGTGATGGAGCCTTAAGGAGGCGGGGCCTGGTGGGAGGGCTTTAGGTCATCAGGGTTTGAGGGACCCCTTCTCTTCCTCTTCCGCTTTCTTGCTTCCTGGCTGGGAGATGAGAGGCTCTGCTTGCCATGGGCTCCCACCACGCTGCATCCTCTCCCCGCAGGGGAAACGCTAGAAGTTTCTGCTTCATACTTTCCAGATGCTCTCTCTCAGAATCCAGGTGCCGCGGCAGGGGGAGAAGCCCCTGTCCTGTGGGTGCTGCAGCGGGCACCCACCGGGCTCCCGGGCAAAGGCCAGCCTCAGCCACGGGCACCAGGAGAGGGCTGGAAGGTGCCACCCAGCCCAGATGCCTGCAGCCCCGGAGACCCACACGCTGAGCCCAGCCACCCTGAGAATCAACCACAGAGCTAGCGAAACAGCTGCTTCCAGGCAAAATTCATCATGCAGCAAAAGATAACCAAAGCGCAGGCTGATGCGGGAGAGGAGAGGGGAAGGGAGGTCAGCACGGGGAGGTGGGGTGGAGGCCACATTAGGAGTCTGCGGTTATCCTCAGGGCGCTAAGAAGAAAGGTGACGGTTAACCTGGATCATTCTGTCTGCTGAGCAGTAACGGACTGTGGAGGAGCCCAAGAGATGGACCAGCTGGAGATCGCTGCTCACCATAAGCTGAGGAGTGGGGAGAGGGAAGTGGGTGGTCAGAGATATCAGGAGAGGAGACGCCATCAGGGGTGATGACTGGCTGCAGGCTTTCTGTGTGGCTTTTCCTCCTGCTCTCTGTGCCCGGTACCTCCAAGAGTCACACAGCATCATAAGAGTGATTCCAGATGCACCATCTGTACCTCTGTTCTTCCCTTCCATCCAATAAGGACAGTAAGAAGAATGAGAAGAACCACCTTCTCGTCTCATTGAGAGTGCTGGCGCACAGTAGGCATGCAATAAGGATTTGTTGAATAAGTGACGTGAACAGGTTGAGGTTGAAAAGAAACTCCCTTGTCTTCTTCCCCTGTCTGCAAACTGGCTCTGTAGAGGGGCAGGTTTCCCTGCTTGGACGCCAGTTGATAATTCAGGCCGATCTGAGTTTCTGGTCCCCATTGGTTGAAGTAAGCAGTCTCATTTTGGTATTTAAAACTCACTTGAAATAACTGGAAAGTCCACTCTGGCCTAGTGAGATAGAACACCCTGATGTCACACCCTGCTCACAGCTGAGACACATCCCTCTTTCAATGGGTGCTTAATACGGGCCAGACCCTGTGTGTGATCCAGCTGTCAAATACAGGGAAACCCCGTTAAATTTGAATTTCAGGTTAGTAATGAGAAATCTCTGAGTATACGTAGGTCTCCCAATATTGCATGGAGCTTACTTTAGAGGAAAAATTATTTGATGCTTATCTCAAATTCAAATTTAACTGGACGTCTTGTCCAGTATTTTTATTTGTTAAATCTGGCCACCCCTGGGGCAGAAGACAGGACCCTGAAATTACTTGGCCCTTGTCCCGTGGGGACACTTGCCTCTGCTGAAGGCATCTGACTCCAGGAGGGCCAACAGTGCAGGGACACCCTCTCCCTGCTCCTCCCTCAGGACAGTGGACATGACCCATAGGGGGAGCCGGCCACCTGCAGGTGAGACTCCAGGTCCAGTGCCTAGGCTTTTCTGCCGTCAGAGCCCCGGCCCTTTGACCCTTGGAAGCTCATTTCTTCTCAGCCGGTTGGGAAAGCACGTTTGCCTCCTGGCCTCCTGGAGAGTGGAAGCCACAGCCCTTGATGTGACAGCAGCGGGGAGCAGGAGTTCCTGAGGACGGAAGCAGTGGCACTTGGGAAGGGCCTGTGCTCCCAGGGAGAGCCAGGCAGGGATCCTGAGTGGCTAGACTCTGCATTTTCCCCGCCAGCGAGGGTGAAGGGGACACAGCCTGGAGGGGTGGGGAAAGGGGAGGCCCTGAGGGAGGCAGGCTGGGGAGGTGGTGGGGCCGGCTGGAGTGAGGCTGCGGGGTCTGTGTCACTCAGAGTTGCCATCTTAATGAGGGGTCTGAGCCTGTGTTGGAGCTGCCTCCAGACCCCGCCCAGTGCCTGGTGGGTGTCTCCAACTCGCCATGCCCGGCCATGTCCTGGAAGAGACCTGCTTCAGCTGTCCACCCCCCAGAACTGGGGACTGAGCTCAGAGACACTCGACCACTGAGCTACATCCCCAGCCCTTTGTATTATGTATTTTCAGACAGGGTCTTGCCAAGTGCCCCAGGCTGGCCTTGAACTTGTGATCCTCCTCACCGTGGTTTCTGAAGATAATCACCCAGCCTTTTGGGGGTCCAAGGCAGACATCAGGGTATTTCCAGTTTTCGTCATTGTTTCCTCAGGGTTCTTAGTTCCACTAAGTTACCGCCCATTGGTCTGCTTTTGTGTCTTCGAAATTTGTTATCTCTTCTCCTGTGCTAATCAGTCTTGTGGTTGCATGCATTCAGAGAGAATTCCTCTTGCCTTCATGTTAGTGGAGCATCAGAAGGGAGCGGAGCTATTTGGGTTCAGTCTGTCTTATTTAGCCAGAATTCATAGTCTGATTTGATCTTCACAGCACTGGCAAGAGGTCAAGAACATGATCAACGGTGTTGGGAAAACCGGATACCTACCTGCAAACGAATGGAATTGGACTCTTATCTCACACCAAAATCAATAGAAAACAACCCGAAACTATAAAACTACTAGAAGAAAACAGAGGGAGAGCAATGTGTCATTGGTATGGGCAATAATGGCTGTGACCCTGAAAACATAGGTATGAAAGAAAAAAATAGATAAGTGGAATTACATTAAATTAAAAAGCTCCTGCATGGCAAAGAAAATGATCAACAGAGGGAAGAGGCCACCTGCGGAATGAGAGCAAACCAACACTCACATCTGACGGGGGCTGATATCCAGAGTACGTAAGGAGCTTGACTTCACAGCAAGAAACGAACGACCCGATCAAACGACAGGCAGAAGCCCTGAATCAGCATTTCTCACGAGAAGACACATAAACAGACATAAAAAGATGCTCAGCATCCTGGTCGTCAGAGCCACACGGGAAAAGCACCCTGAGATGCCCCCTGGCATACCTTGGGAAGGCTGGTGAGCGTGGGGAGAAGGGGGCTCTGCTACACTGTCGGTGGCGGTCTAAGTCAGCGCCATGACCCTTACATAAAACAGCAGGGAGCTTCGCCCCAAAGTGAGAAATTGAAGCACTGTATGATCCGGCGATCTCGCCCCCGGGCACGTACCCAAGAGAAATAAAACCAACCTGTGGAGAGATTTCTGCACCCGTGTCCCTTGCAAAACTGTGCGTCGCCACGCTGTGGAACCAGTGCAGTGGCCATCAGCAGATGAGTGGGTGAAGACAGTGTGGGCTGTGCGTGTGATGCGACGTCAGTCCACCTCAGACAAGTCCCAGGAGGCACCACGCTGAGTGGAATAAGCCAGGCTCAGAGTTCCAGTCCCCTCGTTCACCGCTGTGGCTCAAGGACCCCTCAGCACAGCTGAAGAGGAGGGCTCATGGCTTCAGAGGGCTCAGTCCTTAGAAGGTGGCTCCACTCCACGGGGCTTGAGGTGAGGCTGAACCTCACGGTGGAGGGTGTGGCGGAGGGAGGCAGCCCACATGGTGATCAGGAAGCAGAGAGACTCCACCGCCAGACACAAATATGTACTCCAAAGCTACCCCCAATTCCACCTCCTCCAGCCACACCTGCCACTTCAGTTACCACTTAGTGAACCCCATCAGGGTCTAATTCACTGCCTGGGTTAAGACTCTCACAACCCAATGGTTTCTCCTCTAAACCTTCTTGCATTGCTCATACGTGAGCTTCTGGGGGACGCCTCACATCCAAACCCTACCACCCAGAAACACAATCTGGACAGTCTGAAAGTTGAGCTCACAGAAGCAGAGGAGAGGGCGGGCACGTGGGGTGCAGCGGGAGGGGTTGGGGAGTTGAGGTCAAAGGATGTGAAATTTCAATTAGAAGTTCAAGAACTCTGAGTACAGCGCAGCGCGGTGACTCTCGTTAGTAACAATGTGTTGTGGACTTGAAACCTACTCAGAGAACATGTCAGCACACACACACACACACACACACACACACACACACACTCAAATTGACCTGATTTAACCTTCCACATCATATGCATATATCAAAACATCATGTTGGACATCCTGTGTGTGTGTGTGTGTGTGTGTGTGTGTGTGTGTGTATTTCTGGTCAAATCTAAAACAAAAAATACCAAGGGGCCAAAATTCTTATTTCCCAAAAAGGAAGCTGAGGCTCAGAGGGGATTCTGGGAGCCACCAGATGGCAGGACCTGGAGCCACCCGCAGCCCTTCGCCTCCACACAGCTGTACCCAGCTCTCCTGGTAGTGCCCAGAAAGGGCTCCGCTCTCCTCACCCCCATGAGTAAAGCCCTGGGTGCCGTGGGGATGCCTTGGGGGCCACGCCTCCCCCATCAGACCGTGTCCCCTGCTCTCTGTCAGAGTGGAGGCATCCGGAGAGGCTGAACGGTTGTCCAATGTAATTAACAATCGGAAGGCCGGGCCACATCCGACGGAGATGGGTTGGGTAAACAAATTATGGTCTATCCGTTATAAAAATACTATTTGGCGGCTCAGAATGATGAGATAGAAGAATATTTAATTTCATGGAAAAATGCTCCTGACATATTGGAAAATCAAAGAAGCCCCTTTCGAAGCAGGAAGTGCAGCATAATCCCCTTCGAGCAGCACTCACACACGTGACTCCAAATTGATTAAAAAGGAATCGATGTTTGTGTGCTGCTATGGTTTGAGCATCTGTCACCCAAACTCATGTTGAAATTTCATCTCCATTGCAAGTATTCAGACGGTGGAAACTCAGTCCCGCTATGGTGTTTGGAGGTGGGACTTTGGGGAGGTAATTAGGTTAAATGAGTCCATCGGGGTGGTGCTCTACTCCAGTGGGACTGGCTTTATAAGAAGAGGAGGAGAGACCTAATCTAGGACGTTCTGCCTCACCTGCACCACCTTGGGACTCTGCCGAGTCCCCAGCAGAGAGAAAACCTTTATTATATGTGGGCCTTTTATCTCCCAGTCTCTACAACCACATGTTGGAAAACCTTTATTCTTTATAAATAGTATCCAGCCTGTGGTATTCAGTGATAGCAACAGAAAGCAGACAAGACATATTTCCATGTTCACAGCAGCATTATTCGCAACAGCTAAAGTGTGGAAGCATCCAAGTGTCCATGGATGGGTAAACGGACTAACAAAATGTGCACATGCAGTACACACTTGGCATCCTCAGGGGACTTGTTCCAGGACCTTCCTCAGAGGCCAAAATCTGTGAAGGCTTAAGTCCTTATGTGTGGTATTTGCACACAAAATATGCACACACCCTCCTGTATAATTTAAACCATTTCTAGATTTCTTATAATACCCAATACAATGTAAATACTATGTAAAGAGTTGCTATGCATATTTGTTTAGGGAATAATGACAGAAGAAAATTCTGTCTGTGTTCAGCACAGATGCAATTGCTTTCCCCAAATGTTTTCGATCCTTGATTGGTAAGATCTGCAGATACAGAACCCACCAATAGGAGGGCCCAGGTGCGCATAATGTAATGTTATTCAGCTTTTAAAAGGAAAAAAAAATTCTGTCACACGCTACAACACGGATGAACCCTGAGGACAGGGAGCTTAAAAAGACAAATATTGTATGATTCCGTGTAGGTGAGGTACTTAAAGTCCAACTCAGAAACAGAAAGTACAATAATGATGACTAGGTGCTGGCAGAGAGGGAAGGAGGTGGAGTTGCTGGGCAGGGTGGCACATGCCTGTAATTCCAGTTGCTGGTGAGGCTGAGGCAGGAGGATTGCAAGTTCAAGGCCAGCCTCAGCAACTTAGCAACACTCTAGGAAATTTAGTGAGACCCTGTCTCAAAATAAAAAATTAAAAAGGGCTGGGGATGTGGCTCAGTGGTGAAGTGCCCCTGGGTACAATCCCCAGTACAAAAAAAAAAAAAAAAATGAGTTATGGAGATGAGATGAGTGTCTTTGCAACATTATGCATGTATCTAGTAACATCAAACCACATGCTTAAAGAAGGAAAATGGTCAAGATGATACATTTTATGTTATGTATATCTTACCACAATTCCTTTGAAAAGTGAAAAAAACAAAAACAAAAAGCACACTCAACAAATGACAAAAGAAAATTGATAAAAAGAACTGGAAAAAAAGGTAACATTACCCGCAACCCTTGATCCTCAACCCAGGGGGCCCAAACCAACACCCACAGTCAAAACGCATCTCTCCTCTCAGGTAGCAGATGGCTCTCTGAAGCCCCCCGCGCCTCCCCGCCCAGCCTCTGATCTCCCAGGCCTCAGTGCACACCTGCGGGAAGAAAGCCCCCGCCCCTCCTGGCCTCCACTCCCAGAATCTGCCCACGTTCACAGCATTTTAATCACCGTAGCCTGGTCTCCTCTTCACTTTCAACTTGGGCCTCTTGACAGGCCTACTTTATTCTTTTTTCTTTTCTCTTTCCTCTTTGGTCTTTAGGGAGAGTCAAGGGCGGATTAGCCAAAGGGTGGGAAAAGGCAGCTCATGTACCACAGGAAGGAAAAATCCCATTGCAGACTAAATGGGGGAAAAGGGAGCTGAAACCGTGGCACAGCCCCTCCAGGGGACACTGGATTTCCCTTTCAGATTATGAAAGTGTCAGGGACACTGACCCATATGCTCAAAAATGGGTACGATGCTAAATGCTATGCTGTGTGTATTTTACTACAATTTCTTTAAAGAAGGGGTGAAACAAGCCCAGAGCACGCTCAGAAATGACAAAATAGAAAATGGATCAGGAAGAGGAATTTGGGATGCCTCAGAAGAGTGTTCCGGACCCAGGGTCCCTAGCCGTCCCCATCCGTTGGGCAGCCACCAGCCACAGGGCCTGTGGTGCCCTTCAGAGGGCTGGTTTGAATCGGGGTGAGGCTGTAAATGTGAAATCCACATGAGCTTATGAAGACTTGGTGTGTGGACCAGAAGGTCACCTAGCTCACGGGTGCTTTTAAAAACAATGACTGAAGAAGCATTTTGGATATATTGAGGTAAATAAAATATTGAAATTAATTCTACCTTTTGAAAAAAACATCTTAAAAGTTCAAAACACAGGGGCTGGGGTTGTGGCTCAGTGGTAGAGCGTTTGCCTGGCACATGTGAGGCCCTGGGTTCGATTCCCAGCACCACATAAAAATAAATAAATAAAATATGAAGGAGCTGGGCGAGGTGATGCACGCCTGTAATCCCAGCACTTGGGAGGCTGAGGCAGGAGGATCGAGAGTTCAAAGCCAGCCTCAGCAACTTAGCGAGGCCCTAAGCAACTCAGTGAGACCCTGTCTCTAAATAAAATACAAAATAGGGCTGGGGATGTGGCTCAGTGGTCGAGTGCCCCTGGGTTCAATCACCAGCACCAAAAAAAAAAAAAAAAAAAAAAAAAGAAGATATTGTGTTCATCTACAACTAAAAAAAAGTTAAGGAAAAAGAAGTTAATAACTCCGTGGCTCCACGTAGCACTAGTTAGACTGATTGAAGCTTGGCGCCCACACAGCCCGTCCAAGCTATGGGCCACTGTTCATCAGAGTCACCTGGGGACCCCGGCTGATGGAGCAGCTGCCACCTCAGCTACTGTGGGTCACCTGGATGGTGGGAAAGCCAAAGCTCTGGGAATAGGGCACCAGCAATGAAGCTCTGGTCTAAATGTCACGCCTGTCATTTCTGCTCACACGTCATTGGCCAGAACGAGTCACATGGCTTCATTCAACCACAAGGGGGCGGAGCAATCCCACCATGTGCAGCACACAAGGCGATTGACCAGCTGGGTTCAGATTTTCTGTTCTTTAACAAACACAGAACATATAACAGAGGGCTGGGGTGTAGTCCAGTTAGGGCCCTTGCCTAACATGCTCCAGATCCTGGGTTCAATCCTCAGATTGAAAGAAAAAAAAATAGAATAGAAAAAGTAGAATGGAGTAAGATAGGAATCATGATGTGTTTTAAATTGTTTGACTTAAAAATTTAAATGTTACGATGAATTTAAAAATTTTAAAAATTATGTCTGAGGCACAACAAATATTCATGGAATGTTGAAAACTCTTTTTTGGGGGGAGGGAGGGCTTACCAGGGATTGAACTCAGGGGCACTTGACCACTGAGCCACATCCCCATCCCTATTTTGTACTTCATTTAGAGACAGAGTCTCGCTGAGTTGCTTAGGGCCTCGCTAAGTTGCTGAGGCTGGCTTTGAACTCGCGATCTTCCTGCCTCAGCCTCCCGAGCCACAGGGTGCCCCACCGTTCTGGCTGAAAGTCTGAAAAGAGATTGTAGCCACAATGAACCTCTGCCTTGCATTATCACCAACAAAGTGCTTGTCCATTGGTTATGTCATTTAGGGTATGGTGGGTCCCCTTTACGGGCAGGTAACCCAACCAAGTGGCAGGGCTGGTTGGAAGCCAGTGGGCATTGATGGAACTCCTCTCAAACCCCAGGATCTCCTCTCTCTCATTTAGCACCGCATGTCCTAAACTTGCTATCCGTACTTCTTGGACTAACATTACTATTTAACTTGCTTTACTCTCATTATCATCAGTATTTCACAGAGGACCAAATGAAGGGACTGGTCTCAGGCTACATGGCCATTAGGGGCAGGACCTGATTCGACTGCAGGTCCACCGCTCGGGCTCATTCTCCAGTTCTAGAGAAAACCTCGAATGGCATAGGGGTAGGTTTGGGAGGAGCTTCCTACCGTCTTTTGGTGCAGGTGGTCTTCCCCTAGCGATGCCTGCCTGAAGCCCTGGTCCCTCTTACCCTGCTGACCCTGGAGAGGTGGACGCTTTGAGACCCTCAGTTCTTGGATTCCTTGACCTTAGCAAGCGGAGCCAGGTGACCAAGTTATTTCAGGGCTGCCTTTTAAAGATACTATTTTATTTCTAGCTTTATAGGGTTTGATGTGAGCTTTTGGGATGTATTTTTATGAGATTCAGAGGTATTTATTTTACATGCCCTTTAAAAACTGCCAGTCCCATGAATAATAATAGCGAACGTGTAGTTGGTGCTGTATGGCAGGCACACCTCTGAGACTTTGGCACGGATTATTTTACTTCATCCTCACAATGACAGCGAGCTAAACATAACCCAAGATCTTGGGAGTGGGAAGAAACTGGATTGTTGCTCCCAGCCGAGCAACAAGGTTCGGTGTATCCCCTCTGGACCCGCCAGAGGAGAATACCGGGTCGAGCAGGATGATGAGTGTCGGTGGCCAAGGAACCACACCAGAGCCGGGAGGTCTGTCGAAGCAGGAACTCGTTTATTAAGGAAGTTACACGGCTTTTATGTAGGGTGAGGATGCAGTGAGATCCAATCAGATTGCTGGTCTGCGAGGCATGGGGTGTGCACGCAGGCAAGAGTCTCCTAGGACTATAGGGCAAGCACGAGCTGGTCACGTTCGCGGAACTACTACTAGCTAATCCTAGGCAGCATCACCTAAGGGAAGGAGGTTGCCAGGAGGGCACTGTCACCATTGCTGTCTCCATTATAGGGTGTGTCTCCATTCTGGATGCCATCAACCTGTGCAGAAGTGGCCTCCGCTGGGGTCCCCGGTCCTGAAGGCCAGCTCTGTCTCACTGCCCATGACCTATCCTGCAGTCTCTGGTCCTTAGAGCGCATGTCTGCGATGCTCCGCCTGAGACTCAGTAGAGGAGGGGCTTCCCCAGCAGAGCTCAGCACCACAGGCCTTTCTAGAAGCAGCGCTATTACTTCTGCCTTGTGTGACATCGGTTTCCGTTTCCTGAGTGCTCTATGGGTGCCGGACCCTGTGCTAAGACATTTATAAAACTTAGCTCTTTTGATCCTCATCACTCCTGTGTGGAGGGCACCACAATCGTCCCATTTCACAGGTGAGCAAACTGAGGCTTGGGCAAGTGGCCCAAGGCATCACTGCTGGTGGTGCCTGGGTCTGGACTCCAGACCGTGACTTCAAAGCGTGGCCCGAGGTTCCTCGCCCTTTGCACCGTTGGTGTTCGGGACTGGATCGTTGGTGTTGTGAGGACTGTGCCACGCACCTTAGGATGTTTAATAGGACCCTGACCTCAGCCCCGAAATGCCACAGGCTTCCTCCCTCCGTTCTGATACCTGGAATCATCTCTGGGCATTGCCACATGTTCCCTGGGGATAGGGCTGGGGCTCAGGGGCCTGGCACTTGCCTGGCATGTGGGAGGCCCTGGGTTCCATCCCTGGCACTGAAGCCCCGACCCCCCAACAGTTTCCTGGGCTCAGAATTGCCTCCATTGAGAAGCCCTGTTCCAACCACTAGGTTTCCTGGGCCAGGACCCAGGGCAAAGTCCCAGTGACCAGGTCACTTCTCCTGCAGGACTGGGGACGCAGGCAAGAAGAGTTTCAAAGCAACTTCCATGGTCTTCTTTCAAGAGTCTGGGGGCCGGTATTCTGAGCTCTGTGGCCCTGAGATTGGCTGCCCAGCACGTGAGGCATTGTCTGGAGTCTGGCTGCTGGGGTGAGCGGGGAGGGCTGCAGGGCCTCTTATCTGAGGTCCTCACCCCCCACTCTCCAGCCATCCATGTCTCTCCTGCCTGAGCCAAGTCTATCTGTTGGCCATTAAGGAAGCTGCCCGATGATTATCTCTTGGACAGGGCTTGGCTCTATCTCTCATCTTCTCCTCTAAGTGGGACTAATGACCATTTGGTATTCTGGGCTCTGCACGGCCTCCTAGTGCCTTCTCAGTGCGGGAGAGCCGGGTGGTCTCCTAGAGCCTGGCTCACAGCGCCCAAGTCACCCGCTTCCCCAGGCAAGTTAGGGACAAGAGTCCCTGCAGATGCCGTCTCTCCTTTCATCATCACGTTTCAAGTTTTCCCCGCTGTGGCTGGAGCAGACTTTAAAATATGTTCATCTGAACACCCCCAGCACCGCCAGACCAAGAATGCTTCTGTCTTTCCCATGACTCCCACTGCCTACTCCAGACACCCTGGTGGTTCTTTCTCCTTCTCTTTCTCCAGTACTGCCAATGGAATCCAGTGGTGCTTTACCACTGAGCTCCATCCCTATCCCTTTTATTTTTTATTTTGAGACAGGGTCTCACTAAGTTGCTGAGGCTGGCCTTGGACTGTGATCCTCCTGCCTCAGCCTCCTGAGTTGCTGGGATTACAGGCACTCCCAGATAGCTTCTTGAAAGCATCATGTTCACCCCCTCCCAGACCTCTGCATACGGTCTGGGAGGGGGTGAACATGATGCTTTCCAGTCCCCCTCAACCTGGACTTCCCAGAATACCTCCCACAGATCCGAGCCTGGGACGAATCCTTGTTACAGGTTCTGTATAGCAGTATTTCTCTCTCCTTTCTCACTCTTATCTTACATAAAATACTTATTTGGGGGTGGTTTCAATTCATTTTCACTATGAGTTCATGATGGGGGTGACGTGTCTGGTTTTGCTCATCATCCTATCCCTGAAGTCTTACGTGCTGCCTGGAGCATAGCAGTGCTGTTAACATGCTTGCTGAATGACTAAACGGGCTCAGAGAACCCTCCCAACACGCCTGTGAAGATCTCCCCCGAGTCTCGTGCTCTTTCCCAGGCCTGCTCTCACCACTATATAAGATGCAGAACAGGTGGCTCTGAGAGACACCAAGGACTCTGGACCCTAAAACGTCTGCCACTTCCCATCTGCCACTTTCCAGCTGTGTGACATTGGGCAAGTTCATTAACATCTCTGTGCTTTTGTTTCCTCTTCTGGAAAATGTCAGAAATCATAATACGTCTCATGGGGGTGGTTTTAAGGATCAAATAAATTAGCTTCTATAACATGATTTAAAAAGAGCCTGCCACAGAGTAAGAGCCCCGTTATTCTTAGTCATTATTTGTATTATTAAATAGAAAAAGGAGAGATTCTAGGATCAGGTGGGCCTCGTTTTTTTTTTTTTTTCTTTCCTATTTGCAAGTTATTTTCCCAGTGTGACTTTGGGCAAATCATGTCATACCCCAGAGTCTCAGGTTAAATTGTGTCTGTTAAACTGGACTCTGAAGGCCATCATTAGAGAGGGCGGTTGAGAGGGTTGGACAGGATTTGAGTGAAGCATTAGCTTGGTACCTTGTGGTCCCCCTTCTGGTGGGCTGAAGTGGTCCCACAAAGGTAGGCTTCATGGGTGCTGCATTCAGTATTTCTAGCCCTTCTGGACCTGGCGCATAGTAGGTGTTCCACTAATAGCTCTTTACTGGATGAAGGAGCCAATAAACAGGACCTGCTCATCTTTGTGTCCAACTCAAAAACGGGGCGATGTCTTCCATCTAATTTGAATAAATGTTTGTAGACAGACTAGATTTTTAGAAATGGCTGTTCACTTTGTTTCCAGTCCCACTTGGATTTCTGAATTAAACTGAGAAAGATACTGTGATGGTTAATTTTATGTGTCAGCTTGACTAGGCTAAGGATGCTCAGAGAGCTGGGAACACATTCTTTTTGGGAGTGTCTGGGAATGTTCCAGAAGAGATTAGCATTGAATTGGTAGACTGAGTAAAGATCTGTCTTCGCCAGCCTTGGTGGGCATCATCAACCCACTGATGGCCTGAACAGAACCTGTGGTTCTTTGCAGGTTAAGGGCAAGTGTGTGCCTAGTACCTGAGCGGGGGCAGCCTCTGCCTCCTGGTCCCCTGGTCTTCAAACCCAGACCAAGGCCCACACTATGGGTCCACCTGGTTCTCGGGCCTTCTGACTTGGACTAGAACTGACACCCCTGGGTCTCCAGCTGGCAGGCGGTGGGACTCTCAGCCTCATCGTCATGGGAGTCAACCCCTCCCGAGACATCTCTCTCTCCATATCCTAATGACTCTTTTTCTGTAGGAACTTGACTAATACTGAGGCTTATTAACCGATCCCAAATCTCAAGTCTTAAGTATTCTTATTGTAAAACGGAGCTATTAATAACATATACCACATCAGATTATTCTGAAAAGTAAGTAAAGCAGTATGTACTTAGCACAGAGAGAAGGTTCCCCGAGGTTCCCTTCCCGAGCCTCGCTTTCCACATCTGCAGATGGGTGTCCACGCACTCTTTGTTCAACATAGCGCCCACGTGCAGGGCATTGTGGTTAAGACTGGGGCAGTTACAGAGCTGATCAGGCCCCTGTTCCTGCCGTGAGGGTCTCAGTGTCTGCTGTGAGATGACAGGTCATTAGAAAAACCCAGAGGGAAGGAGCCATGGTATGTCCATGGGTGTGTCTCTGGGGGTGTGTCTAGAGGTGTGGGGTCGGGGCTTCAGGGAGCTGAAAAGGTCATGGTGTCACAGATCGGTGTCATCACCAACATTCTGTTGATGAAATGGAGCGCTGGTTTTTGTGACCCACGTATGAAAGGCACGTCACCATTCTTTCTACCCTGGCTCACGGAGCATGCCAGAGACTGGCCAGGCTGTCATTGCCGCAGTGAGCACCAGCTCAGACATTTCCTTCTAAGACAACCCTGCTTCTCACCTCTTCCTCTGGGTCCTACCTCACAGGGGACTGAGCTGACTCCCCGGCACTCCACGTGGAACAATGCAGAGGATGCCTTCAGTGAACGCTTGGATCCCTACCTGTTTCCCTAAAGACAAGCCTGTCATTTCCCTGGGTGGGACCCAGCAAGGAGAAGGGTGGGCTTTGGAGATGTGGAAGAGACAGGTGAGGTCTCTGGGCTCCTGTACTCAAGTGGGTCACCTGCTTATGGATGATGTTCACAGCTGGTTCCAGGAAACAGACTCCTACCAACCAAACTCACAAGACACTGAAACAGTTGAATAAAAATTTTATACTTAAACTGGTGTATTTGTGTGGTTGGGAGTGATAACTCATCTCCAGTGACCAAAATATTTGCACCTGTTACCCACAGTAGTCTTTTGTCTTTTATTTTCAGTTGAAATTTACATGCCAGGAGTATTTAAATATCGGGAGCAGACCTGCTGTCAGTGGCCTGGCCAGAGGTAGAAGGATGTCTTAGTTCCAGTGGCCCATTGCCGTAGGCCTCAGGGAAGAAGCAAGATTTATGAGGTGAGAGCCTGCCTGGGCCACTTCTTCTGTCGGGAAAGGCCTCCCTGCAGCATTTTCTGTCTCCTCAATGCTGCATTTCATTTTAAATTGCATCTGAAAGCAGATATTTTCCCTCTTGCCTATTACACCTCTTAATTTGTCTCTCCCTCTGCTGTTATTTGTCTCTATAAAGTGTTTTGCATGAAAGACCCACATAGCCCGATGTTCCTTTGCTCTGGGTTAGGTTTAACAGGAAGGAAAGACACAGGTTAAGTCCAAGGAGGAACGTGAGGGCCGCTGAGTGTAGGAACATGTCTGAGAATACATGCCTGACAGTGCACATGTGTGTGTTGTTGGAGGTATGCTGCTGTCCGTGGGTATGTGTGCACATGTCAACATGCGCACTACTACGTATTTATGTCCACGCATACTTGGGCGCAATCACTCAGGTGTCTAAATTGTTTGTGTGCCCACATGTCAGTCTCTCTGTGCATCTGCTTCTATGCACAGAAGCACACGTTTGCACATAAACACACGTAGGCATCCAGGTACATGTATGTCACATGGTAAGTGTGGTCTTCAGTGCACATTCCTGGGGCTCACTCTCTTTCCTTGTTTCCCAAGGCTGCGGTTAGCATCGTTCCCTGCCCCACCCAAAGGCCCTGGCCCCAGGTTGTGGGAAAAGGAAGGCAGGGTAGCGGTCTGCGGGGGCAGAGGAAACACTGCCTCGGCCCGACCCAACCGCGGGCACAGCTCTCTGTTTTAGATCCAGCCACCCTCCGCGGCCCAGCCTGGCACAGCAGCACCACCGTGGCCCAGCCGAAGCTCTGAGAACCTCTGGGCAGTCCCTAGGGTGAAGGCTAGCTCCCTGACAATTCCGGACTGGCACTGAGGGGGTGAGAGAGGTCACCTAACGACGGGCATAGCCCTCCAGACTAGCCTTGTCTCCTGCCCCTTCCGGTGGACCACAACCCAGAGCAGCGCGGGCGCGGCGGGGGAGGGGGTGTCTCGGTCGCTCCCAGTCCAGCAAACGCAGGGCAGTATCCAATGGGCGACTGTGGCCCAACGGGGATCCTCCGAGGCAGCCAATGACCTCGCCGCACTCTCCACCCCCGCCCTCGCCAACCCCGCGCAGCTGGACCATTGGTGCTGATGGGCTGGGGGGAGTGTGCGCGGCGCTGGCCCTTTGAGGGAGGGGGCGTGGCTTGGAGGCCTGTCTCCTCTCCCCGCCCTCGCTCAGCCCCTGCACCCCCTACCCCAAGACGCGCGGCCATTGGCCTGGCTGCGGTGCCGCGCGTGGTGGTGCTGGTGGTGGCGGAGGAGGGGGCCGGACCGCGGGACGCGCGCGGGAAGGCGTGGCCTGAGGGCGTGGCCCGGCGGGAGGCGGGGCCGCGGGCGCTGTCGCAGTGAAAGCCCGAGCGAGCCGCGGCGGCGGCGGCGGAGGCGTCCGGGCGGGTGTGCGCGCGTGTGGGGCGCAGGCTCGGCAGCGGCCGCGGCGGCGATTCAGCCTGCGGCGGCGGCGGCGGCCCGTCTGGAGCGGCCGCTGCGAGGACGCCAGCTGCAGCGGGGGAGGCACAGCCGGGGCTGCGCGCTTCGCGGAGCCGGCCGGGGCCGGGAACAGGTGATCCCAGCGGGAACCCCGAGCCCCACCGAGTTGGCGGGGCGAGAGCCCGCGCTCCCGGGCGCAGCTGCAGCCGGCTAGCCGCGGCTCCTCGCGGACGGCGCCCGGCGCTGGACCGGGACTCGGGCATCTCTCTGCTCCCGGGGGCTTGCTTAGCCTCCTGCCGCCTCAGGCTCCGAAGTGCCCGCTCCCGCTCCTCGGCCTCTGCCCGCACCCCGGCGCCCGCCTCGCGGCGGAGCAAAGTTGTGGACGTGTCCCTATAGCCGAGCCAGGGTGCTGTCGCGATCCAGCCGGGTGTGCGCGCTCTCGGAGAGGCGCTCGCACGCCAGCCCGGCCACCGCCTCGCCTCCCGAGCCGGCCCCCTCTGGAAACTGCTTCTGAGGCTGAAACTTTGGGCGCAGACGAGCGCGGGAGGGAGGCCGAGGGACTGAGGGCGGCTCGGCGCCCGCCACCAGGACGCCGCCCAGCCCCGGCCTGCGGTCGCCCCTCCGCACTGACAACCTGGGCGCCACGGACGGCATGTGACGTCCCGGCGGCCGCCGCAGCGCGGGAAGACGCGGGCCCCGAAGACCCGGCCGCTGCGGGGAGGGGCCGCGCGGCCACCAGAGGGACGTCTACGTCGCGCCGCCAGCCGCTGCGGGCCCGGGCCCCGAGCCGTGCCGCCCCGCTCGCCCGGGCCCCGCCGAGGCCGCGGCTTCCCCGCCCCGTAGCGGGAGGACTCGTTCCAAACTCCCAGAACTTTGGGGACAGTCCCGGTAGCGGTGAAACTCAGGGTTGGCATCCCTGCCCGGGAGCCCGCACCCCGGCGGCTTCCCTGCCCGCCTCCCGGCCCCGAACCCCTGCCCCACACGTGCCCCCTGCCCTCTGAGGGCCTCGGGGGCCCCGGGCGGAGCTGACCGTCCCAGACCCGCGCCAGGTCACGATGCTCATGAGGAAAGTGCCGGGCTTCGTCCCGGCCGCCCCTTGGGGGCTGCGGCTGCCGCAGAAATTCCTCTTCCTCCTCTTCCTCTCTGGCCTGGTCACCCTGTGCTTCGGGGCCCTCTTCCTGCTGCCCCACTCCTCTCGCCTCAAGCGCCTCTTTCTGGCTCCCCGGGCCCAGAAACCCGGCTTGGAGTTGGTGGCTGAAGTCGCCGGACACCCTCCGCCGGGTAAAGAGGAGCCGCCTCGCAACCCGGCCCTGGGCGCCCGCAGCAGCCGGGTCAATCACCGCCGCAGGAAGGAGCGGTTGCGGCGCCCGGCCCCCACCGAGCCGGACACGATCTCGGACTCCTTGCCCCCATTTGATTTCGAAGCGTTCCAGAGCTGTCTCCACCACCCGGTCCTTGGGACGAGGACTGAGAGTACAGAGCCCCAGAGCCCAGTGCGAGCCCAGCGGGAGAAAATCAAGGAGGTAAGCACCTTGCCCGTCCCCCAAAGAAAAGACCTCGTGCTCCCGAGAATTTCCCCTGACTCCAGTCCCTCCTGGCCCCTGGTCCGTCCTAAGTCCTTCAGATATCTTCAGGCACCCGCTTCTTCTTCCCAAACTTGCCACCTTCTCTCCTCCCTGCACACTTTCTTATCAGGGATTCAGTTACTCCTCTCCGCCCCTGAAGGAAAGCAGCCGACCCCCTGGAGCACCTGCTCCCAACCCCCACTCTGGTGCTTCCCCTTTAGTCCCCAGCTCAGGTGGGCTCCACTCTCTTCTTGGAGTTGCTAATGAGAGTGGAGCTCAGGTTCCTTCTCTTTGCATTTCTAGACGTGGGAGCCACCGGAAACATTGTTTCTCATTGTGTCTTGAAAAGTCTTGACTCACTAAACTGTAGGACCTGCTACCTGGAAACCCAGGATTGGAGGGGTATTTGGTGTTCTGTAAATATTTTGTAATCCAGTCAGCACCCTACAAACCAGAGGTGTTGTGCATTCCTGCTCTTTCTGCTGAGCTTTGGAACAATCATGCATAATTGCATGTGACAAGAGAAGGGGTGGTTAGGAAGGCGGTGGTAGTGTTAGAAGCTCTGAGGTTACTGGCTTAATGAAGCAGGTCTTGGACTGATTCCTTGTAGGGATTGAACCAGGGAGGGATTTAGAAGGATCACGTTGAGCCCGAGTCTTAGTTTAAGAAATCAAAAACAAACAGCCTTGGAGGTGGTTGCTAAGTTGCCACTGGTACCTAAATATTCAGTTCCACTGCTGTTAGAAGCATGTGCCCAACAATGCAGAGGGGGCTGCAGTGACACCCCCGGGCCACGAGGGGGCTGTGGGCAAGGAGTGGGCCAGGGTCTCCTCCCTAGAAATGAGAGGATGCTCTCCCCCATGGACCCAGAAGGGAAGAGCTGCTTCAGCCTGGACCTCCTGGTTTGCTGCAGGAGATTCAGCATTTCTGCCCTGATTTCGAGGGAGAGCAGGCAGCAAGGGCCAGGACCTGCCCTGCCAAGACCTACTCAGAGCTGCCAGAGAGCTGGCCTGTCCCTCCCCCTTATCAGGTCTGTCCTCCCTCCCAGTGCCCACCTCTCCCCATTTACCTCTGCTCTTGATCTGCAGGGCTGTGTTGAACCCAGTTTGATGCTGTCTTAAATAGCAATCACAGGACGTTTTGTGAAGTCAAAATAGAAAGCCTCAGCGCATTGAGCCATTGGGGTATGTGTGTGTGTGCATGTACACAGCTCCTGGCTTCCAAATTCTTGCTGAAACCTCAAAGGTTAATTGCAGGCTAGAACTTGAAGTCACACAGTTAACACTGTTAACTGTTAAAGGAGCAGCGCTGCTCACAGTTCACCTGGACCCACAGCTCCCTGCCTCAGATCTGCATCTGAGCATAAGCTCTTTCTGCCCTCCAGGAACTGCCAGTGAAATTACATATAAATTGCATGTGTGCAGTTTTTCATGGAATGTCCAGAACTGCCATCCAGTTTCAAAAGGATCCCCTATGAGATTAAGTACTAAGTACTATCCTGGTCGAAAGAGATGCATGTGACCCATTTCTGAAAGCCTGGGGTGGGAGCCATGGTGGGAGGTGTAGGTTGGCTAGTGGGGAACTTGGTTCTGTCCCTCCGTATGAAGGCAGCCTCCTTTGCCCGCTGAGGCTGGGGCTGATGTCTGGGGGCAGTGACTGGGAGTGGTAGGAGGTGTGAGGACTCTGTGTTTTGCAGGAGGGTGTAAAATAATACGACGGGAGGTAGTCTGTGTTGGTTGCCAGCTTTCTGTGACATCTCCTTGCACCCCTGGAAGTTGCTGGAGGAATGTTTGCATTTACCTGCGGCAGGTGTTCAACAGCCCTCTCTTACTATCTTGAAGACCGTGAACTTCCTCAGGTTGGAAGGGGCTGGTATGGATACCTATTGTGTTTGAAAGCCCAGTGTCTCTTCAGGCTTCTTGAGTTTAACACCCCCCTCACCTGAAAAATGGGGGCCAGAGTTTTTTGGCTTAGAGGTTAACCCAGAGTTTCCATCCCGATGTCCCACCCAGTGAGCAATGCAGATGACTGCTGCTATCTTTATCTCCCTCTCGTTTAAATTTCTCCCTGTGTCACGCCTCGGGGTAGATCATTTCAGAACAGTGCCTGTTTTCACAAAAGGGACGGTGGCATTTGTCTTCAGTTTGTTTATTTCCAGACGTGGATGGATTAGACCCATGGAGCGGAGGGGGTGCGAGCATCAGATAAAAAGGGCCTGTTCTTAGAAGATGAGGTTTTTAAAGTGAAAGTAAATGTCAAGACAGATCCAGAGAGGGTGATAAATGAGAGTAATGGAAACCGGACACCCAGGCTCTAGATCAGCAAAGTATATTCATGAACATTCTCGTTTGAGAGATGGATGTGGGGGCAAGGTCTGGTGCTGATAAGATGGGCTGAGCTGCAGGTTCTGGGTGCACATGCGTCAGAAAACACTTTGTTACCGGAATCATCTATGTTTTCTCACCACCCCACCCCCCATCTTTTTTTTTTTTTTTTTTTTTGATCCTTGGAGAAAACAGTATAGAGAAGGGAGACCCAGAGAACATGGGCTGTAGTCTCAGCTGAACTGTCAACTGTCTGACTTTGGGCAAACCGTCTCTTTTCCTTCCTGGCTCCCAGAGCTTGACCCCTAGGTGGATTGCCAGTCTGGTCAGGCACTCCTTAGACATTGAACCCTGTCTGGTCTCAGCTTATCTTAGTTCCATGAAGTCGAGGACAGTACGGTGCTGATGTGCTGAAGGCAGTGATGTCCACTGCTGTGTCCCAGCACCTACCCAGATTCTCAAATGGGTATTAAGTTAATAACACCTAGCACCCAAGTTGAGCTTTGGAAATGGGATCGAATAGATTCTCAGCTTGGGATCGGGAAGAGTGAAGGTGCTTGTTAGCATGGAAAAGGACAGAATGTTTCTTAGCCACCTTCCCTTTCAGATCCAGGATCATACAGGGAATGGGGGTCTTCATCTACAGGTGGATTTCTTTTAAATTCAAGTTCAGGCTTTTCTTACACATGACCAGAGCCGGGAATGCATAGTTTGTTCAGGTTACATTCAGTGAAAGAATTCGTGGTGTCCTGAGTCCAACTGGTGGTAGCGATTCCTGATCTGGAAAACCTCAGCTGTGCCTTCTGGTGAAGGGGGCTTTGCGTTAAAAGGCCTGAGTGGTCTCCGCAGTAAGCACAGGGAACTGGAGTTGTGGTTACCTCTACCCTATATGGTGCTTTTCTTCCTCTTGTTAGATGCAGCCTCACTAACCCAGAAGAATGTGGGTTAATTTGACGACCTTCTCCATCCACTTGAGTGGCCCCGGGCTCTCATGCACCACTGTGTACAGGGGTCCTGCTAAGAGTCCAAGCAGAGTTCAAGTCTGTCAACTCTGACCTTGAGGAGGGGGATTCCCATGTATTGCTAGGTCTCTGTCTTCATGGTAAAAGCAGGGTCACACGTGGAGGACTCCCCTATCTTCCCCAGTTCACCTGATCACTGTTTTGTTTATGGTTCTGCCCTAGCACCCAGAGTAAGTTCCGACATTCACTGGAGCCCAGACGCTGGATGAATGGCTGAAGATCTATAAACCAACAGATAAGGCTGCTGATGCTGGAGGCTGGGTCTTCTCCTAGGTACCTGGAATGTAAGGAGGCTCAGAGTAGGAGGAACCACAGCCAGGTTTGAGGGCTGAGCAGCTCAGTGCCCCAAGAGGTCCTTTAGAAGTTGCTGTAGTGTTCTTAGTGCAAGGCTAAGCTGAAGGGAGCTGGAGGTGGTACCCATGAGCAGAGTCCTCCCTGCCCAGATGGCAGGCATCTATCTGGAGGATGTCTAGAGTCTCCCCAGACTGCCTGCATCTTGGCAGGGAGTGCCCCAGGTCTTGCCTGCTGCCTTGATTCTCCTGGATATTGCTGGTTCTGATATGTGATGGTGTTGGAGTAAGTCATCTTGGCAAATGATCTTTGCTCCCATCAATGGGCTGGTTCATTAGTCATGAGTGTTTTCTCTGAATATCTGATTTATCGTCACTGGTGCCAGGGACAGGTAGGAAAATTAAAAGGTGTTATGTTCTTTGTAGCATGTGAATCTGAGCTTGTGAGATGTTCAGGAAAATTAATATTAGGAGCAGCTCAGATTTAAATAGCTTCCCCTCGAAGAGCGCTGGGATGCAGATCCACTGGAGATCCTTTTTGTCCCTCCCCATCCTTCAGGTTCCCTTTGGTTCTGTGATACCTTTGCTATAGATGGAGATTGACTCGGATAGCTGGATAGGCCCCTTGGGAGACCCATCCTCAGCCCAGCCACACCCGCCGCCTTCTTCCTGGAGTCCTGCAGGAGAGGGAAGCTCAGGACGCGTCCCTGCCGGCGGTGTAGCTCAACACCGGCAGGCTGGTTGGCTCTCTGCTTTCATTTTTTAATTCCATCATCCTTTGGGGGAATTGGGCATTCCAGGGGCAATTGCTTCTCAGGCCTCATCTCCTCAACTCTGTCTTCAGTTAGGGCAGGAAAGGAATAAAATGACGACTTTTAAAAGTCAGCTGCTTATTTCACAGTGCAGTTAGCAGAGGGCTAAGAACTCTGGTTTTCAGACTGATTGATTTACATCTGAATTCAAGAAATTCCTTTTTTCTAGCTTTCCCAGAAGACTGATTCATTATTCCACCCCAAAATAAATATTGTGATATATATTAGGCACACTTGGCTCCAAGGGACTTAACATCTTTTCTCTTATTGAAAAAAATAAATCAGGCTTGCAGATTGGAAAGACAGGTACACAGGTACCTAGGTGGGCAGCCAGCCTTGGGCATTGGCTCTGGCTTGGGAAGACGGAGTTGAGTGTGAGGGAGGGAGGCGCTGGGGGCTTCAGGAAACTCTCCCTGCCTTGTTCCTGTTGGCCAAATTGGCAAAGTCTGATGAGGAAGTGATGGATATAGAATTCAGGAGAGTATTTGTTTGGAATGAATTCATGGCATTTATTACATTACTTGAAAATACGGGTCACACACGGGGAGGGGATGAGCTGAGTGTCATGAACCGAGGATTCCTACTACTCCAGTTCTGAGCACCTGCAGTCCAGAAAACCAGGCTTCTGAGCACCGAGCCGTGTCTGATTTCCCACTACCCTTGGGCCAAGGCCTCTATGCACAAGTGTCTGCATCATTTGGAGGAAAGAAATGATAGATTTTCTGATCCCTGTATTTCCACAGCAGATGATGGTAAGGAACCAAACTGGAGACTCCTCAGAGAATTCTGAGAACTCAGGACCTTAATCCACCTCTCGCTTCCTCCTCCGCCCCCCCTTCACTCTGGGGGCTGGTCGGGATTTGGACAGCAGAGCTTGAGTTCTCTTAAAGGCAGGGTTGATGCTGCTGAGATTCTGGTAAGTCAGACCTGCTTTGGTGTCTTGACCTGCCAAGAGAACAAAAGCACAGGGATCAGAGCCACAGGCCTCCGTGGGGGCCAGTGGCAGGCCTCTTCTCCCCCTACAAGGCGGTGTCCTAAGGAGTGGGTTGAGAGCCCCCAGCCTCGGCGGGTGGGCGGTCAGGACAGCTCTTACTCCCACCGAGGTCTGGGCACGGTTAACTCCCAGCCTTCCTTAACTAAGGGCCGAGGCCGTCGCTGTCGCCCATCTGCCGTGGTTGGGTACTGCTACTGGTAACTTCTACAGAAGCAGCTTTGGCATTTTGACTGGTGCCCTCGCTGACAGATGAACAATAATTAGGCTTTTATGTGACATCTTCTGAGAGACAGCTGCACTCACGGTGAACCTTCTAGAGTTTTCGGTTAATAGTGACCATTTTCAGTGGCCGTCTCTGTCCTCTTCTGAAGCATCGGGCTGCACACAGGCTGTGCACCTCCCGTAGGCTCAGCTGTGCCATCCCATCCTGTCCTGCAGGGCCCCCCTGAGCCTGTCTTCTGTGTTCTCGGTTTTCACAGCCTCGGGACGTGGTACTATCCAGTAGCAGAGGGAGGTGTGCAGGTCTTAGAGATAAGAAGACGAGGCAGGCCATATTGCCATCGAGGTCTGGAGCGCTCCCGCCCCCTCAGCGTTCCCGTGCTCCTTTCCCAGCTGCCCCCTGACGCGCACACACACTTGCAGGTTGCTCCCTAGATTTCTCCCGGCAGGGATTAGTCTGGCCTGTGGTCGGATTCCACGCCACAGCACGTGCCCTCTGGCTCAAGGCTGCTTTCGCTGAGGATGCTGTTTTAAAATCCCCCCGTGGGTGTGGGTCAGCGCCTCCTTCCTGCTGTTATTGTCTAGATGTGTCCCTGGTAGATTCTCCTGAAGTGTGTTTATCCGCTTACCTGTGGTTGGGTTTGGGGGCTGTTTCTAATATTTGGCTGTTATCAGTGAAGCTGCTCTGAAGGTGCACAAGTCCTTGGGTGGGCGCGTGGTAACTGGGAGTAGAGCTGAGGGTTACAAATTAACCCTGTTTCACTTTGTTAGAAACTAAACACTTTGCACTGGTAGCTGATTCTTTTGTTCTCCCACCAGCAGTGCCCGAGTTCTGCATCTTTGTCAACACTTACTCTTATCAACATTTTTAGGCTTAGCTATGCTACATAGTAACATTTTATTCTAGTTTTGTTTCCCTGTTGAATATTGATATTTAATGTCATTTCATGTGTTTGCCATTTCTACTTATCTCTCCTGTCTGTTCAAACTTTTTGCCTCCTTTTTTATTAAAAAATTAGTTTATTGTCATATTGCAGGAGTTATTTGTGCATTTTGAATGTAAATCTGATCAGCTATATATTACGTACACACTTGCAGATTATGGTTTGTTTTTACATTCTTAATGGTGTCATTCAAAAAAACAGAAGTTTTGAATTATTAAAAGAAAAGAAAAAAAACCCTAGCTAGGCATGGTGGTGGCACATGCCTGTAATCCCTTGACTTGGGAGGCTAAGGCAGGAGGATGGCAAGTTCAAGGCCAGCCTCAGCAACTTAGTGAGAACTTGCCTCAAAAGGGTTCAATCCCCAGCGTGTGTGTGTGTGTACATACACACATAAAACCCAAACAAAAAATCCAGTGTATCAATGTTTCAGTATTTTCTTTTATGGCTAGTGCTTTCTTTACATACTAAAAAAACAAAAACAGAAGCAAAACAGAACAAAACAAAACCTATGCCTACTCCAAGATAAAGATAATCTTTATTTATTTTTAAGTTATTATTGTTGTTTCATTTTTATTTTTTGTGGTCCTAGGGATTGAACCCAGGGGTGCTTTACCACTGCTACACCCCCAGCCCTTTTAAAAACATCTTTAATTTGGATACAAGGTCTCACCAAGTTCTTTGGGGCCTTGCTGAGTTGCTGGGGCTGGCTTTGAACTTGCAATCCTACTGCCTCAGCCTCCCAAGTAGCTGGGATGAGCCACTGCTCTGGCGATAACCTCCTTTTAATTCCAGAAGCTCAGTAATTTTAGTTTTTACATTTAGTTCATCCATTTCAAATTAAGCAGTGTATGGTGTGAGGTAGGGGTTGAGGTTGATTATTTTTTATTTAGATCTTGTTTAGCAGATTTGTTGATTAAACTTGCCTTTCTCCATTGAATCGCTTTGATGTCTTTGCAGTAATTGATCATGCATATGTGTCTCAGATCCTGGACTTTCTAGCCTTTTTTAAAAAAAATTTTTTTTATTTGTTCTAACTAGTTGTACATGACAGTAGAATACATTTATACATTTTGATAGATCATACATAAATGCAGTGTAATCTCTCATTTTTCTGATCACACATATTGCAGGATCACTTTGGTCATGAAGTCATACATGTGCTTGAGGTAGTAATGTTTATTTCACTCTCCTATCATTCCTTCCCCCATACCCCTTCCCCTCCCTTCACTCTTTTCTACCTAACATGAAGTAACTTTGTTTTTCCAGCCTTTTGATTCATCTTTATGCCATTATAGCCTACCTTGGTGTTGTAGCTTTATAGTATGCCATGAACTCAGTGTGATTGCACCATCTTTGAACTTCTTTTTCAAAATTACTTTGGCTATTACAGGTTCTTTGCATTTCTATATGCATTTGAGAACAAGTTTGTCAGGTTCTATGAAAAATCCTGCTGGAATTTTGATTGGATCAGATGGGAGATCAAATGGGAGAGAATAGTTACCTTAAGGATATTGGGGCTGAGGGTGTGGCTCCTCAGCAGAGCACTTGCCTAGCACATGCAAGGCCTCGGTCCATCCCCAGCACCACCAAAACACAACAACAACAAGACAGTGTTGGGTCTTTCAGATCCTAAATGTGGGCTTTCTGTTTAGATTTTCTTTATTTGCTCTCAACAGTGTTTTCAGTGTAGAGGACTTGAACATCTTTTAGTAACTAAGTCTGGTTTGCATGTTTTGTGCTGTTATAAATGGTATTCTTTAAATTTTAATTTTACAATTGTTTGTTGATAGTTCATTGAAATATAATAGAAAAAATTTTAAAAACATATTTGATGGTTACTAGGGATTGAACTCAGGGGCACTCAACCACCCCGCTGAGCCACATCCCCAATCCTTTTTTGTATTTTATTTAGAGACAGGGTCTCAGTGAGTTGCTTAGGGCCTCACTGTGGCTGAGGCTGGCTTTGAACTCCTGATCCTCTTGCCACAATCTCCTGAGCTGCTGGGATTATAGGTGGTCCCCACTGCACTGGGCTAAATCATATATTGACTTTGTATCATGTGACCTTTTTCAATTCATTTGATTTTTTTTTTTTTGGTAGATTTATCAGGATCTGTTACATATATAGTTGTGTTGTTCATTAGTCAAATGGTTTTACTTCTTCCATTCCAGCTTATAGGCCTTTTATTTCTTGTTCCGACTTCATCATACTGTGTAGGAACTTCCAGAAGTTCAATGTTGCCAAGAACTGGCATCTTTGCCTTATACTTGCTGTCAAGGAAAAAGCCTTTTTTAAACAATTTTAATTTTAATTTTTAATTTTTTTGGTGCTGGGGATTAAACCCAGGAACACTTTGCCACTGAGCCACATCCCAAGTCCTTTTCATTTTTTAAAATTTTGGGACAGGGTCTCACTAAGTTGCTGAGTCTCACTGAGTTGCTGAGGCTGGCCTCAAATTTGTGATCCTCCTGCCTCAGCCTCCCAGGTTGCTAGGATTACAGGCATGCACCACCACGCCCAGTAAGCATTCGATCTTTCATCACTTGCTATGATATCCGATGTACATTTTTTTGTAAATGCCTTTTATCTGGTTGAAGAAATTCCCTTTTATTCCTAGTTTGCTGAGAGTTTTTAATGGAATGGGATTGAATGTTATCAAATGAATTTTCTGACAGATGAAGAAGATCCTTTTTTTCTCTTCAATTTTGTTAATAAGGTGAATCAAAAAGGGGGAACATGAAGTGAAATAGGTTTTCATGCATGTATGAATTTCTTGGTATGAACCCAAAGACTGCGTATAACCATGAAGCTCTAAAAAAAAAAAAAAAAAAAAAAAAAGGAAAAAAAATAGTGAATCACACTGACTTAAAAAAAATGCTAAAACTGAACTTGCATTTGATTTTCTAACATTTGTTAAAATCTCACTTATCTTTGTGAGGGATGTTGGTCTATAGTTTTCTGGTGAAGCCTTTTCTGTGGTTTTGGTGTCAGCGTTTTGTCGACCTCACAGAATAAGCTGAAGAAGTGTTCTGGGTTCTGAAAGAGTTTGTGGGACGCTAATGTGATATCTTCCTTAAATGTCTGACAGCTCCACCAATAAAACCTGGTGAGGCCTCGACTGGGGGAGGTGAATTATTAATTGAATTACACAACACATATGGGTTATTCAGAATTTTTTTCTTGTCAGCTTTGTCAGTTTGTCTTTCAAAGAACTTGTCTGTTTCATCCATGTGGTAGAGTTTATTGGAATAAAATTGCTTCTGAGTTTCCCATTTTCCTTCAGAATTTTCCTGGGGTCTGTAGTGGTGTTCCTTCTTTCATTCCTGATATTGGTATTTGCTTTCTCTGCTTCCTTCTTAAAAAATAGTTTAGCTACTAGTTGATTAATTTTATCTATCTTTTGGAAGAATCAACTTTTAGCATTTTTAAAATATCTATTTAAAAAATTTCTGTCTTATTTGTAACTGGAGTTCTAAATGAAACTAAAGGAAAAGACGTATGTCTTTGCTTCATGTATTTTATATTTGTTATCGATACATACACATTAAGTCTTGTTTCTTCTTAGTGAATCAATTCTTTCAACATTGCAGGTAGGTTTCTTCATTTCTGATAATACTCTTTGTCTGAGTGTATTTTACCTGATTTTATAGCCTCTTTGGCTTTCATGTGATTACTGTTTGTGTGGATAACATTTTCTCTCCTTTCGTCTTTTTAATTCATCTGTTTCTTTATATTTACCGTGTATCTCTTATGAAGAGCACGTAATTGGGCATTGCTTTTTAAATCCAGTCTGACAATCTCTGCCTTTTGTTAGAAAAGAATTTAACTTTTATTTTTTACTTATTTGTTTTCTCTGTGGTGCTGAGGATGGATCCCAGTGCCTCACCCATGCTAGGCAAGTGCTCGACCACTGAGCTACAACCCCCGCCAGCTCCAATCTCTGCCTTTTAATTAGTATTTATTCCATTTATATTTAATGTGATATGTCTGTCACGGAATTCAAATCTACCATGTGGAAGGGTTTGTGTAATTAGTCCCATGTATCCTTTGTTTCTTCCCTTTTGAGCTTTCTTTTGGATTAATCAAGTGTTTTAAATTCCATTTTATGTGTAAACATATGTACATACATATTTTAAGTGTGTATAATTCAAATGAAGTTATTTGCATTGTATCTACATCACAGTCTACTTGAAGGTTTGTCCCATTTTGTGTATAATGCACAACTGTTACAATATACTTTAATTGACCTGATCTTCATCTATTATTGTCATATATTTCGTTTCTACATATGTCATAATCCCCATAATACATTAGTATTACTTTTGAATTATTTTAAACCATCAGTTTGGGAAAAGTTTGGCCAGATTTCTTCAAATTTTTTCCCATTCAATTTATCTCCTTTTCATTTAGAACTCTAGTAACATGTAGGTTGGATTGCTAGATCCTGTCCTAGCTATTGCCTGATCCTGTCCTAGACTCATTGACCTTTTTTTTTTTTTTTTTTTTTTAAATTAAGGCTTTCTCTCTGTGCTTCACTGGGGATCATTTACATAAACCTATCTTCTAGCTCACTGAACTTTTCTTCTGTAGTGTAAAATCTGTTGTTAAGCCCACCCAGTGAATTTTTTGTTTTGGGTCACTTTTACTTCTAGAATTTCCCTTTTGGCCTTTTTAAAGGTCTTTGTTTCTCTTGAGGTGTACTGTGTGTTCATTCATTTTTTCTATATTTTTCTTGAAATCCTATGACGTAGTTATAATAGCTTTTTAAAATGTTATTTCCAGGGCTGGGGCTGTGGCTCAGTGGCAGAGCACTTGCCTAGCATGTTCGAGGCACTGGGTTCGATTCTCAGCACCACATATAAATAAGTAAGTAAAATAAAGGTCCATCAACATCTAAAAAATATATATTTTTTAAAAAAGTTACTTCCAACATCTTTGTTGCCTCTAGGTCTGTTTGTTGACTGATGTGCCTCCTGGTTGGGTCACATGGTTCTACATCTCAATGTGTCTAGCCATTTTCTCATTCTCTTTCAAACATTGTGGATGCTACTGTTTTGAGATTTTTTTTTTTAAACCAGGAATTGAACCCAGGGGCACTCGGTCACTGAGCCACATCCCCAGCCCTGTTTTGTATTTTATTTAGAGACAGGGTCTCACTGAGTTGCTTAGCGCCTTGCCCTTGCTGAGGCTGGCTTTGAACTCGCAATCCTCCTGCCTCAGCCTCCAGAGCCGCTGGGATTACAGGTGTGCACCACCATGCCCGGATCTTTTGAGATTTTTGATTCATCTGCTTTGAAAGAACTTTTCTCCTCTTTTTATGGTAGGCTGACAGCTATCACTTCCTGTGGCTCTCAGGTTACCTGCCTCTGCCTGCTTTATTTCCCTCTCTTCCTATTTTGTTACTTTCTAACCTGCTGTTGGCCGGGAGACCATTGACTCTAGCTTGTCACCATTTAGTAAAGTGCAAGACGGCAACGCGGGACAGCTCTCGAAAGACTCCTGAATCAAATGCGTGACGTACAGATCCTAGCATAGTGTAGATATTTAGAGTCTTACTCTTTTGTAATTGTCATTGGATGAGTGAAATATAATTTTGTGTTGAAACTATGTCCTGCATAGAGATAGCAGTTCTCAAAAGGGCTCCTCATTTCTGGTTGGTCACCTCAAATTGTGCATTTTTTTCTCACCTGCTTTTAGGTGTGAGAAAAGACAATGGCAGGACTCCTTGGTGTCCTTGCCGCTGCCTCACTGTGCCTTTCCTCTCAGGATTGTAGAAACTGTCCAGTGTTTTCTCTAGCCTCTTTAGCTTCAGTCTAATGACTACCTTTTAAATCTTGGCTTGTAAATCCCTACATTAAAAAAATAAGAAAGAATTGGTCACATAAGCCAAATTGCTGAATGACATATCGGAGGGTGACCAAGTACCTAGGGCTGCAGAAATTTCCAAGTCGCTCTGCAAGATCCGATCCCATCTCTGCCCAGGCAATGCTACATATGAAGTGACCATGGCATCTCATTGCGAAAATTCCCATTAATCCTATTGGTCTCATTTGGGGTGGCTGAAGGTATTGGGTAAACATTATAAGTCTCTCATTTACGATCCCTCCCCCCAAACCCTGTTCCTGAATCGAGCTTCCCAGAGGTCAAACCTCAGCTTTGCCAAGTAAATGCTTGTTTCCAGGAAGATATTTCAGCACCTGTTTGTTTTTCCGCCCTTGTGGTCTTGACCTCTTCCTCCTCTCCCACCCCGGAAGCCATTCCCCGCTTGTGCCCCTTACCGCCCTGAACCCTGTAGCCATCTGGGTTCTTGATCATAAGAACCCATGGGGGAAAGAAGGTTACATTTCTTCCTTTCAGAACTGGATCTTTTGGAGAACAGCTTATCAAACGGAGTCAACTTTGCTACCTCAAAATAGAACGAAAACCTTCACAGAGAAAGGGTCACATGTTGGCTGAAAAATAGCAATTCCGTCCAGAGACTCCTCGCAGTTTCAGAGCTGGGCTTTCCAGGGGGTGTAATTAGGAGAAGGGACGCGATCTCACAGGGATGTGCCCGCAGAGGTGGGTGGTGTCCTATGATCAAGCCAGGAGGTCTGTGTCTGATTGTCGGTCCTTGGCTGGCCGAGAGTGGGGCCATCGTGGCGTCAATCCAGACGGAGAAGAGGGAGGCAGACATCAGACGTTCCCCGTGATTAAGTCCCGGGTTGGATTACAGCTTAATGTGATTCTCTGCTCTGAGTGAAGTGCTCTTCAACTTGGCCTCCGTGGGAACAGAATTCCAGTTTATCAGCCTTGGAATTTGAAGCCCACTTATGTGTTAACAGGGATGTTGACTCTCTGTACCGCCCCCTGCCCCTGTGTATTACATGGAAGAATTCCCAGGGAGTCTGCTTTGAAGGAAAGCGGGGCCAGGCTTGGGAAGGTGCCCATTCTGTCCAGGACAGATTAGGTTGAAAATTCTTATCCATCATAGAGCTCCAGCATCCCAGTAAGAGTTCAGCTGATCTGCCCAGCAGCCCTGTGGCACATAGGTCATAGACCATGATCCCCGTTTTGGCTGACAGTGGAGACCTGGAGAGGAGTGACCAGCTCCAGGCCTGAGGGGTTTACATGGTGACGTGGGGATTTGAACCTCCTGCTCTGATGTTGGTGCTCTTCCTACGACATCATCCAGAGATGGATGGATGACAATGTAGAGGAGGAGTTTTCACTTTGAAATGGAATAACAAATTGTCATAGCCTTGGTCAGTATTCAATGAACTGATCTTGTGAATCTTGAGCACAGGAATTCTAACTTTTCTTGTGGTCTGGAATCACCCAGAGGACTTCACTAAGTACTGATGCCCAAGTTCCTCCTATTAAATCAGATACGGAGTTAATTGCTCAAGCAGTGGGATTTTACGAGCTCCCAGGCAGTGCGGCTTGGCTGGACCTGAGCTTGCTTTGCCTTGGCCTGGGCGATCCCTCCTGTCTGGCTATCCTTCCTTTTACCCCCTTGTGGGAGGGTTGGGGATTTTCTGTAGTTAAGTGTGCTGCAGGATTGGGTCAGAGGTAAGCTGGGGAAAGATCAGTTGAAACTGAGTTTTTCAGAGTTAAGCACGTGTACTGTTCCCATAATCAAGAGAAGCTGAGGATTTATTGAAACTTTAAGAAAAATATTGAGAGCATCAGCTTTCTATGGAGTCTCAGGTATACAGTGAGCTAAAGGAAGACACAGAAGAAACTCTGGCTTGAAGGCCATTTATAGAGGAACACGCTCACGTCCCTGGATCACTTCCTACCGCACACAGATGCCTGGAGGTAGGGAAACATTGCTGAGCTGTGTAAATATTTGCCTGTCCCACCTAAATCTTTTTTGGGGGAAGCAGGCAGGACATAAACAGCTGAAATGAAAATATTTGCTTGTCCAGAAGTGTATTTCCCAACAGGCCTGGGCCCTCCCTCCTCTGGCGGCCTCTGTTGCTTTCCAGTTAACAGAGCGGCCCTTGCCCATTGCTCTCCGGGCTTACAGGGACCCTGAGGGCAGCAGGCAGGCTTCTGTCTATCAAATCAAATAACCGATGGATGCTCAGGAGAAAGAGGGTATGGAAGAAGAAAAAGAGCAGAACCTGCTCCCGGGTGCTGCGACTCCGTGTGATTTTTTATATAATTTCCACCTTTCCAGGTGCTGACTGACAACGTGAGAATAGCTGACCTGGGTTGTTCAGATCAAATCCATCCAGACCACCTCTGGTGGAAGCTGCAGGAAATAAGAATATGCTATAGATTCCCAGGAGTGTCTTTTCCGAGGCTCCAGGATGGTCCCCTAGGGAGGTCAGTGTCTATGCAAGAAACCCGTGAACTCTCAGCCTGAGCCAGCTTGCAGTCTTTCTTCATCTGTCCCAACTGTTCATTTCTAGCCAGTTCTTTGGCTGATGCAGCATATGAAACATGTCTTAATTGTCCCACATTGATTGCATTCCAAGCTTCAAGGGGTGGACCTTCGACCTCAGAGCATGAATGCAGAGTTAGACTTCAGAGAAGAGATTCCCCTCTGCCGTTAGGCCTCACACTGAACCGTGCTTACTCAGAGCTGCTGGCTGCGGGAAGCAGTGACGAACATGGAGCTTGGCAGATGGCTGTAGCTGTGGTTTCCTGGAGGCCTATGTGGGAGACAATTGTTTGTATATTGGTTTTCATTTATGTGTTGGTCTTATTTTCATCTTCCTGAGGTACCCAGATGCTATAGTGATAGATGGATTGGAAGCGACTCATTTGTCAGGGTTCCGTGGGGGACGTAGGTTCCCTTCTCAAGTGCAGTGGAGTCTAAAATGTTTAATTAGATGCTGAGGCATTTCTGCGTGGGTCTGTCTCTGTCGGTTCTCCCAGGTGGATGCTGTTCCTGAAGTGAGAGAGGGACAGGGCCTTCCTGGGCTCACTCTCCTCTCCCACCACCCACCACTTTGTCTTGATATAGGCCTCAGTTGCACCTCCTTCTAGCTGCCGTTGGTGTGTCTGCCCACCACCCCCCAAAAAAACCCACTGTCCTGTGGCTGCTGGAATTTGCAGAGCTGATTTGTGTCGGAAACCAGTTGCCAAACAGGTCCGAACCAGACCTGATGGAGTAATGCCATGGAACCCACGTGCACTGAGAGGGATGCCACCGCCCGGATGCGTCTGTTTTGTTCTGGTTCGACTTTCCAGGGAACTGACTCTGTTCTCACGGTGTGCCAGGCAGTGCCCTAGACAGGAGGATGTAAAGGGGAGGCTTCTGCCCTCCAGGGTTCAAGCATCTCACTAGGGTGCCAACGGTGACACCATGGAGGTGCCAGATCTGGTGTGAAGGAGCCTGGACCTGGGGACAGAGGCATTCTTCAGGCAAATGTGGTCCACACTGGGGTGGTGACACTCCACCAGCCGAATGCGCAGATGTGGGAGGCCACATGGAATGGCCCTCGCTCTACCTGGGGCAGGTGGTGCCACTGGGAGTGGGGGCGGGGAGGAGTCCTGGGGGGCAGGGAGATGAGTCTAATTCTAAACTTAATAAAAATGAGATGCTTATGAAATCTAGGTGGATACCTCTGGGGGTGGCTGGGGTCATGGTGCAGGACTTGTGTTTAGGAGTCATTTGGGTGGTATGTCGGGGTCATATTGGGGGCCACGGGTTCAAGTGTGAATGTATTGAAGGAGCACCTGGGCTGGAGGCAGAGGGGCCAGAGCCCTTGGGAGGAACACCTGCATGTCTGGAGCAGGGCCAGAGGTTGGGGAGCAGGTAAGTGGGGCGCCAGAGGACTAAGAGGCGTTCAGCCTTCACTCTCTGTCGACTCTGCCTCTGCTGCACTTGGCTGCCCCCCGAGCCTCCAGCATCTTTCAGCCTCCCGAGGGTTCCGCCCTGGTCTCCTCTGCTCCTTTCCCCTTTCCAGCTGACAGAGGACCGTCTTCACTGGCCACAGACTCCTGAGCTTTCCTTCCTGGCTGCCACCAAGGAGTAGAAAGTCACCTGCTAATGATGTATCAGGAATCCTGTCGGACTCTCTGAAGAAAGCCAAGTGCTCTGAGCCTTTGGCCCTCTGACCTCTGACCCTGAAACTGTCACGTGACTCTCCTGCTGGCCAGTCGCCTGGCTTACCCCTCTCCCAACTGGATGTGCAGAGCTGATTTGTGTCAGAAACAGGACGGGCTCCCTCAGTAGGAAGAGGAGCTGTGCCCACGGGGAAGGCAGAGTTCCGGCTTCATTGCTGCTGAGGAAAGGAAGTCATGGCGGGTTGGTGAAGATGCCCTGCCAGCAGCAGCAGCTACATAGATGCCAGCACGGTCTCAGCTTGCGGCCAGACCCTTCGCTCGAACATTCCTTTCTCTGGAAACTGAGCCCCTCACTGTTGAAAGAATCATTCGGCAAAGTCCTTGCTGAAACTGCCATCTGGGGATGTCCCAATGGCACTCCCTCCCTGGCCACCCTTCCAGAGTTTCCTCTGATGTCACTGCTGCAGAAACTGCCCAGCTTCCTGGGCCCAGTGTGGGCCCCAGAACAAGTGTCTCAGCTGGGCAGCTGTCTAAGGAGGTCCTAAGAACTCTGCCCCCAGAGCAGCCCATCCTGCAGCCCCCGGTAGTCCTGGCTTCTCCCGTGTTGCCCGAGTCATTCCGACTCTGTCTTTAGTACTTGGACGTCTTGAAGTCCAAGTGTTAAGGTCTGCTGGTCCCCCAGGGTCCCAGGCAAGGCGAAGGTGGCGCTGCTCAGTTCCAGTTCATCTCCGCAGAACAGACGCCACGTTCTGCAGCTGCTGTTGGGTGGCTCAGCCTCCTTCCTCTGTGTCTGTCCCCGCAGGGCCTGTGCTGGACGAGGCCCTGGTAGCCATCTCACCAGCTAGGTTGAAAGCGTCTGACTTGCTGACTCCCTATGTGCTGGTGGCACAGCCCGTGCTGGTCCTGGACCTGGCTGCTCAGAGCCAGCACCCTCCCCACGGACCTGGGTTTGCAGCCTCCAGTGTGGCTTTGGCTGAGGCTGCAGCAGAGGCTGGGGTGGCATCAAGGAACTACAAGCAGGTGCCCTGACTCTTTTTAAACACACATGGAATTTATCATGTTGAAGCGTCCGACCCGGTGACACTGAATACGTCCACAGTGTTATGTGACCACCGTCAGTATTGTCTAGTCCCAGAAGTTTTTCTTCACCCCCAAGTGGAAAACCTGTACCGTTACTGGTCCCTCCCTGTCCCCCACCACAGCCCCGTCCACTCACCTGCTTTCTGTGTGTACGGATTTTTCTCTTCTGATTCTTACATAATAAATGGGGCCATGTTATGTGTGGCCTCACGCCACGTTCAGGGCTCATCCGTGTTTAGTGGGTCAGGGTTTCATTTCTGTCGTGTCTGAACAAAATTCCACTGTGGGATGAGCCACGTTTTGAGCTCCTTCTGTTGCTGAATGGGTGGCTCTTTTCACCTCTGGGTGTGAGTGGTCCTGCTGGGTGGCTGAGTGTGTTGGGTGGACATATGTTTTCGGTTCTTTTGGGTACATGCCCAGGGGAGAGAGTGCTGGGTCACGGGTGACTCTGTTTACCCTGTGGAGGAAGTGCCAGACCGTCCTTCACGGCGGCCACACCGGTTTACATCCCCATCAGTGGCGCATGAGGGGAGGTGGTGGCTTTAGCAGCTGTCGAGCCAGCCCCTCTGGCCAGTGCTAAGTTACCTGGGGTGAGCCTCTGTGTGGGGCGGCTGGGACCTGTGTCGTCAGGAGTCTGCAGGGAGGAGAATGCGGCTGGAGTCCACAGGGTAGCTGCTGAACAGTCCAGGGCCCAGGCCTGGGGTGGCTGGGCCTGCTCCAGTCTGGTGGGAGTGTGATGGGAAGGCAGGTGACCCGCGTGGGAGAAGGCTGCGTGGTGGGCTTGGACGGCCGATCCAGGTGGTGCCGTGGGTGTGAGGTGTTTGATCCTGAGCCCGAGTGGTAGCAGAGTGTCCTCCCCAGGGACGACAGGTTATAAGCCAGGTGGAGGAGGAGAGCCACAGCGAGCCAACAGCTCAGGCCGATGTGGGGAAAAGAAGGGAATGCTGTGGGGGTGAGGGTGGTTCAGGCTGTACCTTAACCCCAAGCAAGGCCCTGCCCGGGGGCTGAGGCAGCTCCGTGTTCCCACCCGGGGCTCCTGGGGCAACTCACTGTTCCCACCTGGGGCTCTGTTCTGAGCCCATCAAGCATGTGAGATGGTGCACACTATACCTGAAAATCTTTCACATGGAAGTGCAAACGCCAAGATTTAGCTTCTTCTCTTTGCTTTTTCGTGGAGACTTCCTTTTCTTTGGGACATAGAAGGCATGGTCTAATTTGAGTGGAAAACGAGTAATAGAGAATAAGATTTGGCCTGGGCGCTGGTGGGCACCTGTGAGTGGAATCTATGTGTGCTGTGACTCCCAGGCCCCTGGCTGGAGACCGACTGATTTAGGACTAGGACTGGTGTGTGTTGGGGGAGGACCTGACAGGCTGACACTGGAGCCTCTGGGTCTGAGACAGGCTCTACTAGCTGCTGGGGAGACCTGGAGCCAGGCCACCATGAACCCACAGCAGCCTCAGCTCTGCACCGCAGCACTGGGGTGGGCATCCGTCACTACACCAAGCTCTAGGAGCCCAGCCTGCACCTGGAAAAGGCCTCCTTGGAGGCACATGAGCCCAGTCAGTGCCACCCTATAAACAGTATTAGAGTTTTAGCAGGATACAGTTTAATGCTGATGCCTCTATATTCATTGCCTCCTTGGAGCATCTGGTAATCAGGAAGCATATTCCCAGTTCACAGATTGAGGCTTAGAAAAAGAGTGGCTTTCAAAGTTCCCTGATGAGGCAGAGACAGAACTAGGACACACATCTGGGACTTCTGGCTCCAGATTCCACATTCTTTCTGTTGTGCCTCACTTGAGGAAGCTCTCTGAGATTGGTGCTAATCTTCTCCTGCACTCTCCGTTAGAGCAGAGGACAGCCTTGGGCTCACGAGGTGCTGGGAGCTTGGGGACAGACCTGGGTCATATCTGATGCTCATGCAGCTGGTTTTCTCTCTTGCCAAACTGTGGTCGGATGTGAGATGAATCTGTTTTCCCCGGTCTGCTGAGGCCATCTCGACCCCTGGCTGTGCCCCCATCTGTCCATGCCCCTTTCTGGGTAGCAGCCTCCCAAAGAGACGAGCCCTCATCTGAACTCCGTGCAGATTTTCGAGTCCAGCCTGGATTCCGATGAGGCACGGTTAGCCTCCCCGCTGCAGCCCGGCTCGCAGCAAATGGTAAACTCTACTTGAGGGCAACATTCAATTATGAAAATCTATTTCTCTTGCCACATTCAAAAAGTCTCCTAATGTGCCTTTGTGCACACACAAATTTAGTGACACATCACTAAATGTGTATGTGGTTGCCATGGAAATGTCTCTCTTCTAACGCGGCATTCTAAGAGCAAAGAGAAGGGAAGTTGTCTTTGTAAAGAGAAGCAGAGCAGAACTTGGCTAATTGTCATCACACTAATCCCCAAACTGTCATTCTTCCCTGACTACCTGTCTCCTATTTCCTGTCAGAGACTTAACAGTAGAATCCAAATCCGCATGCGGGTCTGGGCCGCCCGCATTTCCTTAGCAATTTCACAAGCTTCGTTCTTAACCCTTATGTCAGGCACGTACCAGGAAGGAGCCCAGGCCATCTTGATGTGAGTGTTTCCCCTGGAAGCTTGGAAAGTGTGCCTTCCTGCATCGTCTAGCACTTGCCACTCACGAGCACTCAAGTCTCAGAAGAACTCTTGGCACTATTTCTTTGCAGAAAGTATGGCTGAATAGGTCTCCTGAAGGTGCTTTGTGATTTCCACCAGAGGACCACGAGCTTCGGTTTTTGTAATTGTGACAAGTTCATGATGTGGCGACATACAGAGCGTGCCAATTCTAAGGCACTTTTTGAATTTCAGAAGTGCCGAATATTTTCCTAATGGTGGTAGAGTTCGGAGAAAGGAGGAGAAGGACCCCCGAGACCTCGGTCTGGCTGGTTGCCTCTGGTCTTCCTGGCTTGCCTCCACTGGGACTCCACCCTCACTCTGTGTTCACTGCATCTCTTTGGCCTTCTTTTTTTTTTTTTTTTTTTTGGAACCAGGGATTGAACTCAGGGACACTTGGCCACTGAGCCACATCCCCAGCCCTATTTTGTATTTTATTTAGAGACAGGGTCTCACTGAGTTGCTAAGG
>JAJEJO010005427.1:0-23315 GCA_020662805.1 Glaucomys volans | reverse complement strand
CGGCTATCTCTTGGCCTTCTTGACTGACTCCTGCAGTGGGCAAACGAATCCTTGTAGTTCTGAACTTGACCAGCAGCTTCTGAGGGGAACCCATGGTTTACATGGGTGGTTGAGCTGTCCTGGCCTCCCCCAGTTTTAGGTCTGGGTGGATGGTTCTGAAGTTCAAGTTGCAAGTCTTTTACCAGATTCTCAGTCAGGATTTGGAGGCCAGTCTACTTGTGGGCATGTTTTCTGTTCCTGGCGTCCAACACATGTGGCATCTGGGCTGGAGGGTCCCTGAAGGCTGGGCTCCATGCCTCTGGAGGGTACCTCGTGTTCCCTGGTGTCCTGAAAGCCTGCTTGCTGGCCTTCTGCAGCTGCTCTGTGTCTAGTATCTTGTTACCTGGCATCTGTGAACTGCATTCCTTTTTACATTGAGGATCCCAGGGTGTTCTGTCTTGTCTGTGGCTATTCTGTCCCCCAAGAGGACCATGAGCCACCAGCCTGGCTGAGTTGCCAAAGCAGGGTAGTGGGGTCAGAACCAGCTTCTGACCCTCAAAGCTGGGGCTGAAGATGCTGAACACGCCTTAGCGCTGTATCCCTGATGGGTCTCCAGTTAGCAGGGGCATGAGGCAGGTCTCTTCTGCCACAGGAGAGAGTGACCCTCTTGCTTGGACCAGTCAGGTTCTCAACATTATTTCTTACCTGCCATTTTTTCTCCTGCTCTCAGGGGATTGATGCAGCCTCTGGCTCAGCCTGGGTTGGGAACTTATAAGATTTCGTAAGAACCCCGGGGATCTCACCAGCTCTCTCCAATCAGTGCTCCATGCTGCTCATGCTGAGACCTCTGCAGGCCGCTGCCGCTCCTGATCTCTGCTAAGGATCATTTCCTCCAAGGTTGTCCTGAGCCTATTTTAGGGTCTGTGCTGGGAGCTCATGACCTCTCCCCAGAGAGACCAGGTCAGACATCGCCTGCTGAACTCTGTGGCCTCTCCAGGCCTAACTGAGTCTCCGGTCCCGCAAGAGACAGGATTCCTAATTCTATTTGGGACAACATGGAATTTATCTTCGATATATCATGCTCTGAATTCTCTCTTCCTGCTGCTTTAGGCTCTGACAAATCCACAGAGCATGGATATATAAATGGCTGTTAGAGAGTTAGATACCCCCTTTTTGCTCTTGGCTTATGCAAGTAAATATCAATTTAGTCCTTATAGAAGGAAAATAAAGGAGACTTGGTTGTCTCCTTAATCCACAAACCCTGTAATTCTCACCTGGAAAATCTGACTCTCCTATTTCAAATCAGTTTTAATGGCAGAGGCTGAAGAGAGGCTTTATTGCTCTTATCCGAACTTATTTTTAAACTCTTCTTTTTACTTGTTCCTTCAGTAAATAAGATCCCCTTCAAGGAGAGCCAGAGGGGGTTGGCTTTGGAGAAAAGTGCAAGACAAGTGGATGGGAAGCTTGGGGCTGGAGAGCTTCCCACCCAGCAGAGACCCAGAATGGGGTCTGGGGTGGCCACTGCCCAGTTCTGGAAGTTTCCTTCTGTCCTTTCTTCTGTCTCAGAGGGGAAGTGCATGGACTGCCCTTGCTAAGACTTGACAGGGAGCAGCTCAGCTGCCCAGAAAGACAGCCTGGCCAGGGTGCGCTTGCCTGGCTCGGGGGTTGTACTTGGTGCTCACTGCCCCCCGTTTCTGGGGCCTGGGGCAGTTGCTGTGGGCTGCTTATGCACCCCCCACACTGGTAGGAGCTGGGCAGGGTCCTGTCCCACTCCATCCTCCTGATTCATGAGCAGCCCTCCCAGCAAGTGGGAAAGGGCAGCCCAGCACGCTGGACCAGCACCCCTCACAGACTCGCTGGGCCCTTCCTGCGTCCTGGGGCTGTGCCCCCACGTGACACCCTCTTCTTGAAGGGAGATGCTGTCCACAGCAGAGCTCATGGTGCCCTGGCCAGGCAGGTGCCCTGGATCAGCTGCTCATCCCGTAGCCACAAATGGACCTTTTGGCCTTTAAGGGTATTGTAATCACCTCTCTGGCAGTGACCAGAGGTCACATGTCATAAAGAAATTATGATAATCCTCATGGGAACAGATCTGGTTTTCTTCGGGTGTTTCCTCAGACCGAAGGGCCGTGGGATCTAGAAGAGTAACTCAGTCCTGCTCCGTCTGAGGCATGTTAGCAACATGGTCCCCCATTAGTGTGACAGTTGCCCATGAAGGGGTAAGGACCTGCTGCCTGCCTGGGCTGAGACCCACCTGAGCAGGGTCTGGTGAGGAGTCTGGGACCCGGCAGGCCTATCGAGCTGCCCTGCTGTGCCCACTCAACACCAAATGTGATTTCCTTGTGACTGGGCCTGCTGCTCTTCTCCTCCCCACCCTCCTCCTCCAAGTCTGACCACCTGACCCTGACCTCCAGGCACTGCCTGAGGGCACTCATGGACAGTCATCTCCCAGGGCCTAAGCAGAGGCACCTTGGCCCTGTGTGGCCCCAGAGAGGCCTCCCTGACTGGAGGTCCAGGCAACACCAGGGCCCCTGCTCCGGACAGCTGCCACCTTCCTGGTTGCTGTTGGGAAACAAATGGCTCCTCTAAGTGACTCTGGGCCTCCTGCAAGTGCTGCTCGCTGCCAAAGGAGTCTGCTCTCTGCCGCGGAGTTGCTCCCTCCTGGGAAGTGAGACTCTGCTAATGTGTTCTCAAGTTCTGTTCCAGCTGGCACTGGCTCTTCCCACCCCCAGCAACCCCTCGGGCACAGGGCTGAGTTGCTGGCAGCTCGTGGCCCACGGCTGCTCTGCCAAGACCGAGCCGCCTGCCTCAAGCCGTGCCGTCCTTTCCCCTGCCCTGGTGGGCCTTGTCATGAGGCTGCTTCCTCCAGACCCAGAGCCCCGGGGCCACCCACTGACCTGCAGAAGGAACCCCGGGCCTCCAGCAGAAGTCACTTAACCACAGCCTCAATCTCTTCCCCTGCACAATGGGTGATGATGGGACCATCCTTGAGATTGGCGTCTACATAAAGTGCTTTGCGGAGTGCAGAGCACATAATAGGTGTTTAGTAAAGTTTGGTTTCCGTTGTCACTCTGTGTTGGACTCCTGACAGTTTCTGGGTGCTGCAGGTCATAACCCGGCTCTCCAAGGGGCCCTAGCGGGAAAACATCATTTTGCACAGTGACGTGACTCCTTGCGGACCCCTAACAAATTCCTCCTGAGTGGCTGTCCTGTCATCCCACCCCGGATGGCAGCTCCATGTACTCCTGATTTTTCTGAACCCTCTCGGACCCTGCAGGTGTGAGGGTCCTGGGCACAGGGCCGTGTTGGGGAGGGTGTGGATCTTAATATCTCCTTTCCCAGAGTTAGGCTGCTGTGGCTCAGGTGTGGCTTCTCCCTCATCTGGTCCCTGCAGCAAAGTCACTGAGCAGTCCAGTTCTCTCCCAGGGGCAGTAGGTGAGGCACATTTGGGACAGGACAGGGAGCAGCAGTCTCTGAATCTTGTCCTTCAGCTGCTCAAGTGCTTTGCTTCTCCCAGGGGACATTTATCAACGTTGGAAGACAGTTTGGGTTGTCACGGGGGGGATGCCATTGGCATCTAGTGGGTGGAAGCTAGGGACGCTGCTGAACCTCAGAGTGTGCACAGCTCAGAGTGTCAGCAGTGCCACAAGTGAGAGCCCCGATCTGCTCCTGGCTGGGCAGCGAGAGGAGTCTGGGACTCTCGGGTTATAGGAGCAGCATTACCCAGATAGGTGACCCTTTGTATCCTCCAGCCCGAGAACCCAGAGTCACTTATCTCCATGAACCCCTGGGCCTTAGTTCCAGTCCCTGTACACAGCAACATGGGGGGCCACTTTTACAAATGAGGACTTAGCCACGGCTTGGTGTCTTAGGGGACCCCAGGCACCTGGCTCCTTGCAGGGGGTAAGGCTGTGTAAAAGGAAAGCAGTTCTGACTTTATCTGGGGGCAAGTATTGAGCTGCTGTCTGGACCCAGACTTGGAGTTGGGGCAGCTCTGTCCCACAGTGTGTACCCACTCCTCGTCCTTTCTTTATGCATAGTGAGCTTTTAATCTGTTTGTGGCTGCTCTGGTGTGGCTGCCTCTAGGTCAGATGCTGTGGAATGTAATCTGCTCGCGTTGAGGCTGTACATTTCCAAGGTGCTGTGGAGTCCACCTGAGCATGGACTGTCCTCTGATAACTGAAGTGGCTTGAAACAGCGCAAGGCCTTACTGGTCTGAAGCAAGCCGCCTTGTGAGCCGGGCTATTTTAAAACTGATACAAAACCTAGAGCGCAGCTCTGGCTGAGCACTGCAGCCCGCTCATCCCCGGAGATCCTGGATTAAGGAATTGATTTCCTGTGTGTCTTGGGCAAGTCCCCTTCGCTTCTCGGGGTCTAGGCCCCTTGCTGTGGCAGCCTCTGCGGCCCCTTTCTGGGTCTCCCCATCTTCGGAAGGAGGCTGCCGTTGAAGAGGCTGCTCCTCCAGGGTTAAAATCAGCCTTTGCAGAAGGTGTGGGCGAGCTGAAGAAGTGACCCTCTCTCCTCGCCTCTGCAATTCCGAATCTCGGATGCTCTTGAAATGCCAAATGACTAGTTTAGTTACCGGGAACGGCCGACACTTGCAGTTTAAATCTCTTTTCTTGGCTCCCAGGGAGTGAGCTGAGTTTGACAAATACAAATGGAAAACTGTTCTCTGGATCTTTCCTCTGGCCCTTGGGGACGGAAGATGATCGATGTGTGGGGCGGAGAGGGCTGGTTAGAGGAGCCTTTTCTGCCTGCATCCGTCTCCTGCTCCCCGTTTCTCTCCTTGTGTCTCATCAGCTTCTGATCAGGGGACTGACGTCCAAGTCTATTGGACGAACTCTCCTTCTGTTCAAAATCCTCTAGAAAATGCCAATTTCTTCCCCTCAGGGACTTGTTCCCAGGTTAACAGGAGGACATAAAGAAAGGAACTTTAGCTCCCAAACCTCAATTTCTCTGATTATAGCTTGATTTAAAGAAGACAGTCTTGTCCTTGAGCCGGATGAAGTGGACTAGCTCCTGGGACTAGCAGGTGGGAGGTTGACTGGGTCCTGGGTCTGGGTCCTCAGCAGTCACTTCCTCTTTTTGGTGGGGTTGTTTCCCAGTGGACCAGGCAGTCAAAGCTGATAGGGGTCTTGGGATGAGATTATCACATTTTTTTCGTTTCACTTTTAAAACATTTTTATTGGCATCACATTTCTATGCATTTTGGGGATACAGTACTACAATTTGATACAGTGGATAATAACCAAATCGTGTCTTTTAAAAGACTTAATTTCATAATATGGCTGCAGGTACATTTGACATCTTCGCAGGACTACTGATTTGTCAGAAGTGCTTCACCGAAGTATTAGCTGGGATAGGTTCAGCCTCCCAGTTGGGGTAAATAAGCCTGGGTGCGGAATCCCTCCTGGGTCCCCACTTCTGCGGCTCTGTGTGCCTCGTCTGTACACCAGGCTGTGCAGACACCTGCCTAATTGTAGCAGACCATTGGAAAGTGCTGGAAGAAGTAGGACATTAAAGACGACGCCTGTGCGGTCATGCCCACGCTGGCGTCTTGGCATTGGTTCCATTTGGCGGTCAGGGAGGAGCCAAGGAGGTGAGATGGGGAGATGGACCATCCTGGGCCTGTGCCAGGGAGAGGAGAGGCTCAGGGCTGGGGTCCAGCTGGAAAGCAGATCAAGGGACCTCAAGTTTCTGCGCCAAAGCCTGTCTCAGCCATGCCTACTGTCACTGGGCTGCCAGGGTCAGGTCCTGAGAGGCCTTTGTGAGGACTCAGGGAACTTGGAGACACAGTGGACCGTCCTTACGTGTGCCTTTCCTGGTGCCTCATGCCAGAGGCTGGAGAGAAGAGGGAAAGGCCAGCTGGAGGGGCCAGGGTGCTTATGTGGGAACAAGGCCCCAAGGCTGGAGGTGGTGGCGCTTGCCTTTGCCAGCTCGAGGTGCTTGCTCTGGTGACTCATCGAACACGCAGGCGATTTATGCTCTTATTCGTCTCCAGCAAGAATAATTTCTTGCTCGTTTGCCCCTTTAAGACTAAGGGCCTTACACTTGCCGTGCTGAGAATATAGTAGCTTGTTGTACTTCAGTTGTACTTCAGTTCTATTTATGTCCCATTCGGGGGATTGGGGGCTGCCCTTTGACAGGCACACAAAAAAGAGATTGATACAGACAGAGCCATAGGAAGAGAGTGGGAAGGCAGGACTGGCAGGACTGGGTTATGGCCTGCTACCCCCGGGGCTTTGTACAGAGCACCTCGGTACGTTGTCACGGGCTGCTGCTGCCTTTTATCTGTCACCCGTGCTGGAATGAAAGCACCCACGTAAGTTGTGGGGAGTCCCTACCTGGCCCAGGGAAATGAGCTCTGGCTGCCACCAGCCTCGGGTGGAAAGAAGTGGTTGAACGAGCACAGTCTGCCCCCACAGGACCCTACCCACCTAAAGGGCATCTACCGCCCGGCCCCTGCTGGACTCCTGACTTCGGCACCCCAGCCTCCCACCTTGGAGGGTCTGAAGATGAGACCACAGCCCCTGCACCCCAGGAGCACCTGGTCCCACTCTGGGTGGCCTTGCAGATGTTAGTAATCGAAAGTCAAGACTTGGAGGTGGCGTGGCCTTTCCATCTGCTGCTGCTCTCCTCAGGGGAGCGGGGAGACAGGGATGAGGGGACCAAGGCTCAGGGACTTTACACAACAGTGGCAGAACCAGAACGTGGACCTAGAGAGGGACCCTGGGTTGGACCTGTCTGCCCTGGACTGAAGATGCGCAGCCAGAGTGAGGCTGGCTGGTGAGGAGGGGCTGGGGGCTTTGCTGGGAGGGCAGGGAGTGGCCCAGAGCCTGAGTGAGCCTGGTGAGGAACTGGACTGTCCTTCAAGTCCACCTCCTAGATTATGTCTTTTTTGAGACTCCTCCCAACCCTCAGCCCATGGCCTCTCAGGGAGCCCTTTTCCATTGTCTCCTTTGATCTTTAAAACAGGAAGTTGGCTTCTTGCCCGATGAGGAAACCAAGGCAGTGCCTTGTCCAAGAATGCGTGACAAACAGTGAAGTTAGTGGGACTTTCATCCTGATTCTTGCTTTTTTCTGCATGGCCTCCATCCCCATTCCCCAATCTGATGATCTCTCATCCCCTAAATCCCAGGCTCCTGTTGAGTGGGCTGGGCCCTGGGCTCTGGCCTGAAGAACCAAGGCTCCTTCCCTCATTCCCTGCTTCCCACAGGCCCTCTGGCCCTGCCGGCACCGCTCATTTCCCTGGGCTACCTCCCGTCTCTGCACGTTCCATCGAACTTTGACTCTACCACAGAGCTTGTCCTGCTTGCTCGTGTTATCTGCACTCTGCATCTTTCAGCCATGACCAGCAGTGTGAACGAGCCGAGCGTTGGCTCTGCCAGACTTTTCCCCCTGGCAGACCCTTTTTGTGCTTGAGCCCACTGCCCAGGGCAAAAACCTTAGGAAGGGCAGGAGGCCACTGTGGGCAGTCAGGCTGAGGCCACTCACTCCCAGCTCCTGATGGAGGGGCTTGCCTGTGAGGTCACCCACTTACCTGGGCTCTTCCCAATTTAACCACAAGTGCACCCAGCCAGGATTTGGGTGGGAGGAGGTTGGGGATTGGTTCATCTTGTTGCTGAGCCAGAGACAAGGGCAGTCCTCAAAGTCAGGCTGCTTTGTTACAGAAGGCTTGTCTCAGGGCCACCTCCATTGCCCCCTGGAGTCAGCACAGCTCCTGGTCCTACTTCTGCAGCACCCTGGCTCTGACCCCTCCCTCACCTTGGACCTTGAACTGTGTCTCACTGCTGACCTGCTGGAAGCTTCTGGTTTGAGCCCTGGTCCAGTTGTCCACATTAAAAGCACAGAACTGGATGGTCTCTGAGGCCTCCAGAGGCAGAGAATACCCTGGCACGCCCTTCCCTCCAGGAACCAAGCGGGCCTGGGGTGCACGTGTCGCACGACTCTTAGAAGTCCTAAATCTGAGGGGAGAACCTGAGGGGAGAATGTGATTTCGGAAGAAATCTTTACTTTTTAAATGACAAAAGTCACATGCTATACAACATCCATACGGCTTCCTTCTAACTTCTGATTTCCCGGTCCTGGGTGAGTCCATTTGACGCTGTATCTCTTGGGATCCTGCTTACTGGTCTGCCTGTCGGATATACTCAGTGAATGCTAGAGCTAACTCAGGAGAGCCAGAAACTTTGTGAGCTGATTGTTAAAAACAGTCATTATTTAATAACCAATTACATCAATTTGTCATTAGATACGTTATATTAAAAACAAGGGTAGTCAATACTGAAAACTCACCCCTTCCTAATTGTTCTGCTACAGTTTAGACTATCTGTACACGTAGATTGCATGGGTGCACACTATGGTGCGCCACTGCACACATTGGCTGTGCTCAGTGACGTGGCGTTGGTAGCATGAAATGGGCTATGCCGGGAATATTCACAACACAGAAGTTGGCAAGCACTACAAATCCAGGTTTGATGTTTGGTTTTGATGATGGTCCAGACTTAAAAAGCAATGGAGAAAATGTTGATAAAACTATCTCATTGTACATGGCACAAAAAATTGAAAGAAGATTCTTCTGGTGTTCAAAAACCACTACCCCGTTCAGCAAAGAAGTCGCTTACGTCATTGACAAGCAAGTGAAGTTCTGGCGTGGTTTTTAATTTCATTTTTTGCCTTACTCGTTAAAGTAAGTGAAGTATCAACCAGTGTTCACGTGGGCTACGTGTGGAGAGTCGGTCACCCGTCAGCCCACCCCGGTGCGGCTCTGCTGCTTGTCCCCTGTGTTCCATCACCTCTGCCTTTGCTCCTGGCTGTTACCTTAGACCGTCATGCCCTTGTCCCCTTAGTTCACTGACATTTATTTAGCAAATAAGTATCCAGTATGTGCCAGGCTCCAGGGACAGAGCAACCAGCAAAGCAGACACAAATGCAGATTCTGTTGTAGTGGAGAGAGTGGGGCAAAAACACAATAAAAATGTGACCTCCGTGTACGTATTCGCAGCCTCTCGCCTCTCTTCCTGGGGAAGAGAAAATACAGATGATGACTCTGTCATGATCTCCTCCCTGTCTCCACCACGGTCCCATCCTTCTCACTGACGGGGAGTCTCAGTTTGAGGGCGGGGTCTGAGTAGAGTCTGTGAATGGCCAGGAACGTGAAGCGAAGTTGGGGTAAATATCCAAGGAGCTCTGGGGGACAAAGCCAGAAAGAGGGAGGCAGAACCACGGTTCCGTTATGTCTGGGAAATGGGGTGCGCTCTGCCCATGGAAAGCTGGAGCTGGAGAGAGTTGGAGGTTCTCCATCTGCATGTGGGTTGAAGGAGGTGAAAGGAGCCCTCCACAGCTCAAAGGAGTTTAAGAAAAGTTTAACATACGAAATGCTGCAGGGTGCCTCATGGTCAAGCAGGTGAAGTTCTGCTTGCTCGCTTGGCTATTTGTTCAGCAAATCCAAGGGCCCACCCGTGCCAGGTGCCGCAAGCTCTGGGAGCTGTAAAGCTGAATGGTCTGCCGTCTCTCCCCTTGAGGAATTTTCAGACTGGCGGGGTGGTTTATGATCCAGACTGCTGGCCAGGGAGCCCAGAGGTTTGAATGTTCCGGAAGCCTTCCTGTCTCTGGAATCTTCAGGCCCCCTGCAGGCAGCTCCTCTCCCCTTTGTCTCCTATTTTGCAGTTTCTAATCACTCATCTGTGTGTGTGTTTGATTGATGTCTGTCTCTCACAAGAATGTCAGCCCAGGAGGGCAGAGACCCCCATCTGTCTTGTGCACAGGGCCTGGCATGAGGAAGCACCCAGGAAAAACCTGTGGAATAAGCCGACAAGAGGAGGGAGGTGGGTGGGGATGGCAGGTCAGGGCATCCTGGAGGGAGAGGCAGTGGCCAGAAGGACGAAGCCTCCTTCTTTGGATTCTGGCAGGTGCAGCCAAACCCCTTTGCACTGGTTCAGACCCAGCCCAAGCATGGCTGCCAGAGTGCAGCTTCTGTCCCTCCTCCACGGAGAGGCCTCTGCGACAGAACACAGCAATTTGCACGGGAGCTTCTACGCAAGTCTCAGCATTTTCTTGGTTCACAGGCTCCTGCACCAATCTGATGGAAACCGCAAGCCCTCTCCCCAGACTGACGCTCAGCACACATGCACTCACACGTGCACACAAGTAAACACGCACCTTGTTTGGGTTTCAAGCACTTTGCGGCTCCCTGAAGCCCACCCACAAACTCCAAGTCGAGAACCCTGCTTTAAAAATGATCCCACCGCAGGCAGAATCTGTTCCTCCGCAGCCCTGTATCCAGCACCGTGCTTGGGTTATGGGCAGCACTTCCTGTGAGGTAGTGGATGAGTAGGAGGGCAACTGGGTAGGTAGGGCCCATGTACCTTCGTGGTAGAGAGCTCGCCTGGCATGGTGAGGCTCTGGGTTTGACCCCCAACAGTGACTGAAAAAACAGAAAAGAATGGGGCGGTGGGTGTATAACAAAGTGTCCTATTAGCCAGGACCTATGACAGAGCTGAGCTACTAACTCCAGTCATTGGGGGAGAGGGTCCCCGCAAACAGAGACGAGGAGCACCTTTTGCCCGGCTCTGTCCTGGCCCTGGGAGTGTGGTTCCCCCACCCCCAGGAAACCCACCAAGTCTGCAAGATCATGTTCCCAGTAAACACAGAACATGACGTCTGACACATTGTCTATTGATAGGACAGAATATTTTAAGTTGAACCCGTCCTTAGAACATCGGAGATTGTGATTTTAAAGGAACAAAATTTAGTCCTGTGGCTGATTGGGTTTGTTCTTGGAGCTTCTTCAAACCCCCAGAAAGGGGTAACTGCGACCTCTACTCCCCAGAGAGACTGGGATGGGCCTCCAGTTTTGGAGCGAGGGGCCCAGCATGGCTGTCCACCGTCTCCATGGTCGTCTAGGAGTGCCTCTTGATCGGGCCCATCTTCTGCTCATACTGCCCACTCCTCGTCCCCTTGAAAGGTGGCAGATCCCTAGCTTGTAAAGTTTGCAACTCTGAAAGCTCAATTTTCTTCTTTGCTTCTATTTTAATCCTTGTTTTTCGTGTTGGGGCATTTAACAGCGTTGATTTTTTGATGCCGGAATTGTTCAAAACCGTGGGGGGATCAACCTACAGTACTAGAGTTTGCTTGGAAAACAGTTGTCAAGGAAATAGATTCTGCAAAACATTTCCTCCCGGGAGAGCTCTCTCTTTCCACGTGTCCCCACATTGAACATGGTTCCCCTGTGCGGTAGTGGTGGGCAGAGGTACCATTGGCAGGTAATCTGTCTGGTCAACATCTAATTATGAATTAAGGTCCTTGCTGGCATTTTTACAGCTTGGCAGTCCAAGTTCAAGTTCAGGGCCTGGGACCTCTGAACTGTTCCTGGGCATACAGGGTTGACGGAAGATTTCTTGGCCCTGGCTCTCAACAAGGGAACAGGATTCTGAAAACTCGATTAGCCTGGAAGTGCCTGATACTTGGAGTTGAAATCACAAACACGTTTTTCAATCCAAAGAAAAGGTGAAGACTCACAGGGCAGGGGCAGTGTGACTCAAGGCCCTCCGGTGAGGAGATACCGATCTCCTCGTGATCGGACCAGTTGACCACCCAGGCTCCAATTAGCGCTGCTCAGAGAATCTGCAGTGTTAGACATGCTGTCGAATGTACGGACTGCTCAGTGGTGAGAGGCCCTCACAAGCAAGGCGGGGGCTTTAAGTATCACTTGTGAGAACTTAGTCAAGAAAGTGCTGGCCCTGTTCGAGTTTTGGAAGGTGGTTAATTACCGACCTCTCGACTCCCATGAAAGTCCGAGACCTCCGGGCAGACGGTAGGAGAGTGGCTGTGAAGGCAGAGAGATGGCCCTGCTCCCCCTTGTGTGGGATCTGTTGTGTTTGCGGTCATCTTTAATTATAAAAGCTATTACTATGGAATGGATTATCAATGGGATTCATTAATGTTGCCTAGTAACATCCTTTTATGTCCAAGACACACGTGTTTCTGTAGCACGGCTGGAGAAGTGAAAGCTCCCTCCCTCCTAGCCACGTCGCTGGGCAGGGCTGGGGTGGTGGCTCCATGGTGGAGCGTTTGCCCCGCATGTGGGAGGCACTGGGTTCGATTCGCAGCACCACCTATAAACCAATAAATAAAATAAAACTCCATCAGCAACTTAAAACAACTTAAAACAATAATAGCAACAACAAAGCCTATTGCAAAATTCAGGAAAGCCCAGCCAGGGGGTGAAGAATGGACCCAGTTGATAATAGCCTAAGTCTTCAAAAAGACTTTGTTTTAACCAACCTACTCTTCACTCGGCACCAAACCCCAGTCGCAACGCAGAAAAACTCTTGTAAATGGCTAACTGCACTCTGCTCTCCCTTGGGATCACGTTCTGTGCCATTGCAGACCTATCTCTACCTCGGGGCCCATTCTGCACACCCTGTAACCTGCGGGAAAGTGAGAGACTGTGAATCTGCAGGTTTTTGACAATTTCCCACCCAGGAAATGATCGCTGATGGGGAAAATAGGACATTAGTTAGATATTGCATGTACAGTCTGTCTGCACCTCTTTGAAGTCAGGTTATCTCCTTCATCCTGCTGATTTTGAAAATGCCCCATTAGTGGGAGCAATGGCAGCAGAGTTATCACCAGAAGTACTCAAATCGTTCTCTTTACAGGTCACACTGGTGGAATTTTCAGATAATACTTGGCTTGCTGTTTTAGTTTTTTTTTTTTTTTTTTTTTTTCTTAAGTGGAAAAACAGCTGCTCCAACCACGGGGAGAGGTCATCTGCTGGCCTTCAGATCTCCAGGATGGCTGTGACCCCACAAAAGTGGTTGTCACTTAAAGATAATTACATTCCGCATTGTTCCCACTAAACTCTTGAGATGGACTGATTGGCATATTTGAATCTCATCTCCCAGGCATTTGCTAATTATCATAGCCTAGCTGGGGAAAAAAAAAAAAACCACCCTAATCAAATAGCTGTTTAGAGATGCTTCGAATTTTAAATTTTTGCTGGGTTCATGGGAGGAGAGGAAATGGGCCCCTGATTTTCCTCTGGTTCCTTCCCTGACCTCAAGAGGGTTGAAACTTTTAATGTTTAAAGAGCCATAGCTGATCCCTCAGGAAACATTTGCCCGTCTAAATCCTTCGTCGTCTTGCATCCTCTCCAGCCTGACCCCCTTTCTCACCGAGTGGCCGCCCATGCAGCAGGGAGGCTGTTGAATTCCGGCTAATGAGCCTCATCTTTTTTCATTCATTTTAAGTGGGCCCAGGCAGGCCCGGAGTCAAATCCGAGCAGGAAGAGCAAGCAACTCCTGTCTTTCTCGGGTTCATAAGTGGAACATCAAGTCCATTGTGCCAGTGAGAAGAATCTTCTTCCTGCCCAGAAAAGGGCACAGGGAGCAGCCTCCCAGGGCTGCAGTGGGGCGGGGGCCACCCTCCTTAGGGAAGGCACCGCAGGTGGGGCGTCCCGCTCCACCCCACTCCCACCAACCCAGCCCAGCCCGCCTCACGGTTTTATGCAACGGTGCTTTTCAGCCAGAACTGAAAAAACATGATGTTTTCCTCCTTCACACAGAATATACAGCTGTCGGGGAGAGAAATCTCCCCGCGGCCTTTCTTTTATAGGAAGTGTCAGTAAGAGCCTGTCTCCGGGATTCATGGAGAGCCCAGGGAGCCTCCGTCGCCTACAGCGGTGCCTCCAAAGTCAGTGCAGGCAAGAGAGATTCTGTGGAGGTTTTGTGGAATCACCTGTCGCAGGCCATCCGTCCGTCTGTCTCCGTCTGTCTCAGTCTGTAGCAGGGTCTGCTTTGCCCACGCGGCAGGAGCTGCCGTTTCCTGCAGCAGGTTCACAGGCCCCAGCAGGAAGCCCCAGATCTGGAGGCAGCCTAGGAGAGGGAGGCTGTCTGCAGTTCTGGGAGAGGGGTGTGTGGATGCGGGAGGAGGGGGAGCTCGGCCCCCAGCCAGCCGAAGGCCTGCGCCAGCTTTGATTCTGACCATGGGAACGACTCAAAACATCCGTGCAACCGGGCGACTGCGATCTCGCTGGCTTCGCAGTCCGTCCTGAGCACAGCCTTTGGTTTTCACAGTTAATTGCTCTTTGGTCTTTGCTCTGTTTCAAGGTTTCGAGATCAAATTGCTTGATGTTTTACCTCTCCCGTGTGGCTAGGGGATCTTTCATGGTACGGCTGCCGTCATCCTTTCAAGAGCAGCCTCAGCACGCAGCCCGTCACAGGAAACAGCCTGCGGTCCCCTGAAATTCAGTTTTGCAGGAGTGAGGAAACACAGTCCTTGTGGGGAGTCCCAGGAGCGCTACTGCGCGTCAGCCCTCGGCAGACTAGGAGGATGGAAAGAAGCCTCCGTCGAGCTGTCGGATGCATGCAAACTCGGGGTCTGGGGGACGGCAGCCCCTGGGCCTGACTGATTTTGTACAGCATTTGTAAGGCCGAGCTGGGCCACGGACTGCTTTGGAATTCTCTCTCCTAGTGTGAACGGATAACCTCCTCCGTGGGTTCCGCAAGTGCGTGTCTTTCTAGCCAAAAAAAAAAAAAAAAAAAAAAAGGAAAGAAAATGTGTATTAAATATGTACTTTGGGATCTGCTAGTGGGACCTCAGAGGAACAAGAAGAGTCAAATGCACTTCTCAGTCTATAAATGGAAAGCGGGAGATTTTTTTTTCAGGTATTAATAATTAAGGTGTCGGCTCAGCTCTCTTTTCGGAGGCCCTCCTTGACCACCCCCAACTCCATCACCCTCTCCCCTTTACCTTGTCTTTGCTTCCTAGTGCTGACCCCCGTTCAGAGTCCTGCTCCTTACTGTCTGCCCATCCACCCTGGGCCGTAGACGCCGTCACGGCAGGGACGTGGCCAGTGCTGTCTCCGCACACAGCAAGCCACAGGGTCCGTAGTAGATGCTCAGTGCATGCCTTCTGGGTGGATGGCAGGTGTGGGGAGGTTGGAAGAGGGACAGGAAGAGGCAGAAGTTGCCGTCAGACCGACCGGATTTGTCCACACCCTCCTCTTCCTGGCTGTGTGCCTTGAATTACTGAACCTCTCTGAGCCTCAGTCTTGTCTATAAAATGGGCTTAAAACTTGCTTCAGAGCAGCCACAGAGGCGTAAACGTGAGGGCCTGTGATTACATTTGGCACCAGGACTGACTTATTTGGGGATTGGCTTATTCTTGATCTTTGGTTGAAGTAATTTTATTGGGCAAAACAGAGCCCTTTCATGTCCTCTGAATGCCAGGGGTTCTCAGGCCTCCTCCTTGACTCCAGGGATGGTGAGGAGGACCCTGCCGATCCTCTCTTGGGTCCAAGAAGACCACCAGAGAATGTAGACAGTTCCAGGTGCTTCTGCCTGGGGTCCTCTGTCCCCCAGGCCGGCTTCTCAAGAAGGGGCTACGCAGGCAACTGGCAGGCAGGGCTCCTGCCCTCCTGGGCCTCCTTTCCCATCCCAGGCCTCCCACCAAAGCCCAGAGGCCCTGACCTGGCCCACCTGGGCCCCTGGCTGACATAGATGCCATCATGCTGTCAGGCTGAACCCCGATGTGGGATCGCTGCTGTCCATGATCCCGTCCGAGTCTCTCCACTGTTTGCTTTGGTATTTTCCTTGTTTTCGCTTAAACTTTCTTTTTTAAAAAATATTCTTACATTAGGGTAAAAGCACTGTTTCTGCCTCTTTCATGTTTCCGGCAGCCTTGGGCCCGCCAGGGCAGCTTTAAAGCAGAGTGTCCTTCCTTCCAGCCGCGGAGCCTTGGGGAAGCCGGGCCGTGTCTATTTCTTGCTTTCAAAGACAAGCAGTGTCAGGGTGGCCACTTGGCACCTGTCCTGCTTCTCCGAGTGCCCACACTGCCTGGAGGTGCCTGCTCCCTGTTTTGAAGGAGAAGCAGCCTGGTGAGCTGGACATGGCCTTTCAGGTCAGCCAGACCCCAGCTTCATCCAGGCCCAGCACCGCCCGCTGCTTATGAGGAGGCGGCTCTGGTCTTCTCTGAGGGCTGCGATGGGAAGGAGATGCTGCCGTCGTGGGGCTGCAGGCTCCTGAGCTGTCCTTATGCACCGTCGCATGCTCTGCATCTGTTTGTCCTGCTTCCTTGGGCAGAGTGTCCTGCAGGGTGGGCTCAGGATTATGTGCTCATGGAGCGCCTGACCTGGTGTCAGGCACACTGTCAGTGCCCAGGGGCATCCGTGGTGGGTGACAGGCAGTGCATTCACTACTTCGAGGACGGCGCATCTGCGTCACACTCTCCTTTCCGCCAGGCGCTCTGCTAGGGGCTGGCAATGGAGAGGGCAGTAGGTCCCTGCATTCAAGGCCAGGGAGACAGACAGGAAAGGAATGATTCTCCATTAGAGGTGTTAAGTGTGGCCCTGGTCGGATGACAGGGGGCTGTGGCCATGCTCCAGATACCAGAATCCCTTGGCAGAACACGGCATGAAAAGTGCAGTGGAGATTTGGTGGGTTGGTTTGTCCACTTACTGTCACTCAGTGGCAAATACAAAGGTCCTGGAGTGAGGTATTAGTTTCCTGTTGCTACAGTAACAAATCACACCCACTCAGTAACTTCGAGCACAAATTTATCTTCTAGTTCTGGAACTGAGGACCTGAAATGTGTATCAGTGGACCCAAAATCAAGGCGTTGGCCAGGCTGCATTCCTGGCAGGGTTCTCTAGGGGAGTGTGTTAGGGTCCTCCAGAGATAGAACCAGTAGGAAAAAGATGGATAAATGAGCTGGGCACAGGCACACACCTGCAGTTCAGCACCTGGGAGGCTGAGGCAGGAGGATCACTTAAGCCCAGGAGTTCAAGGCCAGCCTGGGCAATATAGGGAGACTCCATCTCAAAAAAACAGCAACGTAACAAATCAACAGGTGGCTGGATGGGTGGGCGGGGATTAACCAGGGGATGCGCTCACACAGCCAGAGGCCGGCCACACAAGCTGGAGAGCCAGGGAAGCTGGCAGTGTGGCTCAATCCAAGTCCAAAGGCCTCGGAAGCCCCGTAACTCGGTTTACGAGGCTTGAGAGCCTGGGGCCCGTGGTGCAGGTGCTGGAATCCACAGGCCAGAGAACCTGGAGCTCAGATGGTGGAGGGCAAGAGAGGAAGGGCGTCCCAGCTCCAGAAGAAAGAGCAAACCACCCTTCTCTGCCCTTTGGTCCTCTTAGGCCTGGGCACTCGGGTGGCCCTGCCCATGTTGGCCAAGGCCTTGCCTCTGGTCACTGATTCAGATGCCAGGTGCTTCCAGAGACTCGCTCGCAGACACATCCAGAAGTGACGCTTGGCCCACCAATGAGCATTCCTTGGCCCATCCAGCCAACACAGGGAGGACTGGCCACACAGGGGGAACCTCCCAGAAGCTCTGCACTGCTCAGCCCTCGGCCCCTCTTCCACGGCCAGGCCAGCGATGGCCAGGGAGCCCTCCTCACATCCCAGCACTGACTCCCCGGCCCTGTCTCCCCAGGATCCTTCTGGTCACCCAGGTCCTTCCTGGATAACCAGGCTGACCTCCCTCTTTTTAGCTCAGCTCCTAGGGGCCGAGCTCCTTGATCCCATCTGAAGCCACGATTCCGTCCTACCCTGCAGCCTAACGCACGCCGGTTCTGAGGGTCAGGTGCAGGCACCTCTGGGGCCCTTGCCCCCCATCCTAGGTGGGAAGAGCCCCTGCGTGTCTGAGGTCAGCGCAGGGGGTCGGTGACTGGAGCATGGTGGAAAGGATGGGCCACCCAGAGAGGCCACAGAGGTGGGTGCGAGGGTCACCTGAGTGTGCCGGCGGCAGGCTCAGGAGGGCAGCAGAGGGGGCACCACAGACCTGCTGACAGGTGGGTGGGGGTGCGGCACAAAGCGAGTCTCCAAACCGGGCGGGTAGTACCGTGGCTCCCTTCTGAGAGAGGCGGTGGAGTCTCCTGGCCACGGACACTTGCTGTGACAATTGGACAAGGGCCTTGGTTTCCTTGGTTCGAGTGAGAATAACGACACTGATTTTACAAGACGAATGTGGAGATTGAATGAGATGGCGGATGAAGCCTCCGGCTCTGTGTGAGAGTGCAGCTTCACTCTTCTGAAACCTGAGATGATCAAAGAGGCACAGAGAGGCTAGGTATCTTATCCAGGGACACACAGCTGAGTGGAACTGGGGTCTGAGGCCGGGCTCTCCACTGCTGTGCCCAAACTCCTCCCTGACAGCGCCTCCCAGAGGTGTGGTGAAAACTGTGCATGCCCGTGCACACAAGTGCGCCGCGGGGGTTTGGCATTTAGTGAATGTCTGCCTATAAGATGGGGTGATGGCCCCCACCTGGCTAACTCCCAGGTGAGGAAGGGAAGGGCCTGCCCCCCTGCGCGTGCGGGTTGTGGTGACGTTCCTTCACCCAGGCCTGTTGCAGCTGCCGTGCACATGGCCAGGGCTTCCCGGCACCTTGCCCCGCCAAGCTCTGTCCCCTCAGGCTCCCTGCCCTGCTGACACCCAGCCTGGGTAGAGGGAGGAGCGGGCCACTCTCTGTGGGCAGCCAGGAAAGGCCTGGTGCCCAGGCCAGCGACCTCTCCTGTCTGCTGCCAGGCCCCAGCTCGCCAGGTGGGAGCCCCGGCCCTGCCGGCCTCTGGCAAATCCCTGCTGAGTGAATTGCCAAGTGAATTCGGGCTGCTGGGCAGGGGGGCTTCATCCCAGGCACCAGGCACCTCCTTTCTCCATGGCCGGGACCCGAGCAGCCAGGGCCCCTGTGCCGTCACCAACCTGAGACATCTGATTGATGTGTATCTGTGGAGGTCTCCCTGTGCCCAAGCTCCACTAAGTGCTGGGGACAGTGTGAGCCGAAGAGGTGACAGCCTCCCAAACTGAGCCGGTTCTGGTGGGGAAATGGATGCTAATTAAGGAGCCACACAGTTCGCGTCGGAGTTCAGCTTCAGTAACTCTCCATGACGGGGATTCTCCTGATCCCGGACTGGGAAGCCCTCTGGAGAAGGTGAGGGGACTCAACAGGCAGAGCTGGGGGCTGCGGGCACAGCCCGGGCAGGGGAGAAGCTGGCCTGGCTGGGACTCTGCAGGGCTTGCTGGGCCTCTTGAAGGAGCTGGATTTGTACGCCTGGTGGGCGTGTGGCTCGGTGTGGAGTGGAGGCAGGGATACATCTGCATATCCAATTGTCACACCTGGCTGCAGTGTGGAGACTACTGCAGGAGGCAGAGAGAAGGCCTGGCCTCCACTCGGGAGGCTGCTGCAGAAGTGCCGTGGAGAGATGTGTTTAGGATTGGGGTGCCACACCTCAAAGTTGGGGTTGCAGAGAGAAGTGGATAGAGAGATGCTTAGAGGGTAAATTAATAGAATAACAATCATCTTGTGCTGCTTTTTACGGAATACATATTAGGTACCAGCCTCTGCACTCAACATTTTTCATATGTTATCTTTCTTACTCTCAAGGTTATTAAAAGGGTTAAGTAAGTATTCCTTTTCTTTTTCAGATAGGGAAACTCAGACTCAGAGAGGTTAAGTCACCCACTCAAGGCCACACAGCCAGTAGTGGCAGAATCTGACGGCAGGCTCTAGAACTTGAGTGCATCTGAATCACTCGGCTCTTGTCTAAGTGCTGATTCTGACCCAGCAGCCTGCAGGCGCCTGGGCTGCTGCCTTTCTAGTGCTCCCTGGGTGTGCCCAGCTGGAGCACTTAACCAGGCTCTCCGCAGCCAGGCCACACTCTCAGCCACGGTGCCTTTGGGCAGTTACAGATGGTGTGAACTTCTGAGTGGGTGACTCTGACTCCCCAGGGCAGGATGTGGGGGAGCTGTCGGCCTCGGGCAGGCCTGGGGTCTGTCACATTTCCACTTCCCGCATTGGCCTTTCAGTAGCTCAGGCAAACCTGCGAGCCAGACCTGGGAGGCAGCAGGCCCCTTTCTAGGCCTCCCGCCCCTGCTGTCCCCCACCGGTGGTGGTGCTCCAGGCTGCCCAGTCAGACCCCCTGCTGCACCGGAGCAGGGCTGGTCTTCAGGCCTCCCGCCAGTGGGAGGAGAGCTGTTCTAATCTCTCTGTGTAGTCATTAGATCCCAGGATCGTTAGCGACAGGGCCTCCCCCACTTGGCCCCTGCAGAGGGGGCCAGGTGTCGCTGCTGGAGATGCCAATGCGCCTGCACTCCACGCTGGGCCCTTGTCCCTAATGATGGGGAAAATCCATTTCCTCCTGGCAGCTTGCAGACGGAGCCCCTGGGCTTTGGGTCCCTGCCAGCCTGGCTCTGCTTGTGCGTTGTCACCAAGGGGAGATGTCTCCGCACTTCAGCACCCACTGCCTTCCTCCCAGCTGCCCCCCAAAGAACTTCCCGGTGCAGACTTCCCCTGCAGCCTCTGCCCGCACCTCTGCTCCCTCCCAGCCTCCAAGGTGTCTTCCTTTCTTGGTTCCCTGGTTCTGGGCTCCTCACCTGGGAGGGCACCTGGGCCTGGTGACAGAGGACTCTAGGATTCTCATCGCTTTTCTGTAGCCGGGAATTCTTGAGCTCTGAGGCAGGTGGAAGGAGAGCCGTAGACAAAATGACCATGTCTGCCCCTGCCTGGCCTCACGTCACTGTGATGCGTTCAGGTGGACGAGCACATCTCTCATTTGAGAAAGAACTGGAGCGGCGTCTGAGGATGAGTTCTGCCGTGTCTTCTCTGTCACCACAGCTGCCTTCCACTTCACAGGGTAAAGGGAAGGCTTGGTGGTCTCTTGTTGGCATTCTTCCAATCTGTAAATCACAGGCTGCTGGAAGGGAGGGGCTTCCAGAGACAATCCAGAGCTGCCTTCTGCCTCCAGCGTGGACGCACACGACAACTGCCTGTTGTGTATTTCTAGAACCCATCGTGGGCAGATGTCTCGATTCTCTTGGTGTTTCTGTCTTGTGTCTAATGATTCTCGTTGTCACCTTCTCAAGCCTGACCTGAACCTCTTGCTGCAGCTCAGGCTGCCACTGCCCAGTCAGGTGCACCATCCTCCCCTGTTCTCAGAGACAGATTTGTCCCAGTGTTGTTCACCTCTGCGTCTTGGCCATGGCAGGTCACTTTCCCTCTCCTGCTCTCACATAGCTTATAAAGTGTGGTTTGGTGAATCCATGTGTCCCTGGCCCTCAAATTGTTTCTCTGGAATCTGGACCCGGGCTGATCATGATGCTGTCGCTTCTGCTCTGAAGACCTTCCTCCTTTCCATGAAAACCCCGCTCAGTCACTTTGGTACTTCCTGTTCCCTCAGGGCAGCACCTTACCATTTCCCCTCTTTATTCTTCATTTTAAAACATTTATTTTTTATATCTCAAACATTCTGAATGTTCATTGTAGAAAATCAGAAAATTCAGAAAATGTAAGTCAACTAGAAGGGAAAAATCAAAGTCCCTGAGCTTCTCCCATCAGACACAGCCACCGTCGACGTCTCAGTGAATTTCCTTCCAGTCTTTTTTTTTTTTTTCTGAGACACTTCTACATAGGCCAGAGAATTTCCTACCATATAATTTAGCATCCTACTTTTCCACTTAATATTACATAATGAGCATTTTTTGCCTATCACTGAACATTTTAAAACACAATTCTCAATATCTATTTACTATTTGGTATCTCATACATTTTTTAGGCCTTGCATAATTATTTCTAAATGGAAAAATACCTAACCTGTCAAGCCTGCAGAACCACCCAACTCGAGTGAGCTAAACCAGGCAAAGAGCTGCCCGGATATTCTCGGCGACTCTTCATTATGTGAGTTTTATCTCCCAAGTGGACTGCTTCTCTGTATTGTCACAAAATTGTACACTTTTCCCATTCGTCAGGTTTTGCACGGTGGTAGGCAAAATAAGCTGTCTGGCTGTAATCTTCAAAAACCCTTGTATGCATTAATAAATTCTAACTTTTTCCCTAGCGATTTTGTAGAGGTGGTTGCCTAAGGAAATTATTTGAAATATTTTGTGCATAAAGATGTTCACTATGGAATTATTTTGCAGTAGCCCCAAACTAGGAATCACCAAAATGTCTAGTTGTATAGGAGGAAGATAAAGTCCACAATGATGGGTTTCCCTGCCAGGTGTTGAAAATGATGTTTGTAGAGCCTTTGCAATAAAATTGAGTGCTTGCATCCAAAGAAAGAAACAAAGATTTGTGGGAGAAAAAGGGTGGAAAGACCCTGAAATGGAAATGGTGGTTAGGGTCGAAGGACGGGGGATGTTTTCCTGCTCTCTATCTGCTTTTCTGTGATAAACCTATGAACTTTTGATCCATTAAAATACAAAGAGACAGATAGACAAGTATCAGTTTTATTTTTTAAATCATCTGCAAGGTTGTCTTAGTCTATTTGGTGTTGCTATAACTAAACACCTTGAGTGAATACTTTATAAAGAAAAGATTTATTTGGCTCACAGTTCTGGAGGTTCAAGAGCATGGCACTAGCGTCTGATTCTGGTGAGGCCTCTGTTGAGACCTGTGCTGGTCTCTCTGGTGGAGAAGCAGAAAGAGGAAGTGAGTGTGTGCAGGAGAGAGAGGTTACCCGGAGAGAGGAATCGAGAGAGCCAGCCAGCGAGGAAACTGAACTTGCTTAATAACAGCCCTCTCTCCGCAGCCAGGAGAGTCCGGGAGCAAACACCCCCACAAGACGGGCACCACCCTGGTGCCTTCTAAGGGTGGTGCCCTCCCTGACCTAATCACCTCCTGCCAGACCCTCCTCTTAGGCTCCACCCACTCAACACCGTTGCATGGGGACCAGGCCTCCAGCACATGAACCTTTGGGGACAAACTGTGTCCAAATCATAGCAAAGAATATACGCAGAAGAGAGAAGCTGGGGCTGCAGAGCTGAGGTCAGAAGAAAGGTGTGACCCAGAGGTGGGAGGAGAGAGCAGGCGGCGCTGCTGCGGGACCCAGCGTAGACTTCTGGAAAATGCTCAGGACCCCGAGGGGCGGTTGGGAGGTGTGCGTGTGTGTAATTGTCTGTTTAGCAGGAAGAATGGATGAAGGAGGGCCCCTCGTTTGAACAGGACAATGTGATTTGCTGGTTTGTTGCTGGGCTCCGGCTTCTCGGGCGGGTGGAGGGAAGCTGCATGGGGAGCCGCCAGGCTTTGAAGAATGGGGTGAGTGGAACCAGGGAGGCTGATAGTGCGCATGCTCCATCACAATTACTCAGAAAAATGGGAAAATAGAATTCCGTAATACAGAAACCTGAGCGAAAACGTTGCTGACCTCCAGCAAAATTCCCTAATGCGTTTTTTTAAAAAAATAATTCAGACTTGTAGAGAAGTTACGGAACTCTACCCAGGGCCTCCTGCCCACCGCGCCTCCCCGTCCTACAGTGGTGGCTTCTCACCCTCTTTGACTCATCGCCTGCACACACACGTGCACACACACGTGCACACACACGTCGTGATTTTCTG
>JAJEJO010005426.1:330668-347526 GCA_020662805.1 Glaucomys volans | reverse complement strand
CTGGCTCCTGGCTCAGCATCAGCTCCTGGCTCTGCTTAGCTCTCTGGGCTGTGGGTGGCTCCTGGGCAGGGGAGAGAGGTTTAATGAAAACCTCATTCTTGTTCCCAGGATTATCCTGGTCACATCGGGCCCACCCTACCTGACAGAGCGAGGACCCCTGGGGCTGGGCCAGGCCTTTGGGTGTAAGACAGGCAGACCAGGGGCTGGGAGCTGAGGACCCCATCCTTAGCGGCCCATTTCTCTTCAGCTCTGGCACTGTCCCCACTGGCTTCCCAAGTCCTCTCTGTCCTCCCCTTTTGCTCCACACACCGGGCTGGCCTCTCTGAGTAGGGCCCCAGTAATGCAGCCTGATCCTCCAGGCAGAACTGTCTGTGCCGTCAGAATTTTCAAGGATTTGGGTGGAGGTGAGCCAACAGGAGTTTGCATCAGACATAGAAAAGAATTTTCTTAAACAGGGAATCATAAGATGTAATACCTAAGTACTCTAAATGGAGGGCCAGGGCGAGTCTTTGAGGGTGTCTTCCGGTGGTGTTTGGGTGACTTTCTTCCATGAACCGGGGCAGTCCGCGTTTTGCTTCCTGTGGGTGTGCCCTGAGCTCCCTTTCCTGTCTCTCAAAGACCATGCATGCACTTGAAAATGGGGCTGGATCCTCTTCAGGAGCACTTCAGGTTATCATGAAAACGCAGCTGGCCTTCCACGGAGCAGCCACCTTGTAGCAGCTGTTCTTTGCAGACCCCAAGTGGTGGAAGGAGGCAGGTGTCCCACCTTGAAGGTGGAGAGACTGAGGCCTAAGCTTCTAGGTGACTCCTCTGAGCACAGAGTGGAGGCAGCTGGGACTCAGTGGGCATTCAGCTCGCTTCTGCCTCTCCAGGGAGCACCGAAGGGGCCCTGATCTGAGCACCAGGAGGCAGCCTGGCAGCTGGGGACTCATCCACTCTCCTAACTGCTCATCTGCATGTGTCCTGGTCCTGAGCCTCAGTGCCACCTCTGTAAAGAGGGGATAATGAAAGCTAGCCAGGGCTCAAACCACAGGGTTTCCACCAAGATGAAATGTGTTTGCTCAGGGACGGGGCGTGGGTGCACTCCTCCCTTCCCACCCTGAGGGGTCCCACGGTTCTCAGCCCAGTCCTGCCTGAGGCACCAACTGCCTCACCCCTCTCTTTCCTCTCACCTTCCAGCTTCTCCTGGCTCTGTGGACACGTCCACCGGAACATCCTCTCCAAGTTCACGGGCCAGGCCGTAGAGCTGTTTGACGAGGAGTTCCGCCACCTCTACGCCTCCTCCAAGCCCCTGATGGGCCTCAAGTCCCCCAGGCTGTCCACGCTCCTCCAACCCAGAGGGGGTCCCAGCACCAACGGCCACCTCAGTGGCAGCAGCTACTCTGCCAGTGACCGCACATCCTCCAATCTCTTCAGCAGCCCGTCGACAGGCAGCAACCCCCACAACCAGAGTGTGTCCATGTCCTCTGGGGCTGGCAGTCCCCTGACCCCAAACCCTCCCCCTCCCCCCAGGTTTCAGCCCTACCATGGGCCTTGGGGAAGCCCATCTCCACAGCCCTTCTTCTCCCCCAGGCTCCACGAAGGCCCGCCCACTCCCTACAACAACCTCAATGCCTACAGGCCCACGCGGCTGCAGCTGGAGCAGCTTGGCCTCGTGCCCAGGGTGACCCATATCTGGAGACCCTTTCTACAGGCCTCACCTCATTTCTGAAGTGCTCCCCTGTGCTCCCCAGGGCCCGGTTGGGGCATTTCTGGCTTTGCTGGTTCAAAGACCCCACCTCAATAACTTCCAAGTGTTGAGCCTGATTTCTTCAAAGACACTCAGACAAAATCATTGCCTATGTCAGAATGCTCCCAGGCCTAAGACCACCCCCTTGCCAACCCCACCAGTCCCTGGGTTCCCCCTTGCTGGTTTGGCCTATGTAGCCCTTTCCAGAAGTTTTCAGGAAGGTGGGGGTGGCAGGGAACTAGAGGACAAGATTATGACAACAGAGCTCCGTCTTCCAAAAATCACCCAGAGCTTCAGCGTTAATGGTTCCCAAATCTCCGTCATGTAAAAAAGGACAGATGTGGTATGAGATGCTGGGAACTTGGACTCCACCACACAGAAATGAAATTGAGTCTTAGGAGTACAAAAATTCAGGCCAACCCTTTATTGGGGCCTCCAACTGGAAAGGGAGACACTGCTCCCCCTGGCTGCTTGCAGAGTGGGGTTCAGGAATGTGGCCCTGATGGGCTAAGTGGACGCACCCTGGCTCCAGAGATGCTTTCTGTGTGAGGTGGCTAACTGAGGCACAGGAGCCAAGGTCCAGGGGTATGTATGCCCTTCATCCATCTCAGATGCAGCTTAAATTTTACTAATAGGTAAACTGAGGTACCAATACATAGATGGCTGGTAGGTACTTCCGTTTCCCAGGAATGGTCCATTCCCTGGAGATATGGATAAGAAAGATTCAGGAGAGGATGTGGGAACATTCTGGATGTTTCTAGGAAGAGTCAGAGCAAGTTCTCTTCCCTAGAAATACTGGGCCCAGTGAATTAGGAATGAGGCCCCAGAATCTGCATCTGTAAGTTGTGTGGGTCCAGGTGCCTCTACCTGGCCTGGGGATCCGCTGAAGAATGAATGCCAAACCCTCACAAACCTGCATGCGTTCATTCCCAAAGTGACACTTAACCCTACACCTGGGGTGCAACGCTGGGGAAAGGGTAGTGGCAGTGGGATGTGATCCAGCCGTAGGGAAACAGCTGCCGGGGCCCACAGCCTTCCCATCTCCATGCCCTCTCCTGCACCCACAACACCTTCCAGCAAATGTCTTCTTTGCCTCATTTTTGGCTCAAAAGCCTGGCCTTTGCTGTCAGAGCCCTTCCTCTGGGTGACATGATTTCTGACAGCATGTGACAACCTCAGTCCTACTCTGCAGAGATGGTTTCCATTGGCCCATCCATCCCTGTACTCCTATTTGACCAATAGTCCTGGCATGGGCAGGGCACCTTGGTTTCTGTCTTATTTCTTTTAAATGTTATTCCTATCTCACTTTCCTTTTTATCCCCCTTAAAGTTAAAAAAAAAATTAAAAAAAAAAAAAGAGCGAGACCAAGAGCCCTTTGGTTCCTGATGATGTTTCAGCCCCAGCCCTGCAGCTGCTGTTTCCCAGGTGATGCTGAGATGGGGGAGAATTACCAGGCCTGGCTGAGCCCTCAACTGGACCTCAGAGTCTGCTGAGAAAGCTGGAGGAAGGGAAGCCGTCTGGGGTGACAGAAGGTCCTGAGTCTAGCTCTCCAAGACCTTCCCTGCTGGTGTCTATGTGGGCTCAGCCCTGGGACAGGGAAGACCCATCTTGCTCCCGATCTCTCCCCACCAGCAGCTTCCCCTCTATGACCCATCTGTCATCTTAGGGCTGTTCACAGATAAACTGTTCTGCCTCTCCTGGGTCCTCAGACCATTGCAACAGCCTGCTGAATGGGAAGGTGGACATGCTTCACTCTGGCTAGTTCATGAGCAGAAGTGCTAGGATCACCTCCAGGCAGAGGCTTGGGGAGCCTGGGTACAGTTACCCACATAGAAGGAACTCTCAAACCGAAGCCCTCCCCCACCAGCCTGGGCACCTAATAGGCCACAATCAACAGACCCCCACGTGACCACCTAACCCACCCACTACAGATATGTGTAGGAACAAGAAATAAGCCTGTTTCATCAGTCACTGAGAAGTGGGGTGTTTCCTTTTGCCCTGTGATCCAGCTTAGCCTGACTCTAAGGGCCACTGCCCTGGGCAGAGACATTCTTTGGGGTGCCTTGGGCTCACTGCCTGAGACCATTTCTACCAGAGGACCAAGAGTGGTTTTCCACATCTGCAATGGAGTGGCAGGAAACCAGGAAAAGACCTTCACCAAACTTCAAATCCTACCAAACCTGGTCTCTTTCCATCTCTAATTCTACTCAGGGTTAATTCTACTCCTTGGCAGAGCCCCGTGCTGGAGGCCGGCCTTAAACATGTCATCTTCTACAGCGTGAAATGCAACAATGACACCTGAGCACCAGCCATGGGCCAGGCACTGTGTCCACTCTGGGTCACACATCTCCCTTTCCTAAGAACATAAAGTCAGCTGGGTGGGACCTCACATGAACACACCAGAAAGAACATGCCAGAATGAAAGAAATGGTATGGTGGGTGTGTCCTGGGGGAGGGGCATGCCACTCATACCAGGGCTTGGGATCACAGAGCCTCCTTCCAGGATAATGGTAGCACCAACCGGAAGTGCTGGCCACTCCCAGACAGAGCCTCTCTCCAGGGCATTATGCCATGTGTTGGTCCTCCTAGGATAATGGTTGTGTGTCTCTCCATTCCCACTGTAAGATACCAGGGGTCAGCAGTCTGCCTGCAGGCCCAGGAGGCCAGCCACGGTGCCATGGCTGGCCCAAGTGAGTAACTGAGTTCCCAGATGGAGCAGTGGTGAGGAGATTTGCTCCTGCAGGGCAGGTGGACTCTTGGACAGCCAGGACTATCTTGACAGGAAGGGCCCCCACTTTCACTTGGGTTTCCTGAAAGTGCCAGAGAAGCTTCTCTAAATGCTTCCTTTTCTGGACTTGATTCAAGAAACTGTTGGACACAGAGAAACTGCCACTCACTTTCTCAGCTTCCTCCTGAAGCGTGTCTGTGTGTCGGGAAAACTGCTATCAGGAACGTAAATATTGCAGACACACAGAGATGCGTGTTATACAACTTCTTTTTTGTGGTCGCTCAGTGATCTGAGACAGACGTGTTGCTCGTCAGAGTACCGGGCCTTCCTTCCTCAGCAGGGGTGGTGAAGGAGGATGTGCTAATGAGGAGCCAGGTGCCCAGAGGAGACAGCCTCAGCACATGTGCACACAGGGCCAAGGGCATTTGGAAGAGTGCGTGCCAAGACGCCTTCCTCCGTGGCTGCTCCCAAGGCAGGGCAGGGGCCCTGGCTTGAGAACAGATTTCTAGGCCCTTCTGATGAAAGGGGAGTTAGTAAAGGAGACCCAAGCCCTTGGAACCCCGAACTCCTGATCCCACCTGAAAACCACAGCAAGGCCCCTGGCTTGACTTTCCAGGAACCAAGAGGAAAAGGCGAGGCCAGTCCTGGAGGCCAGGGAGGTATGCAGACCTGGTAAAGAGGGCAGCCAGGGAAAAGTGAAGGAGTCCCAAGTCTCCTCAGGGGACAGGGTCCTCCTGGAGCTGCTGGAACCTGGATACCACAGACAGGGTGGACTGAACAACAGGAATTTTTTTTCCCTTAGTTCTGGAAGCTGAAGTCTAAGATCAAGGTGTTGGCTGGGTAGGTTCCTTGGCTGCCTCTTCTTGGCTTGCAGGTGGCCCTCTCCTGCTGCCTCTTCACATGGCTGTCCATGAGTGTCCACTCTCTTCTTAAAGAAGAACACTGGTCAAATTGAATTAGGAGTGAAGGCTAATGGAAAATAACATTCCCACAAAATAGCCCCCGAAAAAGCTGAGAGACGTGCAGTGCAGCTGGGAAGCAGGGAGGGGAAACTAGCCAAGCATTAACCCCCCAGTAAATTCTTTCCTAATAACAATGGGCCCTGAAGGAAAGGGGTGGACATTGAATGCTGGGCTCTAGACTATGGCCTTCCCCCACTGCAAATTAGTCCGAAATGGCAGCACAGCAAAAACTGAAACTCTGGGAAACAATGAATCCCAGAGAAAGAAAAGCAATGGGCTAAAGTTAAAGCAATGAGTTAAAGTTTTAACCTGCACAACTAGCCCCTGACTGTCCAACCTGCACGTCCAGTTTCCAATGATTAAACCACCCTCATTGTACCCCATAAAACTGCAATCCCCTGTGACCGACGGCCATGTTTGCATCCAGAAAATGAGGCCCTATGGTGCCCGAGTCTGTGAATCTGTTGACTGAATCTGTCTCTGAATCTGTTAATGTCTGCCTCTGCTGTCTTGCGAGTGCAAGGAGAATAAGGAGTCCTGTAGAGGTGCCAAGTTGACAAGGGGTGGACTTAGATGATTCATTGTACATGTGGATTTGCAGGGCCCAGATATCTGGTCAGATATTCCTCAGGGTGTCTCAGGATGACATTAATATTTGATCCTAGACTGGGGAAAAGACTGCCCTGCCCAATGGAGGTGGGCCTCGCCTAGTCAGCTGAAAGACTGAATAGAATAAAAAGATCAACTCTCCTGTGGGGAAGAGGGAATTCCTCGTTCCTGAGGGCCATCAACCCACAACATTGCTTTTTTCTCTTGCCTTCAGCCTTGACCTGAGACATCAGCTCTTCCAGTCTTTTTTTTTTTCCCCTACATTTGCTGTCTTTATTATTTTTTATTCTTTAATTTGTTCTAACTAGTTACACATGACAGCAAAAGGTATAATGAGGGTAGTTTAATCATTGTACACAAATGGAGCGCAACTGCCCATTCCTCTGGCTGTACACAGGGCAGTCACCCTGGGAGTGTAGTCATACATGTATATAGGGTAATAAGCTCTTCCAGTCTTAAGCCCATGGCCTTCAGACAGGGACTATGCCAGGAGCTTCCTGGTCTCCAGCTTGCAGATCTTGAGACAGCCTCCATAATCACATGAGCCAATTCCTTATCATCTATCAACTATCTATCTATCTATCTATCTATCTATCTATCTATCATCTATCTATCTATCTACCTATCTATCATCTATCTATCACCTCATTAGCTTTTTCTTCTGGAGTTGTCTAATACAGAATTCAGTACTAGGGATTAAAGTCCCTATCTCCTACTAAAGTCACATTCTGAGGTGCTGGGGTTAGGACTTCACCACAAGAATCTGGCAGGCACACAAGTCAGCCCTGCCAGGAGCCCTCCCATGGAGGCTCAGATGCCAGGGGCGTCCTGGATGTCCATCCTAGGCTGCTCCTCCAATTCTGCTTGCCCTCTCCACAGCACCTGAGCAGATGCAGACCCCTCCCTTTCCAGCAGTGTGGGGACAGCTGACTGTGGAGTCCTCACAGCCAGGCCTCCTGGGGTGGCAGGCCCTAATTCACAATGTGTTTCCCCACTATCAGAATGGGGGTGACTTCTGGTGGCTGGTCTTTGAGCATGCAGTGGCCCTGAGGTGCAAGGCCAGGGCAGCTTCCTGGCCTTGTCATCCCCTCACAGGCCAGGGCAGGAGGCTTTGCTGAGGGCTAGCACTGTCACTGTGAGCACAGTAGGAAGGCACATCAATGAATCCTTTCCTTCCTGAATATTCTAGTCCACGTCCTGGATTTGCCATGAGAAGAGAGATATGGAGCCCTGCAGGTCTGGCCTTAGGGAGGCCAGCTTGGCTTCTATTCTAAAGGGCCTGCATGTACTTAACCTTAAGTTGGCCCACAATGTGCCGGGGCAGGGATGTGGTCCTGATTCCAAGCACCTATGACAGCATCAAGAGCCTGGCTGCCACCAGTGTGTGCATTCCTCTGACCTGGGGTTTGGTGGTCTGGGAGAGAGTGAGGAGGAGGAGTGACAGAAGTCAGGGAAGGTCTGCATGAGGGGAGACCTACGAACAGAAATCTGGAAGTGAGGAGGAGCTGACCATAGAGCAGCGGGAGCATGTCAGACAGCAGCATGGCCCTGGGCACTGGGCTGTGTTCCAGGTATGGAGGGAGCGGCTAGAGGCCCACTCACCTACAATAATGCCAGTTCCCTAGCACTGGCCCTTTGAGCCCCTGGAGTCCACCCCTACCTCCTCCATGTTAGTGTTCAGATCTGCAGCTCTTATAGCCCGGGAAACACACACTCCTTGAAGCTCAAAGATTGTTCAACATTTGGAAAGCAAAACCAGATTTACTACTCCAAAGCACAACCCTAAACCAGCCATCCACCTTCTACAGCTCACAGCTGCCCTCTGAGGAAAGTCAGATTTCTGATCTTGGCATTAATGATGCCTCATAATTAATTTGGCGATGACTCACCTGTCTTACCTTGTCACCCACCGCTGCCCATCATATCTGCTAGGCCTCCTCCAGGCCTCTGCTCCTCCCACCCCTCAACTTAGGACCCCAGTATGCTGGGACTGTAGTATGCTGATTTTATTTGATTTTATTTTCCTTGCTATGGCTTAATTTTCTTATTTGTTTTTAGATATACATGAAAGTGGGGTATATTTCAATATATTATACATACTTGGGGCACAATTACAATACCAATCCCATTCTTGTGGCTTCACATGATGTGGAGTTATACTGGTTGTGTATTCATATGTGAGTACAGGAAAGTTCTGTCTGATTCATTCTACTGTCTTTCCCATTCACATCCCTACTTCCTTCCCTTCATTCCCCTTTGGTATTAGCACAAAAGTAGAACTGAAGGCCAATGGAACAGAAGACACACAGACATACCAATATAAATAGTTATCTCACACTAGACAAAGGTACCTTAAACATACATTGGAGATAAGATATACTATTTAACAAATGGTACTGGGAAAACTGGAAATCCACATGTAGTAGATTGAAATTATGCCCCCATATCACACCCTGCACAAAATTCAACTCCAAGTGGATCAAGGACCTAGTATGCTGACTTTAAATCCTATGGATATATACCCAGGAGTGGGATGGCTGCTGTGGCTGCTTTTGATTCTCCACTGAGTCTGTAGAAAATCCTTCCCTTTTCCAAGGTCCAACTCAGACTTCTTCCTTCCAGAAACTTCTTTGAAAGCCCCAGCCCGCCTCTACACTATCCAGTCCTCTCTCTCCTGCCCCTTTTTATTTTCTGCTTTGGTGGATATCCGACCTCCACCGTAGATGTACGCTCCTTGAAGGCACATGTTGCTTCTTATCTTTGGTCCCTCCTACAACAATCCTCAGTCAAGTTTTTACCACTAAACAAATGAGTGAAAGAGTATTATTTAGCAAAGAAATTGCCTTCTGAGACACAAAATAATTATTCCAAAACCAAGGGTAAACCATCCAGAGAGGATACTTGGGTTGCAGGTAACAGAAACCAGCTCAAGCTGGTTTAGGGATTCAACATAATTTAGGGACTACACTGAATGTTTGTTTTCTATTGCTGTTGTAACACACGACCACATGACTTCTAACAATACAAATGTATCACCTTCTATAGTTTAGAATTCTGACACAAATCTCTCTGGGCTAACATCAAGGTGTCAGCAGGGCTATGTTCCTGGACACTATAGGAGAAAACTGTTTCCTTGCTTCTAGCTTTTACAGACTACCCAGAATTTTTTGGCTTGTTCCTTCCATCATTTTTGAAGCAACCAACATAGTATTTCTCTCTTATTCCATCTGCCTCCATCTTCCGTTTTTAAAAACCTTGGTGATTACCTTGGTCCCACCTGGATCATCCAGGATAATCTCCCTAAAGTTAGCCAATCAACAACCTTAATTCCCCTCTGCCATGTAATCTAATGTATACATAGCTCCTTGGGGATTAGGGGAGAGACATCTTTGGGGGACATTATTCTGCTTGCCAACTCATGGAGACCTCAGGCAGGCCAAGAAGGAACTGAAATCAGGAAGCAACAAAGCAAACAACTGTCCCTCTGCCCCTTTGGAAGCATCACCTGAATTTTCTGTCTCTGTGGATCTGTCTTCCTGCTCTTGTCAGCGTGGCGGGGCATGCCCCTCCCAGCTTTCTGAGCCTGTTAGGTCCAGACACACAAGAATCAATTTCTAAACCCCTAGGAGAGAATCTGATTAGTTCAGCTTGGATGAGGTAACTTCTGCCACTCCCCAATAGTTAAGGTGGTTGAGTAGCAATATGGCAGCCAGGTACCCACCACTGTGGGTGAGAGAGTGGTTCCCATGAAGAGGGCAGGTAGTCACTAGCTTAGAAGCTGAGCTCACAGCCCCAATATTTTAGGTGATGAAACCATCCTGCGCCACGAAGGAAAAAAGGATAAGGAAGACAAATGCCTACCCTGTTTCTCCCCCTCCCCTTTAGGAAGTCTGCCAGTGGCCGCACTTTGGGAAGACAGAATTGGAGCTGCCACTCTTTGGACTGTTATTTTGCTGGCTCGGGGCATTCCTTCAGCTTCACTGGGTCCACAACACTAACTGAAAGCCTGGTTTAGCCAGGGGACAGGGCCAGGCATGAAGGGTAGCGAGTGAGCTCCACTGCGTCTGACTCGACTGGACGTGCAGCTGTACTAGCAGAGCTGTGCTTGGGTTGTTTTTTTTTTCCTTTAATGAAGGCCCTGAAAAGCAGAGTATAAACTACTTTCATAGAATGAATTTCAAAGGCACTAGAAAGCTGCTGTTTAAAATGACCTCTTTTTTTCTTTTTAAACTGCGGTCTTGGATTCATTTGTAGATTTTATCCTGTTTTTCTGAATTGAGGGGCATCTTTCATGAAATGTTTTATTGCACAGGTGGGCACAGGACACGTTTGGTGCTGGTGGTCAGGCTCTGTAGGGATGGGCCTGTGAGGTTTTGGCTCTATGCTCAGCCTGCCTCTGGAAGGGCCTAATGCTCCAGGGAGGCAGCAGTGGCAGAAATCAAGGAATGCCTATGAAGCTGAGCTCCACCATAAAAGGGTAAACCAGAGACGGTCCTACAGCTAATGATCTGGCAAGGAGGAATCACACAATGAATTATTTAGTTCTTACTTACAAGCACTTGGAAAAAAGCACAGGGCACTATTACATTTGGAGGGGGATCAGGATATCCTGACAGTGACTGAGATCTGTAGGAAGGGGGAGGTAGGCCAAGTTGTGTGTGTGTGGAGGGGGGAGCAGGGGAGAATGTTCCAGGTAAAGGTAACTAGATGGGCAAAGGGCTTAAATGAAGGAAGCTTGAGGAGCCCAAGGATGCAAAAGGGAGCCAGAGCCAGAATGGTACCAAGGGGGCAGAATGAGTGAGGCCACATGGGCCATGGCCAGGCCACGGAGGGCCTCGCAGGGCTTTGAAGGGCTTGGAGAATGATCTCTATAAGACCCTCTGGCTCCAGCATGAACGCTGTAGGGGTATAAGAATGTAAGGAAAAAACAAAAAACAAAAAACCCTCTCACCAGCTCAAGTACCCAGCAGAGTCCTCCTTGGGAGAAGACACCAAAGATAGGCCTTCGGAGAGTGCAAGAGGCCAGGAACTGGTCTGGGTCTATCCGCCCACCCAGAGTGCATAGTCACATCTGTGGCAGCCATTTGCTCATCCGGAGTGATTCACTCACTGGCAGAGGGCAGATGTCTGAACAGGCAAGCCCAAAGCCCTTTCTTCAGCAGTCACTGCCCAACAATGTGCTTCCACCATCCGTGCTGGAAATGACCATGATGACTTTGTGTGATGAAACCCAGAACTGCCCAGTCTTCCTGGTCCTTTCCTCACCCTTCCTGATAGCCAGGCAGCGGAGGTCAGCAGGCCTGGTTCTCACCTGCATTAACATGCCACTGCCAGGAAGGCGAGGCGGGATGGGAGTGAGTTGTGGGCAGGATCCATGAATACGGCTGGGGCCGTCAGGACGCTGGGGCTGTCAGGACCGTGTAGATGGTGGGTACGGGAGGAAAACCTGAGAGCTAAAAGCGCCCTCAGGATAGAACAATCCACAACTAGACCACAAACTTTACGACCCTGTGTTTCCACTGCTACCACACAATGTCTGACACACAACAGCTCAATGAACGGTGGCTGACAGCTGAATGAATGGAGGGAGGGTACTGGTGGGGCTGTTGAGGAATTTTTCCTAATTTTTAATGGTTGCTAAAATTGAACTATCCATTGTACAGTCTTTTGCTTCATCTTAGAAAGATTAAACTTGCAATTGATGGGCACACTACACCAGCCTGTTTTGGGGAGGGAGGGTAGTGGAAAAGGTGAAGTAAGCTGGAGTATGTGTGGAGGGAAATCCTCATGACTGGCCTTATGCCCAGGGCTGGGATCTTTTCCCTTTGCTGAGAAAGTTGTTCAGGACAACATCTGAAGAGGTCTGGGTTATTATGAAATTCCATATAAGGGAGCTCTTCCATCACAGATCATTCAATGAGTAAGATAATGGCCCTTTGAAGACAACGTTGTAGACTTCATACCATGTGTGTGACGGGGGGATGGGAGAAGCAGTCTATGACAACACTCCATGCGCCTCTCCTGTTTCTGCATGTCTTGTAAGTAACACACTCGATACTCTCTGTTCCAGACTGTCATTCAAAGATATCTGCACAGCGAAGGAGATACTATCTCCTTCTGGAGCAAAGGGTAAGCATGCTCACTACTCATTACCACGGACTTGAGCTTACTAACGCAGGGCTTCTCTCCTGTAAGGCAAGCCACACTGTGTGCATTACAGGAGGTACACACTCTTGTGTGTGGCTGCAGGCATTCATGTGTGCCCATGTGTGACAGCTTTGTGGAATCCACAGGAAAAAGAGGAGCTGATGCAAACGTGCTGAAGCCCATACTGCTTGCTGGGCTCTGAGTTAGGAAGTCCTTTCACTCTGACCCAGGAGTCTCCTGCCTTCTGCCAGCACCCAGGAACTGTGGCAGGCTAACTGGCCAGCTTTCAGGTTAGGGTAAAATCTCAGACCTTTTGTAGTTCTTGACATGTCCTACTTAGAAAAGGTTTATTTCTCACATTTCAGTGTTCTTGAACACTGCTGATGCATTTACCTGAGGAAAAAAATGTGGATTCTTACACTGCTGGCTACAATACAGTAACTGTCTTTGAGAGACCACAAGATACAAAAGCCTCTTTTACTTGCTTTCCCAACAGATGCCTTCAAATGGGCAGTAGGCCTAAGATACAATATACAGGGAGAGCAAAAAATCTAAAAAGCACAAAAAATACCAAATGCATTGTCAGTATAAGTAATCTGGGAAAGAAGTCATCTTTATAAATTCACTATTTTCCATGATCAGCAGATCCTGTCTGAAGTAAACAAGGACAATTAATACAGTGCAAGATGTTTTTGTTTTTCAATGGACCTCTAAGCCAAGATCTGTATCTCTGTATGGAACTGATTTTCAAAGGGACAGAAATGGTCTTTGATCTTTCTGAACCACTTGTCTTCAAATTCTTCTGAGGATGCAGTCACCAAGGCAGTCAGAGCTGCAGAGCCAATGCTTTTCACCTCTGAGTGAACTTCGTCTTTCATTTTTTCTGGAACGATATCTTCTCCCATAACCTGTAGCAGAAGAAAAAAATACTGTCCCAATAAAAGAGGCAGCAGACATGGAACAGAAGACAGATTGTTCATCAACTGTAAAGGTCTTCATACGAAAGTGGAAAATGCTTTAGGGGGCAGGGGACACTTCCAACATATTGAAAAGATGTCTGTTCAGAAGTTGTCATTCAAGGATTACGTATGTAAACCATCCCATATTTCCACTCGTCCTCCCAAGTGAAGAATTGCTGGAGTTGTCCTCAAGCAGCAGCAACAGCACCATCTGACCTCCTGGGAGGTTTTTCTATCAAGACACACGCCCTCGCTGAGAATGCAATTACGGGTGATGTTCCCTCCTGGAAAACAGCTGAGAAGGACCAGGCAGAGCAGAATATGACTGCAGCTGTGCGTGGGGTCAGGTCCTATCACCTACGAGTTTCCCAAAGACATCAAAAGCAGCAAACAATTGAGTAGCAAGGATTGGGCTGCCCTTTCCTGACCCAGAAAGAGACCATGATCCCTCTAAAGCCTACCTAATCTTGGAAATTTAACAAGCACGGTTACCCAGTGAAGGCACAACACTGCCCCCTACCGGGTCAGAATCAGCCCCAGATGAACACATGGTCAAGTCCCCAGAATCTGGGTTAGTTTCTCTTGTGCTAAGACTCAAAAAATTAGGTTCTAGAAAGTCTTACATGACATCTTTTCAATATTTTGGAAGTGGCTGCTCAATTATTTTCTATTTTTGTGTGAAGGCCTTTACAAGCTCCTAAGTGATCAGCCTTACTTTTGGTAATGACAGTGCACTAAAATTAAGTTCTAAAATATTTAATACCATTTGGCATGAAAAATGATAGAACAGTAAAGCAGGAATGCAGAGGGAATTTAGTGACGTGGATTTAGACATGCAAACTCAGAGGTTCATGAAAACTCTAACTAGAAACACAATCGAAGAATGGTTATCACTGGGTTTTGTTTCATTTTGTATATATATTTTTTTGGTACTGGGGATTGAACCCAGGGGCATTCCACCACTGAGCCACATCCCCAGCCCTATTTTGTATTTTATTTAGAGACAGGGTCTCACTGAGTTACTTAGGGCCTCGCTAAGTTGCTGAGGCTGGCTTTGAACTCATGATCCTCCTGCCTCAGCCTCCCAAGTGCTGGGATTACAGGCGTGTGCCACTGTGCCCGGCTCTCACTGGGTTTGAATCTTCACAGATCACATATTTTTGAGGAAACTGCCAATGAGATATAGAGTATTTATTAAAGGATAGTATTTTGTCAGGTCTAAGATACTTTTTTGGTTCTGAATGTCAACATCTCTGAAATCAAGATGTAGTTTATGACCACCAGCATCATAGTGTAAATGGCATCTTATTTGTCTTTTAGTGCCACATCAGATCATAACATGTCTTATAACTGATGACTTCCTGGATTCAATAAAATGCATTATTTAACATATGGGATAAAACAACAAATAAGTCTTTCTTTAAAAATAAAAAAATAGGGGCTGGGGATATAGCTCAGTTGGTAAAGTGCTTGCCTTCCAAGCACAAGGCCCTGGGTTCAATCCCCAGTAATGCAAAAATAAATAAATAAATAAATAAAATTAAATAAATAAATATAATTGAATAGTTGTAATATAAGAATAAAATTCCAAGAAGAGAGAAAGGCAAGTACAACATTCCCAGGTGTGGAAAAGCCTGCCAGGGTTGGGGGTGTGGCTCAGAACACCTGCCTCGTACAAGGAAGACGATGGGTTCCATCTGCAAAAAGAAACCTGCCAAAGCATTCGGCCATATAAAACTGTAAAACTTCTGTATGTTAAAAAAACCATGAACTTCAAGAAAATATTGCAACATATAAAAGGAAAGTAAGTCTAAAGTTGAGTGGTCTTAAAATTACTAAGAACAACAGAAACAACACAATTCAGCTTTCACAAAATATAAATGGCCAATAACATACGAAAAAGACCATCTTAATAGCAATCAAAGAAATACAGATTAATACTAAAAATATAATCTTTTTATCTACCTACCTGCAAATTTCAACCAGAAATTAAGTCGATTCATATAAAACTGCTATTTTTATAGGCCAAAACAATTTAATATGACAATTTCAAATGGTTTAATCTAGAACTGGGGTAGGAAAGCCAGTGCCCTCATATACTGCTAGAGAATATGTACATTGAGACAACTTTCTGAATGGCAGTTTGGAAAGGTGTTTTAAGTTTTTAAAATATTCTCACGGCTGGGAATGAAGCTCAGTGGCAGAGTTTCTCTGGCACACATGAGGCCCCAGATTCAATCCCTAATACCAAAATTAAAAGTTCTTATATTTTAACCCCATGATTCTATTTCTAGTAATCTCAAAGGTATAAATACATATATTGATATTTTTGCAAAGACTTATTTAAGAAACTATCGAATATTTATTAAATGTTCAACATAGGGAAGTAAATAAATTATAGTTCATTCAAAAACTGGAGGGATGTAGCCATTAAAAATTATGTACTCAAATAATTTTGAAGGATATCAAGTTACACCCATGTCACAGTGTTAGGTAAAAGTCACAGAATATAAAATGAAATACAAGTTTGGCAGTTACTAAAATAGTTAAGAAGATGTAAAAATTTTTAAAAAATTTAAAACAAAATTAAAAAAAAAAAAAGTTAAGCAGAGTTACACTATATGACCCAGCAATTCTATTCCTAGACATACACCCCCAAGGAATTAAAAGCAGGGACACAAACATACATGCATGTTAATGTTCAAAGCAATATTATTCACAATATCCAAAAGGTGGAACTCACCCAGGTGTCCATTAACAGATGAGTGGATAAACACGGTACATACGCACATAGGGAAAAAGTGGTTTGTTTTGTTCTTCCCAACACTAGGGAACAAACCCAAGGCCTCACACGTGCTAGGCAAGCACTCTACCACTGAGTTTCACCCCCACCCCTTTTTATTTTTTATTCTGACACAAGGCCTCACTAAATTGCTCAGACCCACCTCAAACCTGCAATCCTCCTGCCCTAGCCTTCTAGATCACAGGCCTGATCTAGATCTTCATTCAAGCCTAGCCATGAATAAAGTTTTGATACATGCTTATGGACAATCCTTGACAACAATATACTGAGTGAAGCCAAATACAGAAGGAAAAATGTTGCGTGGCTCCGCTTATTTGAAATACCCAAAACAGGTAAATTCACAGAAAGTAGTTTACAAGAAGAGAGGTAGAGGGAGGAGGGCCTGGGGAGGTTTTGCTGAATGGGTTTATAGTTTCTGCTCAGGGTGATGGAAAAACTTTGGAAATACAGTGGTGATGGTGGGACAACACTGTGAATATACTTAATGTCACTGAACTGCATACTTAAAATGATTAAGATGGCAAATGTTATGCTATTTATATATATTTTATCAGAGTTAAAAAAAAAGGGGAGGGAAGAACTGTTTCAAAATAAAAGAAATATAAGAAACAAAAGGACCAAGTACAATATGTAGACTTTATTTGGATCTTAATTCAAATAAAACAACTAAAAATAAAATACAAAAAATTGTAATCAAAGAATATTTAAGCCTATCGGGTCAAGGTCATATCATAAGTCAATTAAAATAAGGGAGTACAAATAATCCCAAGGAGGACCCAGAAATTCATTACTTTTAAAAAGTTCCACAGGAGTCAGGTGCAGTGGCACACGTCTGTAATCCAAGCGACTTGGGAGGCTGAGGCAGGAGGATTGGGAGTTCAAAGCCAGCCTCAGCAACTTAGCGAGGCCCTAAGCAACTCA
>JAJEJO010005426.1:320320-330658 GCA_020662805.1 Glaucomys volans | reverse complement strand
CTCTAAATAAAATACAAAATAGGGCTGGGGATGTGGCTCAGTGGCCGAGTGCCCCTGAGTTCAATCCCTGGTTCCAAAAAAAAAAAAAAGAAAAAGAAAAAAGAAGTTCCACAGGTATGTCAGAAGCATTGTCCAGGCAGAGAACTACAGTGCCACTCAACTTCCCAGGGTACAGTGAGTGATGTGTAAGACATGGTCTGATTTATGAAGAATCTAGAATCTAGATTGAAAGATAAGACACATTCCTATAACTTTTTAAGGTTCACAGAGCTATTTTCAAGCAACCACTTTATCTACATTGAAAGAAGGAAAAATCACCACAGGCAAGAGTATTCAGAAAAGTTGCCCCAGGCAGTGGGACCTCAGCTAAGACTTGAGGACAAGAAGCTAAGCAGGTGGAGACAAGAAGCCCCAGGATAGGTCTGCCAGACATGGAAAGACCAGTCTAGTGGTGGCAGAAGATTTGGGTAAGGAATTCTTAGGTAGTAAGTTTGGGGTTACACTCTACAAGGCCTTGGAGGTCACATTAAGGATCCTAGATCAGACCTGACCTCAGAGGTAACAGGGATTCATTTTAGTTTTTAAGCAAACAGGTAACATGGTCAAACAAGTCATGATAGGTTCAGGGAGAAAGCAGGGAAACAGGGTGAGGTCAGCCAGGAGGCCACTGTGAGAGTCAAACCTGGGGTGGTGAGGACTAGATGCTAGAGTGGAACAGAAACCAAAGGCAGAACCCGAATGAGTGTGGGCTTCAGTGGGTGCCTGGCAAGGCTACCCCTAAGCAGAAAGAGGTCAGAGCCAGTGAACTTCCAGGTCTGGAAAGAACAGTGACAGACATTGACAAGGAAAAACAATTAGGTCAGATGGCTCTTTCTAAGACTCCTCTACTTCCTCTCACCAATTATTTAGTGACAGCCACATCAGGCGCAACAGCGTCCTGGGCACTGAGGGGATCTGCAAGACTGACATACATGCTTTCACGGGTAGTTCCCTTCCAGGTATTCCATACTGGAAGTTATAGAAGAATAATCAATAAACATCTCAGTTAACCATGCAGTAGGTAATTTTTCATATTTTTTAGTTGTCAATGGATCTTTTGTTTTATTTATTTATATGTAGTGCTGAGTGTCAAACCCAGGGCCTCACACATGCCAGGCAAGTGCACTACCATTGAGCCACAACTCCAGCCCACCCAGTAGGTAATTAACCAGAGATGCAAGTCAGTGCTCCAGAGCTGAGGCGAGAGATACAGACTGAAAGTAATCAACTCCGAGACAACAACAAACCACCAACACCGGCACCGTTATGACTTCAGGGATGGGAGGAGAAAGGTAAAGAGAGCAGAGAGCTGAAGTGAAACTTCAGAGAACGTCACGCCGCAGAAGCAGCCAGTGGAGTTCCAAGAGGCACAGAACATTAAACATACAGGAGAGCAGGGCACGGTGGCCCAGGCCTGCAGTCCCAGTTACTTGGGAGACTGAGGCAGTAGGATCACTTGAGGCCAGGAGCTGAGACCAGCCTGGGCAACCCAAGAATAAATATGAAGGTGAGGGGGGGAGTGGAATGAAATAAAGAAAGGAAGGAAGGAAAGGAGGAAGGGGGAAGGGGAGAAGAGGAGGAAGGGAAGGAAGAGAGGAAGAAATATAGGAGATAAACAGGGTAGTGTAGCCTCTCAGAAGTAAAGAGAAGAATTTAAAAGTGAGTGGTCAACAAATTCTATGGAAAGATAAAGAAAAACAAAGACTAAGGAAAGGTACAATTACAAGAGACAGGTGCCTTTGCGTATGTGTGGGTTCAACGGAGAACCCTATGAAGGCAGAAAGTTACAAAGGCCAAAGGAGAACAGACCGAGAACACAAGGAAAAGTTCAGAATGAGCCAGCTTAGTGTTGGGAAGACAGAAAGCAGCCTGGCATTAGCAGATCTGCAGTTAAATACGTTTGGTTTTTTTTTTCTCCTTGCTGGTTATGAAACCCAGGACTTCAGGCATGCAAGGCAGACACTCAAAAACCCAATTGGACCCCCAGTCTCACAATAAATACTTTAAATTTTTTTAAAATTTATTTGTTCTTTTGGTACTGGGGATTTAAGTAGGAGTGTTTTAAAACTGAGCTGTATCCCCAAGCCCTCTGTGTTTTTAATTCTGACACAGGCTCACCACCACACCCAGCGCAATAAGTACTTCTTGAAAGAGAGACAGCGGGATGTACATGGGTGAAGTCATTCTCAGGGAAAAGTACCAAGCTGTCAAGTTTCAACTGTGAACTGAAAGGAAGTAGCATGAAGAGCTTAACACATAATCTCAAGTGCCATCTTAAAAAACTCCAACGGTGTATTCTACAAAAAGCCAGCTTTAAAAACAGAAAGCTGACATAGGATGAGAAAGAATGACATTTGTAGTTCTTGGCAACCACCAAAGTAGGAACAGGGTGGAGCAGAAAGAAAATGGACTTGCAGCTAACCCACACTGGTTTTGGACAAGTTCTGCCACTGAAAGTCTAACCTCAGGGGAGTCACAACCTCTCTGGGCCCTCAATTCCAGCTCGATCTATCATCACTAGTTATGAGAATCAATGGAGGAAAAGCATATAAAACTGCTGCATAAATGTGAGCGGTCACCCATTCATTTCTTCAGCACTAAAACAAATAAAGGGCACTCAGGGTGTCCCAGCAGGCAGGCTCCAACAAGTCCTGACAAGCACAGAACAGCCCTGCAGTGAGACAGACTGCAGGGAAAGGATGGTGAAGAGGCCACGCTGGTGACATAAAGGAGGGAGACGCAGTCCTTCTGTAGATGAGATTCAGTTGTTCCTTATAAAAATGGTATCAGAGCCAAGAAAAATATCTGACATCTTGTGTCCTGTAAACCCAGGGGGTACACTTACCTCAGTGATCCAGAGCAAAGTGTCTTCTTTGAAGCTGAACCCTTTAATTTTATCTTCAATTTCCTGTTGAGTCCTTAGGTTCCTCTCCAAAGCAAATGATGTTTGCTGAGATTGGGTGAACTGAAGTAAAAGTCTGAAAAACCAAAAAGTCCCCATGTGTGGGCTCCACTGCAGGACAGCAATGAGCCCCATTAGGCCAGAGAAGGCCCCTGCCCTCAACAGAACTTTCACTTGAATCCCTACAGCTTCTTACTCTGAATAAACTGCCATCTTTATGCTGGAGAGTCATCTTTTCTAAAGTCAATAGGCCAAAACTTCTCCAAAGAGAGAGCTTTAGCCAGCAATACCTCAACAGAGCTCCCTGTGGAAGGCAAGTGGCTGAAAGCACAAATAATTCAGACTAAGAACAACCTTCCAGGCAGACTCCTCCCAACACCATTCTAGATTTGTTTCTTTGAAGCCAGGGTTCTATGACCCTTCCATTCCCTGAACCTCATAGCAGCTGGACCTCAATGAATAATTAACTTCACTGGCACCCTTCAATTACCCTAAGCAGGGACAAACCTTTGAGGACCCTTTTATGACTACACTGTAATTGCCTTACCACTGATGTCCCCACCATGATCCTAACCTGGTCCCCTCTCGTGTTATTCCTCCCTCCTGTCCTTACACGGCTCCTTTCCTTATTGAGAATGTGCAGATTTTCCCAATTTCCCTCCAGTCTCATTGGTCCCTATGGCTATACCCAGAAGCACTAGGCCCTGCCATTCACTCATTTCATGTAGTGAGGAGTGCCAGACATGGCACATGGCACTCCAGGCACTGAGAGACACTGGTGAGCAAGACAGACAGGTGCTGGCCTCAGAGAATGGAAGCAAAGAACACACATGCATAATTTCAGGTAGTTAAAAGTGCCACAAAAAATAATCCAAGACAGTGTGTCCTTAGGATGGGAGAGTGCAGAAAGGATCCCCAAGATGCCATCCAAGCCAAGACCTAAGTGATAAGGATGGCCAGTTGGGAGAATGTCTGAGAGAAAGAGCCTCCTGGCCAGGGGGAAGGAGGCCCCGACAGCAAAAGAAGTTGGATGTGTGTGAAAATCAGAAAGATAATCAATATAGCCACAGCACAGCCAGGGAGAAAAATACTGCCACAGAGTGAATATCCCCTAACTCATGCTGAAAGCTGAATGCCATTGTGCTGGGTCCAGGTGCAGGACCATCAAGAGGGAAGTGCATGAATGCATTAAAGCCCCGTGCTAATTTCCTCTCTGGTCCACATGTGCGTGCTCTCTTGCCACCTGATGCCCTCCCATGATGACAGTAGAGCAAGAAGACCCTCACCAGAGGCTGGCACCTTGATCTTGGGACTTCCCCGGCTCCAGAATTGGGAGAAATCATCCTTTTTCTTTTTTGGCACTGGAGATTAAATCTAAAGGTGCTCTACCACTGAGCTAGATCCCTAGCTGAGTTGCTAAGGCTGGCCTTGAACTTGTGATCCTCCTGAGTCACTAGAATTATAGGTGTGTGCCACAGCACCCAGCTATATTTCTTCTCTTGACAAATGAAGCAGCCTATGGTATTCTGTGATAGCAGCAGCAAACAGACAAAGACGGATGTGGAACTGAGGCAACTGCAAAGGAAAGCCCATGGTGATCTCTACAGAAGCAGGACCTGATGCACAGGTACAAAGACACGCTGCTGCCTCAGTGCAACCCATTCATGTCACCTGCCCTGTGGCTGGCAGCAGTCATGTTTGGGACCACTTCACCATACTTACTTTCTTCCCTCTCTATCACTTGAAAATAGAGCTTATCCATCACATTCATTCATTCTCAACCTTCAGACCTCTGCAGCTGTTCTTCCCTCCCTACCCTTCTACTGAAATTGGCTGCTCACCAGCAGAGATGACGTCCTGGTTTTCAAGCTGTCTCCTCAAGTAATCCTACTTGACTCCACCACCACCTGACTGCTGAGCTCTTTCTAATCTATAGCTCTCTTTTTCTAAGTGTGATTTTAATTTCCTAATGAACAACTCTGGATGGATGCTCCTAAGGCAACTGAATCTCAGCACATTGAGCCTAAATCATTCCTTCTACCCCGAATCTGCCCTGCTTGTCCTGTGTGTCCAATCTTAGCAAAAAGCAGCCCCTTCTGCCCAGCGCTAACTCCCTTTTCCCTCACACCCATCCTTCCCACACCCTCAGCAGGCCAAAACCTTATGATTCCAAACTGCAAGGATATCCTCTTCTTCTTTTATTTCCACTGCACCATACTAGGAAAGAGTCTACCACCATTCACCAGCCATTCCACTGCCTCTTCACTGGGTCCCCAACTGCAAACACTTTCTTCTACCCCATCATCCCAGCTACCAGGTCTCCCTCTGAATCACTGCTCTGATCACATCACCTTCAAGTACTCTCCAGGCCTTTAGCTCAAGGACCAAAGTCTTATGATGACACCTAACATCTTGTGCTAATAAAAAGAAAAAAAAAAAAAGCCAAGAGCAATGAAAGTACCAACAGCTAACATGTATCAATTGCTTACTATATGCTGTACAGTTCAATTCGCACTTTAGACACTTCAATCCTACAACTCCACAAAGTAGGCATCCCCCCCCCCCATTCCTCCACCTGTGAACAGGAGGAACCGGAGCCCAGAGAGTTTATGCAATTTGCACAACAAGGTCAGACAGCTGGCAAGTGGAACAGTCCAGGCTCATTCACTCAACAATTCACTGAGTTCTTCAAAATCAGATTGCCTCCAAAGTCCTACCTCATACTTCCTCTGCTTCTGGCGTGGTCTACAAATTACCTCAAGCTCCTCCCACAACACTGTTCTTGCTACAAGACTGTGGCTGTTCTACAGCCTCTCTTCCCTGCATGCCTTCCCTCGCCTCGGGAATATTACACAGAGTGAGCAAGATAACCTGGAAGAACTGCATCTAATCCTGGCCCTGGAGTTCATAGCTTTGCCACTTCAGGAATGATTTTAATAGATTCCAAGTCCGTCAAATGGAATCCCAACAGTAACCCCAGACAGCCATGAGGATTAAAATGAAATCACCCATATGAGTACTTAGTGCTTGGCAGGTAAGCATTCCCACCAGGCACATTCAGCAGAAGCACCATTCCAGGTAAAGGCTCCTAAGGCTTGTTCTTCCTGCCACACCAACAGCTCCCTTCTCTTGGTCCCCATGGAATTCTGCTCACACCACTGATACGGTATTTAGCATCTGTGTGCCACTCACTGGCTAGACATATTTTCCCCAATACAGCAAGGAGTGCAAGGAAAGGGACTGTTTTTTGGGATTTTGTTTTTGTTTTTTTAACAATCTTTAAGATCCCAGCACCAAGCAATTTGGCTGGCACATGTGCTTCTGATTAAAAGTGACATAGTCAGCCAAGTAAGTACCTGTGAAATAAATTTTCAAATTTGCCAAAGATTTGCCACCGCTTGGTTAAGCCTCACTGTTAATGTTTCTTGAATTCTCCAGAGTAAAAAAATAATAATAATCTCTACATTCTCAAGATAGCATCTGTTTCTTCTCTTATAAATTACAAAACAAGTTAAGGGTACTTCCTCTGCCTTCCCCTCAAAGTCTTATAGCTTAAGGATTCAAAGTACTTGGAGTCTTTAGGGGCAAACTATGGGAATTCTCTGTAGAATGAATTCAGAACTGTTTATTCACATGATTGGTAATTCAAATATAAGAGCATATTTTCTTCATATTTCTGTGGAATATGTGAATAAAAATTTCCTCCTCTAAAACAGTTCTTCTAAACTGGGTGTGGTGGCACACACCTGTAATCCCAGCAGCTCGGGAGGCTGAGGCAGGAGGATCACAAGTTCAAAGCCAGCCTTAGCAAAGCAAGGTGCTAAGCAACTCACTGAAACCCTGTCTCTAAATAAAATACAAAATAGGGCTGGGGATGTGGCTCGGTGGTTGAGTGCCCTTGAGTTCGATCCTTGGTACCCAAAAAACAAAACACAAACTGTTCTCCCTTTTCCAGTGTTTCCAATTATTACACTAATTTTTTAGTGTTTTTCAATTTTAACATTCTACACTGCGCACTCACCCAAGCTGTATTCTTGAGCAACTACAATGTTTCTAAGTCTTAAACACTGAATGACACACGTTCAAAGGGTTATGTCTAGATCACAGGAAAAATTCAAAAACATACACCAGTGACTTGCTTAGAACTTTCTGAAACATAAAGTAAAATAAATGAAGCTTTTCCCTGAGCTTCTTCCCCACCCTCTCACAGCACTCAGCTTACCTGGTTCGAATCAGAGAGGCACATGCTTTCATCTGAGTCTCTACCAACACCCCTTCTCCCTTCCCAGTCACACAATTCTGACAGTTTTTAAAAGCTTTCTCAGTTTTCTGGCCATTACTGCCACTTGCTTCCATGGAAGACACAGAGTTCTCAGGTACAGTTTCAGGGAAGCACAAAAGACAGTCCTTTCCTGAGTGCGAAAAGGAGGATTGGAGAGTTTTGTCTGTTGAGGTGAAACTGTTGTGCCTCTGAGATGACACAAATGATGCTGAAAGAGCTGGCCCCAGATCCAGGTAAGCCTCTGCCAATTTGCCCCAGCTCCAAGGATTAAAAGGATGCAGAGAAATCAGTTTCTGCAGGCAAAAAATTGTTTTCTCCAAGTTCCGCAAACTTGAACAAATAGCAAGCTGGAGGTAGAGCACAGTGGTTAAATGGTCTGTGTTGGTTGCTTTATTTTCCTGAGGAGAAAAGAAAAAAAAAAAGATAAAAAAACCATACTACAAAGTGCTTTCCATATAAAACTGAAGATGCCCAAAAAAGATGCCAAACTTATACAACATAAAATTCTATATGTTATAAATTACAAGTACCTTTCAGTACCCACACAAGTTGAGTGAACTAAATATACTTCAATGGATCACAAGCATGAAACCATAAACCTAGAGAAATACGCACTACCGCAAAATAAACATCGGCTATTTCCAAACACCCAAATGTCATAAAAATGTAACAATTTGTGTGAGAGTGACCTGACAAAACCCAGCACCAAAAAATACAAATGTCAGTTTATTTTCATTTTTTATCATTATCTTTGTTTTCAGCCAGACATCCGAAGAGACCCAAGTCAATTTTCTTAGACCCTGTTGCAATAGTTCCATTTTAACATTCGTGCTTTCTAAAACTCCAAAAGGTGCCAGGCATGATGGGGCATGCCTATAATCCCAGCAACTTAGGAGACTCAGGCAGGAGGACTGCAAGTTCAAGGACAGCCTCAGCAACTTAGCAAGGCCCTAAGCAACTTAATGAGACCCTTAAAATAAAAAAGGCTGGGGATGTTGCTCAGTGGTTAATTCCTGGTACAAAAACAACAACAACAAAAAAACCCACAAACAAACAAAAAACCCCAGTAATTTCCTTAAGGACTTAAACTCCTTCTGCACATCCTGCTGGGCTTAGACTTCTCAAACAGGACAGCCCTGAGCTCTGGGTGCTTCGTGATGCATCATAATTGAATCCAAATGCCTTCCCTGCTAACTTGTACCAAGGCCAACTATTTTTGGCCAGAGGAGGTTGCTCGGTTTCCTTCTGATCAAAAAACTCTTTTTAAGTCTCCTTAACCAGAGCCACCACCTCTTGCCTAACCTGCCATCTGGCAAATACCTTCTGGGTTAGGAAAAACAGGCCTGCTTTTCTAAAGTTTGCAGAAAGCAGATGGCAGATAACATTATCTTCAACCCTGCTGTGAAGTCTAAGGAAAGCCTGGCCTGCAAGTGTCCAGAGCAGAGTTCTGCACACAAGCTACTCAGAGAATGCAACAGGAGCCAAACTACCCAGCAGCCCAGAGCAACTGGCATACCAGTCAGTGGAAGCCTGCAGAGGGCTTCCCAAATTAAGTGAACAGATGAAATAAAGCCCCATACAGCTTTGATGATACTGTGCCTCACCAAAGATGGAATCTATTTTGTTTCATTATTACTATGTAGTGTCTATCCTTCTCACTAGACCATTAAGGTCCATGAGAACATTTGCTCAATGCTGAATTCCTAGTGCAGAGCACAGCTAGCTCCTCAGGCACCACAGATGTTAACATGTCGACACAGAGAGGTTAGATATCTTGCCTGAGGTCACACAACTGGTAAGCGAAGAGCTATAGTCAGATATACTACAAATACAGATTTGCTATCTATTTTGTTCAACATTACACACTAATCTGTCCCCCTGTAGAATGTGAGAGGACAATAACCATGGAACAAAAAACAGACCTGGGCCAGAGCTAACAGCAAAATAAGAGACTTTGAGTAGGGAAGAAATTAAAAAACAAAATACCAGGTTACTAGGAAATAAGAAAACCTTACAGATAGGCAATATCCCTTAGGGTAATATGCAAGAGACCCAAAAAAGGGGTGAGACCCACTAGCCCCTTACCCATTTTCCAGCCCAGCAGGTGCCTGGAAGCCTGATGACCAGTTCTGGAAGTCCTGACATGTCACTGAAGCCTTTTGCCTGGTCACCACCTGAGCTAACTGGCAACAGATTCTTCTCTAAGCCATAGGAACAAATGCACTGAGTGAACCACAGAAATGCCCCAATCCCTGTCACTAACCTAGCTGCTACTGCCTTCAGTGAGAAAGGCAGAGGGTAAAGTTCAAAGGTGACATGCAAGAGCAAGCTGAGGGAAAAGCAGAGTGGTGATGTATTTGAAAAGGCTCAAAGTGCTGTAGACTTGCAGACCAGGAAGCCTGGGAAGAAGCACAATTAAATCCCAGCTGCAGTGTTCATGCCCATGCTGCCAGCACAACGCAATCTATTTTCTTTGCAGCATAAAGATTAACCTGCACTTGAGAGGATAAGGCAAGAAAAGTCCAAGTTCAAGGTCAGTCTGGGAAACTCATTAAGACCCTATCTCAAAATAAAACTTAAAAGGCTGGGGGTGTAGCTCAGTGGTAGAGTGTTTCCCTAGCATATGCAAGGTGCTGGGTGCCATCCCCAGCATCAAAAAGAAAGGAAGGAAGGAAGGAAGAATGAGTGGATTAATTAACCCGCAATTAATAGAGAAGGGGAAAGAAAAAACAAAACATAGCTGGATTCCAACACTCTTAAGACAATTTCACCAAGGTTTCCTTGCACTGTGAGAAGCTGAGGTCCCAGGTAGTGAAGCTCCAGGCAAGCAAAGGTGAATGAGACAGAGAGACAGCTTAGCTGCACGAACTTGGGGCTGACAACCAGGCTCAAGTACCTGTGCAACACTGTCTCACCAACCCCTGCTGAGGGGAAAACTGGTCACTCTATACCATGATTGGTCAATGCAGACTTAGTCCTATACCATATTTACACAAAATCAACACAAGTAAACCATAAATGTTCTAATTTGAAAATAAAAACAAACAGAATCAAGATTACAAAGAACTTTCTTCATCCCTTAAAAAATTTCTGCGAAGTCTAGTTATAAAAAGAA
>JAJEJO010005426.1:232787-319920 GCA_020662805.1 Glaucomys volans | reverse complement strand
GATATAGACCTACAGGGACCCCAAAAAGATTCTTTTCTTGGAGTTAAAGGAAACAAAGCCAACTATATAAAGCCACAGAGAACAGTATAGAAACTTGGGAGTCTAAGATTACTTTTTTTAAAAAAATCCATCTTCAGAAACACACTCATGGGGCTGGGGTTGTAACTCAGTGGTAGCATGTGTGAGACACTGGGTTCGATTCCCAGTACCACATAAAAAAGAAATAAATAAAATAAAGGCATTGTATCCATCTACAACTAAAAATATTAAAAAACACAGACTCATTTACATATGCTGTCACTGATAAAACAGGAGCCCACTTCAAGTGCCAGTCTTACACGCTGGGCCTACCTGATACTCCTGTCGTCTGTAGGCCAGGTCCCCTCTGAATTTCTTGATAGTTAGAATTTCAACATCATCACTGCTTTCTGTTTCTTCATAAAACCACTAGAAACCATGAAAAAAGCACATTATAGAGAGCGAAGTTATGCTTTCACCTCAACCTCAGGAGTAATTTTCCATACCATAACCAATTAAACCTCAAAAAGACACACCTCAAGATGAGACTAGGGAAAATATCTGACAAAGAATTGATCAAAATTATCACAAGTAATAAAGCTACTGATAATATCATTTCCCCAAAAAAGATGCAAGGGACATGTGTTTTTTTGGTTTTTTTTTTTTTTTTTTTGGTCCTGGGGATTGAACCCAGGGGCACTCCACCACTGAGCCACATCCCCAGCCCTACTTTGTATTTTATTTAGAGACAGGGTCTCACTGAGTTGCTTAGGGCCTCGTCCTTGCTGAGGCTGGCTTTGAACTCATGATCCTCCTGTCTCAGCCTCCCAAGTGCTGGGATTACAGGCATGCGCCACCACGCCCGGCAACATGTGGTTTTATCTGCAGCATTTCCCATATGCAGCATGATGCCTGGGAATCCCCACCTTCACCCTGCACGGCTCACAATGGTTTTTTAAAATGAGATGTTTTCTTTTAAAGCAATGAGAGGATGGAATAGAGATTGACAATTCTTTATGCAGAAGACATAGAAGAAAGAATTATGGTTGAGGTGTTATTAGGAAAATGTTGTAAAAGGAAGAATCACAAAGGAAGAATCTAAGCAAAGAAGGAGACAGAAACCAAGGCTTTTAAAAGGAGGCTTCAATACAACCAATCACCAAAGGACAATGGGAGAAAAGCTGGAGATGGCCACCTGGGATGCTCCACTTGCTTTTCTACCCATCTAAGTATAGCACATGGAGGCTGAAGAAAGCCCATCCCTGGCTAAATATTATTAATTTGAATGTAACTTCATTTGTGACACCTTCACATCACAATTGCTTGCTGTATTTCCAAAGAGCTGCCTGAGTAGCAGTGCTTCTCCGTGACCCTAGTAAAATCCATTTCCTGGCCTGATGCCATCACAGTGAAGGCGGTGAGGAACCACTTCTCTGTTCTCCCTCAAGCACCATGTCAGTCCACAACAATCTACGCACTGGCCCCACATTTTCCCTGTACACTCCATCGCTCTCTAGTCACTCAGATCAGCCTGTCCCAGCTTTCTGAACAATAACCTATCAACCTCCATCCAATTTCAATTATCCCACCGGGAATGACCAAGCACAGTTGGCTTCCTAATGAATATCTGTATTCTCCCATATAAGCTGCAGGCTAACAAGAACTCAGAAAGATGATGCCTTTGAACACCCCTCTCAGATGAGGAAGGAGGGAAGAACCTTGTGAACCAGGTGGAAATGCATGGATAAGGTGAACATCCAGCCCCCACAGAAGCTGAGCAGGCTGGGACAACAGAAATCTTCTAACCCAAACTCCTATTTACACCAAGGGAAACCAACATGACCACAATAAACCCTCCTTGAACTATATGTGAGCAGCATATTTTCACACTCATGTAGCAAACATATTCCATAGTAACGAGACTTTGGGGTTTACTTTGTCACCTGGCCAAGTATTTTCATCAACAGTATCTCATTTCACTTGCACAGTAACCCTGTAAGGGAGCAAGTGTTCTCCCCGAATGAGAAATAAGGAACTGACACACTGATGGAATTCAAGGGTCCTATCTTATAAACAGAGCTTTTTTATGCTTCATCGCATGCGAGCTCAAGCCCAATCCCTGTGTTTAGTTTACACGACTGAGTATTGAAGGTAACTTTAAGAGACTGCATGTAGTAAGAAAAACAGCAAAAAATAAATTCAGTAATTAGTCCCTGGCATCGCTAAGTACAGCTGTTGCAAGGAACAAATAAGAAAATCCATGTAAGGAACTAGCACAGTGCCTGGAACAGGTGTGTGCAGATACCAGGCCTGCTGGAGAGGTGGGATTTACCTCATGAAATATTACAAAGTAATACTACACTGATTCAAGAGTACGCACGGAGTTCCTATTTTGAACAAAACAGGCACTGCAGAGTGAGCATCAAGTTCGGAACAACAGTCGTGTTATCATTTAGTGTTGCGGGTCTTACGGGCTTTGAGAACAGAGACAAGCACTTTATTTTACTTTTTATTTTTTTTTATTTTTTTTGCGGTGCTGGGGATTGAACCCAGGGCCTTGTGCTTGCAAGGCAAGCACTTTACCAACTGAGCTATATCCCCAGCCCGACAAGCACTTTATTATTTATTTTTTATTTATTTATTTATTTATTTATTTATTTTCAGAACCAGGGATTGAATTCAGGGACACTCGGCCACTGAGCCACATCCCCAGCCCTATTTTGTATTTTATTTAGAGACAGGGTCTCACTGAGTTGCTTAGGGCCTCGCTAAGTTGCTGAGGCTGGCTTTGAACTCGCGATCCTCCTGACTCAGCCTCCCAAGTCGCTTGGATTACAGGCTTGCGCCACCACGCCCAGCTTCGACAAGCACTTTAAATGGAAGCTAAAAGAGGGCAGGGGCCCGGGGCGCCGGCGCACGCCTGTAATCCCAGCGGTCCCCCCGCCAAAAAAAAAAAAAAAAAAAATGGGTAGGGGAGCCAAGACAAAAACATTTCACTGGAGGAGGGACTCAGAAGACTTCCTGGAGGCGGCGGCAACGATGTGGGCCACCAGAGCGCCAGCGCGCAGGGAGTTCAGGGCCGGCAGGTGCGCGGGGTGTCCCGTCTAGGGGACCGGCCGCGCTGAGGTTTACAGTGGGCGGGGCTCTGACCGCGCCGCCGCAGGGTCGGGAAGGCAAGCCGGCGGCTCCGGAGACTGCGGCCAGGGCTGAGACCCGCATGGCCCGGCCGCGGCGGCGGCCGGGATGCTCCGGGTGGCGCGCAAGCGGGCAGGGGAGGCTGGCGCCGGGCTCCGCGGAGGGTGAGTCCCACGAGGCAGAGGCCCCGCCCTCTCACCTGCGGCTCGCAGCGCTTGGCTCGGTAGGGCGCGGGAGGCCCAGGCCGCCGCTGCGGCCCCTCTTCGAACACCGAGTCCTCAAACTCCCCGCCGATCCAAACTCCGGGCTCCATAGCGCGCCCAGGTTGGGGCACCAAGAGGAAGCGGCGCCTCCAGCCGCGCCGCGTTTGGCCGACCGGAAGCGGGGCGGCCCCCACGGCCTGGAGCGCAGCATGCTGGGACTTGTAGTCTTCGCGGATGCACAAGTGCATGTGGCCGGTGGCGGACTGGGGCCAGTGGTTCCGCCGAGGTTTTTATGTAAATCACGCACCTCCCGAACCCTAGGACTAAGGGTTTGCCTTTTCCGCGTGAGGAGATGGATAGCGCGGTCCTTACCTGCACGCATCAAAAAGCCCTGGCCCAGCTGGGCTTGGTGGCACACTTCTGTGATCCTGTGGACTCTGGAGGCTGAGGCAGGAAGATCGCCAATTGGAGGCCAGCCTGGGCAATTTAGCCAGATCTGTCTCAAAATAAAAAATTAAAAATGGCTGGGAATGTAGTTCAGTGGTAGAGGGGCCCAGAGTTCAGTCTCCAGTGAAGCAGGCACACACACACACACACACACACACACACACACAGTAGCTGTTTAAAACTATTAAAGTACCGTTTTTAAACCACTGACAGCATTCTTGCACTGTTAAGCACTTTATTTTTGCATTTCCTATTTCCTCTTAACAACCCTACAAAAGGCAGTGATTCCCATATTGCAAATGAAAATGTTGGGACTTGACAAGATAACTTGCTCAGGATCAGTTACTACGGGCTGAAGAGCTCTAAAATACAGAAAGTCCCCATGTCTCTGGAAAAGATACACTACCACCAGTAACAGACCAAAGGCATTCAAGCGTTTATAAAACAGAAGACATAGAAATTTGGTCTATGGGGCTTGATCAGGGAGCATTCATTCTTCTGGGAGAAAATCACCAAATTCCAAAATTCTAAGACTAACATTTGTTAGAATTTCTATAATTTCAAGATATTTCTTGATATTATATTGTCACCAAAAATAATGGCCAATATTACATAATACAATATTATTGTTCCACATTATATAGAGGGTTTTTCTGTTTGTCCTCACTCTCACCATTTCCTTTTTCATCATTAGTCTTTCAGGGTTCTTTCTTCAACACAATTTTCTACTCAGCAAACCCACCCAGAGGAATGGATCCACTCCCCCAGTTTTCAAAATCCATCTCTCTGCTGATTTATCCCCAAATTTAGAACCATCCCACTTATCCTACAGCTTGGGGTTGCAGACTCCACCTGGACAGCCTCCAGGCATTAGCTACTGAGAAGCTTCACTTTCTTAAAAAATGTGGTTTTTTTGTTTTCCCATCAGAGATGTGATACTCCATATTAGGAAAAACAGGCTATTATAGAAACATAGGAGGAAAAAAAGTAATCCATAATAAATATCATTACCCAGAAGTAATGGGGCCTGAAGAAGGTAGGGATATTTGCCCTAATTCTAGTGCACCCCCATCTTTGCAGAAAAGGCAATACAGTACAGTGTTGAAGAGTCTCGAGTGCCAGCTTTGTTTGGATTCATGATTCTGGTTCAGTTACTCACTGACTGTGCAACCCTATTTGTGAAATGTGCATTGATTAAAATAATGTATATAGCCTGGTGCATTGGCACACACACATAATTCCATTTACTGGGGAGACTGAGGCAGGAGGATTGCAGGTTGCTGGGCAACTTAAGACTACCCTGTCTTGAAATAAAAAATAAAAAGGGCTAGTGATCTAGCTCATTCATAGAGCATTTGCCTAGCATGTGTGAGGTCTTGGGTCCAATCCTCAGTACCACCACCATCAACAACAACAAAAAGCATAGAAAGTGCCTGTCAGCCAAAAGGGGATACATTTTCATTCAAATTTCCTGCTTCAGGAACAAAGCAAGAAAAAAGCATAGGCAGGCAAGGAGGATTTTTTTTAACTTTTTCTTTTGAAGGCTGATTGGTCTTGGAATTTCCACCCTTTCCTGTTCTGAGGTCCCCTAGGTCTAGCCTCCTCCTATCCCAACAATCAGCTGAGCTAGAGATAGGGCAGCTTGTGGATAAATGATGGTTCTTTGCCCTTTGCACTCAGAATTCCTAGGCTCATGGGTTTCCAACCTTTTTACCATTAAAAACCCTTTCAGTTATTTTTCCTCCCAATATTATGGAAGATTTGGGTGCAAAATAAACCTACATTTTAAACTAATAATTGCTACATTTCCCTTAAAAAATGGAATTTAAATCTTGCATAGTAAACAATCTAAACCTTTTTTTTTTTTTTTTTTTGCGTTGTTGGGGTTGGAACCAACAGCCTGTGCTTGCAACGTAGGCATTCTACCAACTGAGCTATATCCCCAGCCCCAACAAGCTAAATCTTTATATAAATCTTACCCCGCCTGAGTCTGCCAGCATTGCCTCACTGCATGTTAGAATTTCTGTTGAAAGTGAAGAAGGAGCTGTTAAGGACCCTAGACAGTCTGAGGAAAAGAAAATCTTAACATTGGGACTTGGTCAATAGTGCAACAACTCCAATACTCCATCACTGTGGAGGACCTGGGGTCGAGGACCCCAAGTTGCAAACCATTCCCTCGCTTGAAAGAGAGGTCTTAGAATAATGTCATTTGCAAAAAGCAAACTTATAAAACAGAAGACATACACTCTGTAATGTAAAATTCACCTTAGTCACTTAGAAAATATGGGTTTTAGGCAGTATTAGGAGCAAATTGGAATTGTGCTACTATCTAGAACAGTAGGTTGAGATAAAAATGTTTCTATATATTTATTATTTTGTGGTACTGGGGCCTGTCACATGATAAGTGAGCTCTCTACCACTGAGCTACCTTTTTTGTTTTGAGGGGATTTAACCCAAGGATGCTTTACCACTGAGTTATATTTCCAGCCCTTTTTAAAAATTATTTTAATACAGGATCTAAGTTGCTTAGGGTCTTGCTGAGTTGCTGAGGCCAGCCTTGAATATGGGATCCTTGTCTCGGCCTCCAGAGATGCTGAGATTACAGGTGTGCACCGCCAGTCCTTTTTACTTTATTTTAAGAGTCTTGGTTAAGTTGCCCAGGCAGGTCTTGAATTTGATCTTCCTGCCTCGGCCTTCCAAATAGCTGGGATTACAAGTCTGCACCACTGCACCCAGCCTTATACATTTTTTAAAAAATTTGATTTTTTTTTAATTTATATTTTTGGTACCAGGGATTGAACCCAGAGGCACTCCACCACTGAGCCACATCCCCAGCCCTATTTTGTATTTTATTTAGAGACAGGGTCTCACTGAGTTGCTTAGGGCCTCAATAAGTTGCTGAGGCTGGCTTTGAACTCGTGATCCTCCTGCCTCAGCCTCCCAAGTGCTGGGATTACAGGCGTGCGCCACCACGCCCAGCAAAATTTGATTTTTGATTGAGGTGCCTGGTTGAATTACCCGTCCCAAGTTAGATATTACCTCCTCCAGACAGCCCTCTTTCCTCCATCCTTTAATTCCCCCATGCTTCTATTCATTATGGCATTTAGCACACTGTGGACTGTGGCAGTTTAGAGATGGCGTCTTTTCCTCTCTTGTAAACAGTTCCCTGACAGGGTTTGGCCCAGAGCAACTCAGTCAATGACTACTGAATGGATGAGCAGACGGAAGGGAGGAGTACCAGGGAACGACAAGAGGAACACTTCTCAGCTTTAGGTAACGTTTATAGGCTATTGTAAGTTGGGGAGGGTAGAAACCAACTTTCCCCCTGAAATCCCCCCCCCCCCCCCAACATCAAGAGGAAGAATGTGTCCTTCCTCTGCCCCGTGTTCTTACCTAGCCCTGCCTTGATAGCTGCTCTCTCCAACAGACCTCCCTGTCTACCATCTGAGCCTGTCTTTCCCTCCTGCAAACTTCCCAGCCTGACCAGCTCCCAGCTCATCCTTTCCTTTGTCAAGTTTCCCCCTTCCCCCACTTGGTGCCACCCATCTGACTGACCCCACGCACACTCATTTGACCCTTGTCTGTTCACATAGCACCACCTGCTTCTCTCTGCCAGGGCACCGTGCATCCCCTGTAGCCGTGTCCCATGCTCACTTGTTCACCCCCAGGAGACCACAAGCTCTTTCTAGGCAGGGGCTGGGTCACTCATCTCCATCTAGCATCAAGCACAGTATCTAGCCCTCAGTAGGTCCTTGCTATATTGTATGTTCTTGTAAGACCATGCTTTTTAGGGGGTTTTAGTGCCAGAAATTTAACCCAGGGGTGCTTAGCCACTGAGTCACATCTGCAACCCTTTTTATTTTTTTAGAGACGGGGTCTTACTAACTTGCTTAAGGCCTTGCTATATTGCTGAGGCTGGCCTTGAACTTGCAATCCTCCTGCCTCAGCCTTCCAAATCGTTAGGATTACAGGTATGTGCCACTATACCCAGCAAGACCATGTTTTTAGCATACATTATTCATTTATGCATTCCAGGCATAATTTTATCTGTTTGGGCCCCACTCTGTGCCAGGAGCTAAGGATATGCCATTCATGATTTCTGCTCTCACGGAGCGTACACTAAAGTGGGGAAGACACTTTATAACATGTAAGCAAGCAAATTATTTAATTACAGACTGTGATAATATGCTAGGATAGAGAATCCCGGGGCGTGACACTGTGCTCTTCCTTTCCCTTTCTTACCTCAGCAGTGTTCCTCTGAGCTGCCCTTCTCAGCTTCCATGGATATGTGTAAGAATTGTTTGTTTTTTTCCTTTTCTACCTTTTTCTTTTCTTTTGAGCAGAATATACCCTTCCATTGCTGGTATAAGAACCATCCCACTAATTCTCATGGATATTTACCAACTTAACATTAAGATTTTGAGCTCACAAATATTTCCCATATTATGTGAATTTTTATAATGGATACATTCAGTGATTTGACTAAAAATTGTTGAGTATCTGCTATAAGCCAGACACTGTATTCAGAGTGAAGGATACAGTGATAAGTAAGACAGATAAGATCCTTGTTCTCATGAAACCTAAGTTCTTAACTTTTTTGGTATTTGGGTTTGAACCCAGGGCACTTTACCAATGAGTTACATTCTCAGCCCTTTTTATTTTTTGAGACAGGATCTTGCTAAGTTGCTTGAGGCTGGCCTCAAACTTGCCATGGCTAGCCTCGATCTTGCAAGCCTCTTGCCTCTGCCTCGCAAGTCTCTAGGATTACAGACCTATACCACCACATCTGGCTTTTCTGGAACTTAAGTTACAGTGTGGAGACAGATAATGCACAATCCATTTCCCAGTGTGGGGCCCTGGTTCCAGAGGGAACAAGGAACACCTTATTTGCAAATTACTGAGTATGTCTGTTCTTACCTGATTGGGGACTGCCTGAAGGACTAAACAGAAGATTGCTCATTTCCATTTTGTATAACTCAGAACTTGGAATAAAAAGCAGTGGCTGTTGTTCAAAAATACTACAAGAACTTATTAGCTGCAAACTCCTCTAGTAAATGATTACAGGTGACATATAACAGACCGTGAAGGCCGGGGAGAAAAGACATGGGGAGATTCTTTGGGAAATTAAGACATTCAAAAGTTCCCGTATAGCCAGGTGCAGTGGCACATGCTTGTAATCCAGCAGCTCGGAAAGCTGAGGCAGGAGGATCTCAAGTTCAAAGCCAGACTCAGCAAATGTAAAGTACTAAGCAACTCAGTGAGACCCTGTCTCTAAATAAAATACAAAATAGGGCTGGGGATGTGGCTCAGCGGCAAGTGCCCCTGAGTTCAATCCCCGGTACCCCCCCTCCCAAAAAAAAAGTTCCTGTGTATTTGGGAGAATTTAGAAAGTCATGCACATACCCAGAACAAGATGCATGCACAGAAAAGCCCCAAGAGGACCCTAAGTTTTCACCTTGGGCTGATCCTTAGACTTATAGCAAGCCTAGCTAAATGTTGAGTTCCCCAGCACAGAGCCAATGGTCAAGAACTGGAAGAGCTATTTAGCTTATTTTCCCTCTCTTTTCTTTTCTTTCTCCCCCGCCCCCCAATATGGTGTTAGAAGTTCTAGTCAAAGCAATTAGGCAAGAAAAAGAAATAAAAGACATCCAAACTGGAAAGGATATCTATTCACAGGTGACATGATTCTATGTGTAGAAATTCCCAAAGAACCACAAGAAAGCTACTAGGACTAATAAATGAATTCAACAAAGTAAAATCAGTTGTGGTTCTATATACCAACGAGCAATCAAAAAGGAAATTAAGGGCTGGGGTTGTAGCACCATGGCAGAGCACTTGCCTAGCATGTGTGAGGTGCTGGGTTTGATCTTTAGCACCACATAAAAATAAACAAAGCCATTCTGTCCATCTACAATTACAAAAAAAAAAAAAAAAGGAAATTAAAAGCATCTAAAAGAATAACAATAGCAGCATCTAAACGTATAAAATATCTAGGGAAAAAATAAAATAAGAAGATGAAAACCACAGGAACGAACTAATTCAGACTTCTGGAATGGCATCAGAAGATCTAAAAAATGACTATCTCCCAAACTAACAAGTAAATTACAACTCAGGATAGAGAACACCTGGAATATAGCCTTTGAATCACCTCTTTAAAATTCCCCACCTTACCTAATGTGCAGAATCACAGCCTCTAACACAGGAGTCCCCTGTTTCTCCTTTGCTAGCAAAGCAATAAAACTTTTTTTTTCTTTTTCTCAAAAAAAAAAAAAAAGTGAAAGACTTGGCATAAAAACTACAAAATACTGCTAAAAGAATTAAATAAGACCTAAATGCTAAATACTTGGAGCGACAAACATCTTGTGTTTGCAAATAATAAGAATTAATATTGTTGAGATGTCAATATTACCCAAAGCAATCTGCAAATTAAACAAAATTCCTATAAAACTTCCAGCAGTGTTTATTTTTTAATGGACAAGCCATTTCTCAAATTCATACAGAATCATAAAGGGAACAAAACAGAATCCCCGCAAAAAAATCTTGAAAAAGAAGAAAGTTGAAGGACTCACACTCCTGATTCCAGAATTTTCTACATAGCTATAAAAATTCTTATGCTGGCATAAAGATAGAAATATAGACCAATGGAATATAATTGAGAGTCTAGAAATAAACCTTCACACACGGTGAATAGATTTTGGCAAGGGTACCAAATTCATTTAAGAGGAGGAAAATAGTTGCTTCAACAAATGGTGGTGGGACAACTGGATTATCACATGCAAACAAATGAGGCTGGACCCCTACCTCATACCAAATACAAACACTAACTTGAAATGGACTGATGATCTAAACACCAGAGTTAAAACCACAAAACATTTAGAAGAAAATATATGGGTAAATCTTCAAGACCTTAGATTTGGCAATGGCTTCAAAAACATGATATCAAAAGCATAAGCAGCAAAAGAAAACATATTTTGGACCTCCACAAAATTAAAATTTTTGTGCATTGACGGACATTACCAAGAAAGTGAAAATACAACCTACACAATGGATAAAATGCAGCCAATGGTCATTATTCATAGTAATTCTGCCCTATAAAGGCCCTGTGAACACTGAATTTAAAAATACTGAACAAATACTCCTAGGGTCAGGGTCCTGGGAGCCTCTGGTCACACTATTTTCATCAATCAATATGTAATCTTGCCTTGCAAGCACAAGGTCCTGGGTTTTATCCCCAGCACCACAAAAAAAAAAAATGTAATCTTGTTTTATGCGTTTATGTTTATAGACACTTTATTTAATATATACTGTTGATTAATTAACATTGAATTCATGACCAATAGCATTATAACTCCTGTCTGAATGAGACTTATCTAATCATGTATTTTCTCCATAGGACATACAACAGTCTTCTTGCCTTTAGGAATACTAGACAGAAATTTAGTACAACACTTGAGGACTATTTTAAACATTGAAATCACCAGCAAAAAGCAAAAAATATGGGAAACATGGCCCTAAGTAGAATATAGAAAGGATGTTTCTTTACAATTTGAAGGCAGAGTATTGACCTAAGCTAGAACTATGTACATTGAGCAACTCAAAATTTTTTCCACTCTACACCTGTGCAGGAATGACCAAGAAGGTGCTTACCAATGTACTGATTTTTAAGGTTACAAATAAATTAGTGATTAGGAAAATTTGCATATAGAGAATCCATGAATAATAGTGATGGATTATATTTGCAAATCATGTATCCAATAAGGCTGTAACATCCAGAATATGGAAAGCACTCCTACAACTCAACAACAAAGAGGCAACCCAACACTGAGCAAAGGACTCTCAGACATTTCTCCACAAAGAATATACAAATGGTCATAACCACATGACAGTATCCTTAGAGCAATGCAAATCAAAAGCACAATGAGATACCACTTCACACTAAGTTTTTGCCCCTCCTCTCCATCCCAATGTTAACTATATTATGTAATCATTTATTTAAACTGAAAATAAAAGGTGTGGGCAAGGATATAGAGAAACAGGAATCTCTGTCCACTGTTGTTAAATGTAAAATATATAGATGCTGTGGAAAACACCTTGGCACTGTGGGAAAGACTTGGTAGTTCCTCAAAAAGTTAAACAAAATTACCATAGGGCTCAAGTGTTCCACTCCTAGATACATATCCAAAAGAAATGAAAACAGTGATTCAGACACTTGTGTGCCAATGTTCACTGCAGCATTATTTACAATAGCCAAAAGATGGAAACAGCCCCAGTCTCCATCAACAGAGAGTGGACAGCCAAAATGTGTGTGTGTGTGTATGCGTGTGTGTGTGTGTATGCGTGTGTGTGTGTGAGAAAGAGAGAGAGAGAGAGAGAGAGAGAGAGAGAGAGAGAGAGAATATATAATTCAGCCCAAGAAAGAAACAAAGTTCTAGTATATACTACAACAATGTACAACCTTGAAAACATTTTGCTAAGGGAAATAAGCCAGACCCAAAAGCACAAATATTGTACAATTCCATTTAGCTGAAATATCAAAAATGGGCAAATCCATGGAGACAGATTACTGCAGTATACTTAGACTACTTCTTTGAGGTTACAGGAGCTAGGGAGAATTAGCAGTTATTGCTTAATGGTTACAAGTTTCTGTTTAGGTTCATGAAAAAATTTTGGAAACAGTGGTAATCATTGGGCAACACTGTGAAGATAATTCAATGAAACTGAATTGTACATTTAAAAGTGGGTATAACAGCAAATTTTATCCATAATTAAAAAAAAATGATTGTTGTTAAAATGGAAAAAAAAATCACTGAAAACTACTAATCACTGCTAACTTTTATTTGTATTCAAGGACACAATCAACCAGGAGAGAAGAGTTCTTTTGCTCTGTCAAATAAATATATTTAAAAGCTAGCAAACATCAGAGCAGAATTTTATCAAGCCTATAAAAGAGATGGGAAAATTTTATTAATAGTTATTTACAACTATACAGAGTTAACATATTGCAAGGGAAACATAATATAAATATATTCAAAGGCTTCATTTCCAATACTTGACATTTCAAATTTTGAAAACATTAAAATTACTATCGAACAAAACTCAGACAACATTAGCAATGGTTTAAAAAAGGGAGCAATTTAATCATTATAATACAGAGTGCTTTAAGAAGTTTCTAAACATGTTAAAGAAAAAACAGTTTAGTGCATTCAATTGTTACAGTCTTTACATTGCTTCTTTTTAAAAAATGTTAACAGTAGTATGAAAAAAGCCACCCACAAAGCCAGCTGTCTGAGCGAAGAAATCAGCTAAATTGCAGCATTTTGGAATTACTAATAAAGCTATAGTTAAAAAATAAAAAGTTTATAAAAATGAAAGCAGCATGCATATTCAAGGCTTTTTCATAACATTTCCATTAGCTGACAAACATTTAACCAAGAGCTTAATATTATTATTCATTAAATTAGACAAAATAAACTGGCCAAGCCCATTCACTACATGTGATCATTCAGAAAAACATTTTAAAATCCAAAGCTAATTAAACTGAACATTTCTTCTATGAAGAAAGCACATTTTGAAAAATGGTCCTATGGTCACAAAAGAAAGGGTCCTCAACATGAATGAACAGCACCGACCTTTACAAAGTTTATAAATTAGTGTGAACTTTCAGACTCCCGGTATGATAAGAGTTAACAGTTAACACTCCCATGATTCATAAGTGAAAAGCTAACTTTTAACTCATTAGGATCAGTTCAGAATTTTTTCTCAAGTCACTGAAATTGTTACACAAGGTAGAATTTCACTGAAAGATAATGAAAATTCTGATCTGACATCTGAATGAACATTTCTGATTCCCACATGATTGTAAGAAAACACTATATATATTTTACTACATGATTCTTTTTCACATTTTTTGGTACAACACTTATTTTAGAGTTTCACCCTAGTCAACTTCTTACCAGTTTCTTTTCCTTCTTCAGTATTATCTTCCATTTAATAAAAAGCAAGTCGGCTTCTAATGAAAAAAGTAACAGAAATATTACAAGTAGAGATCATGGTTTTCTTGAGTATGTTTAAGTAAAGATCCGATCATTAAGGGCCAGTGATACCACAAAATCTTAACTGTTTCAACATGTGTGTATAGGCTGTTTTTACACTTGAAATTGTATAAGCCCATGTACAACTTTTAATCTTGGCACAGGGCCTGATAAATAAGACACAAAATAAATTGGGTTTGGTTTTTCTGTTTTCCCATTGCTAACAATTTTTACTCTGTAAAATGTTTGGTCACTCAAAGCTATAAGCTTAATCACATATCAAAGAATACAGGCAATACAGCCCATCTTACCAGACACACAGTAGTAGTAAGCTGGACTAAATATGAGGACAAGCTCTAGTGGTCATTAAACTCCCTCAGAAAGTCCAAGATTCAGAATGTCTCTATCATATCGGAATAAAAATGTACTGTATTAAAATCTGAATTTTTACAAGTCAGAATTAGTGTTCTATTTACATTGAAGAACTTCCACCAACTGCAGTAGTTTAACTTTGGCACAACATTAAGTTCCATTTCTTTTGGATATTGGATCCTGTTTTTGAGAGCCCCAAAACATTTTCAGTGTCATCAAAGATTGGGCCCCTTCACAGTAAACCAGACATCTTGAGTTGAAGAACTGCTTCTCCTTTAACATTTGAAGCAGCTATAAAAGAAAAACATAAAAAACTGAAACTTTAAGGAAAACCATACTTTAATTACTACTTTTAGATCAAAATGACTATTATCCATGAAAATACATCCTCTGTGCTCTAACATGAGCTCACTTATCACACATATCATACATCTATAATAAACAAGCTGTGGAATCTAAAGACCTGTATTTTTTCTGTTTATATACGAAGCCGGCATGTACTTCACCTTTTGCAAAAACTATTTTGAAAAAGTTTGCGTAACTTTTGTTTTATAAATTGAACCATATTTAAATGCAATAACTGTGTGAGTGTGTATGTGTATGTGTGTGTGTATGTGTGTGTGTGTGTGTGTGTGTGTGTGTGTTACTATTGAGTGAATCAAGGAACATTCTACTATATCTCCAGCCCTTTTTTAAAAAGTAATTTTTAATTGTAAATGGACACAATACCTTTATTTTGTTTATTTATTTTTATGTGGTGCTAAGGATTGAACCCAGAGCCTCACACGTGCTAGGCAAATGCTCCATCACTGAGCTACAAATCCAGCCCTCTAGCCCTTTTTATTTTATTTATTTTATTTTATTTTATTTTATTTTAAGACAGGGTTTTGTTCAGGTGCCCAGGCTGGCCTCAAACCTGGCTGTCTTCCTGCCTCAGTCTCCAGAGTAGCTAGGGTCACAGGCATGCACCACCACACCCAGCTAAGAAACAACTTTTTAAAGGAAACCTTTAGTGAATTCTTTTATAAATGAAAAATTATTTTATTAAAACAATAAACCAAACTGTTTTATAATTGTAGACTTTTTTTGTATTTGAAAAGAAAGGCACTCTTCTATGTATACCACAAAAGTGCACATATCAAAGTTAAAATACAAATTTTTTAAAACTAACGTTATGTAAATTTTCTGACCCTAACACCAGTGTTAATACATAACATAAGAATTATCCACACAGAGGCACTGGGTTTGATCCTCAGCTATTTGTACTAAAGACAGACATTTCATGACAACTACAATATTTTCTGAAAAGTGTACTTTTATACTAGAACACTCTAAAACAGAGAACAGAAAATAATAAATCCATGTTGCTGAATTGCAAAAGTAGTATATAAATAAATAAAATAAAGGTCTATCAACACCTAAAAAAATATTTTAAAAAAAGGAAAAGAATTATCCACGCAAATTTAAAGTATGGTCAAAGTAAATCATACAGAAAAGTTCACATTATTTTTAGAAGATTGCAACTCCCCAGAAAGTTGCTGCAGAGGCTGCAACAATTCATAGCAGCAACAAATTTGTTGATTTAATCTTGGCTGAGTGTGCATTCTTGTGTTTAGCAATAAAAAAAAAAGACTATTAAAAATATTTTATGCATCTAGGTCAGAACAAAGCCTGTCCTGAAGCTTTCCAACAGGAGGAACTGGAGGGCTGCACTTCAGGGCAAAGCTGTACAAAATTTTTGAGCTTCCGGTGACTTAAAACGATGACATGATGCTTTCTACCCTGGAATGAGATTTGTATGGCTTCTTAAAATTGTAACATTTTTAAGTTCCTTTGCTTTTCTACCTTAAAAAATATTAATGAAAATAAAACCTGAAAAAGGATTGCTAGGCAATAAGAATCATACCTTGCACATATTAAGGTCTCTATAAATAATTGTGAAAATAAACAAATCAGGGAGAAAATATGGGAAAATTAAGGAAGTTAAGAGAAAGAGGGAGAAAGTAAGAAGGCATAAAAGTAAAGGCTGGGTTAGAGATGTAAAAAGCCACAGAAACAAGCACACCCATATATAAAATAATAATGATGGTCTATGTCTCATTTCCCTCCCTTACTGTTTGAGAACACTGCAGTGATTCCTGATAGGAGATGCTATTTGTACTAAAGACAGACATTTCATGACAACTACAATATTTTCTGAAAAGTGTACTTTTATACTAGAACACTCTAAAACAGAGAACAGAAAATAATAAATCCATGTTGCTGAATTGCAAAAGTAGTAAGAATTGGTAACTCCAAATCAGGTAACTGATTCGTAATAACGGCAAAATTTTAATTAATCTAATTGATAAAGAATGAAGATTTAAGAAACATGTCAAAATCTTTCAAATTCAATTTATATTTATTTTCACTTTTATGACTATAAATATATACATAGATATTTTAACCAAACACAGTACTTGTTCCGGTAGTAGATTTGTTATATGTAAAAATATAAAAAGATATTTTAAGTGACTGACTTAATTTAATATCAAATATGTTATTTGCCTTCTGATCTCTAAAAAAGATAATTTATATCACAGTTTTCAAAAACAGATGCCATCTAGGCAAACATAAAATTTATACAGGGTCTAGAACAGAACTCTGACTTTTGACAGAAAAAGATACCGGAAGCAGGGGGTGGTAGCACTTGTCCATAAACCGAGCAACTCGGGAGGCTGAGGATCACAAGTTCAAGGACAGCTTCAGCAATTTAGTGAGCCTCTGTCTCAAAAAAATAAAAAAATAGGATGGAGATGTAGCTCAGTGGTAAAGTGCCCCTGGGTTCAATCTCCAGTACAAAAAAAAAAAAAAAAAAGAAAAGAAAAGATACTGAATGATTTTAATATACAAAGCACTTTAAATTCTAGCTAAATATCTACTAAATTTCAAAAGCAATCTGATGACAAGTAAAAAAAATACCCATTTTCACTTAGTTTCCTGAGTATTCTTTACCCCTATAATAAGTCTTCCCTTTGGTATACTTCCCCACCTCCCCATCTTTTCAGTTTTAGTTTTTAAATTATTTCTTTAAATAGCCAAAAAAAAAAAAGAAAAAGAAAAAGAAAAAAAGAAAGAAAGGAAGAAAGAAATGAGGTTTTAGTGAAGGGAGAGTTGCAAAAAAACATTTTCATTATCTTTGGTGTGTGTGTGCGTGTCTATGTGTGTGTGAATTCCCACTTCCCCTGGTCTTACAGAATGGGTATCTTTCCTCAGAAAGACACTTCAAAACATTTAGTACAAAAAATGAGCAATGCAATATCAAATTGTACATGATAATCATAATAATCTAACAACACATGTTAATCATTCATATTTTGACTCTATTAGTGGTACCGAGTCTTATTAGGGAAAAAAAAGTGTTTAGAAAAAATTATCGAAAGTGAATACGACTGATACAACAAGATGATTGTTAGGAATGCAGGTGGCTGATGGATATACAATCAGGTTAAAAACTTACATTTCAGTCATCCGATTTAGAAAGTTTCCTCTTCACATGTCGTGGGGGTTCCCATGTATCACTATCATCTGTTTCTTCTTCATCCTCTTCCTGATCATCAATGACTTCATCTTCCTCCTCATTTTCTTCAAATAATTCTATACCTAACTCAGATCTTCTCTGTCTTTCTGCAAACCACTCTCTGACCTGCTCATAACCCATATGCGATCTGTTGACAAGTTCATCAAGGTCTTGCTCATTAAGAAACTTGTGCTTTAGGTAATAATCCTTAAGTATTGCAGTTCCAGTTTTAAATTTTATGAGCGACGGTGCCCTGTCCCAGTTGTTAATTCTTTTGCCTCCCCTAGGCCGTCCACGAGGTCTTCCTCGGCCCCGACCTTTGGGTCTCCCTCTCCCTCTTTTCCTAAGAGACAGACCGTTCATACTGCTCGAATTGGCACTTTGATAGTAGTAGTACCATTTCAAGTTTCCATTCTTCCAAGCATAACGGGTGTCCCCAAACCAACTAACTATATCTGTCCTAGCAAGCCCACTTTCTTCAGCCAATTTGTCATACTCTTCTGGTGATGGCCACTGTGTTCTGACAAATGCGCTTTTAAGCATGTGCAGCTGCTCGGGTGTCTTTTTGCAAATCTTGCCTGTACTCCCTGATTTAGGGGGGGCAGATTCATCTCCAGGAGATGTTTCTCCAGCTTCTTCTTTGGAACTACCTGCATTACTTTCATCTATTTCTATTTTCTCTTCCTTTAAAGCTTTTGATTTCTTCTTCTCTGTAAACCATGCATCAATTTCCCTTCTGGTAAGTTTGGTTTGCGCTCTTAACCTATTCAATTCTTCATCCGTGAGTACGGAGCTGTTGAGAAAACTCGCCTGAAGGACGCGAAGTTGCTCTGCAGTTTTCTCTTTAAACTTCTGGGGAGTGAAGTCAGGAAAAGGACTCCAGGATGGCTTATGCTGTGAAGTAATCACAGTTGGGGATTCTGTGGTTTCGTCACTGGAGTCTATAATGATGGTGGTAGCGGAATCATTGTTGAGATGTAAGCACTGATTACTCTTCGAATTTCTCTGGTTGTACCTTGTGTCACTAAACCATTTTTTAATCTCACCTTTTGTCAGGCCTGTTATTTTCATGAGTCTGATAATTTCAGAGTCATGGGGAAACTGATTTTTAAGGTAGCTAACTTTTAATTCTGCCAGTTGCTCCTTAGTCTTTTTTGCTCGAATGCCAAATGAATCAGGGTTTACCAGTGCAGCTTCATGTTTGACATTTTGAGAAGGGGGAACTGCTGCTGTTGCTGGCTTTGTTTCTGCAACAGGCTGAGCAGCAGGCCCCTGACTTTTCTGTACATTTGTTTGGTTTGGAACCCCTGCCACAGTCAAGGCTATAGGTGCCGTTACTGGCAAGGTGTTTGTTCCGGCTACTTGAGTGAGAACCAGACCTGGCTGACCAACTATTTGGCATGTCTGTAAAATAGATGGTAAACCATTACTCCCCGTGGAAATGTGTGTAGGAATGACAGTGATGGTCTGAGGTACAGTATGTACTGTCCCATTGAATTGTTTCCTTCTTGCTTCCTCTACTTCCTCGGGAGTCCAACTAACACCATGTTTAAGACGTTGGGCTGAAAACCATATCTTGATCTGTTCCTCTGTATATTTTGCTTGAGCAGAAAGAACTGTAATTTCTGACATTGTTGGATAAGGGAATTTGTTGTAGGTGTTAAGTAAAAGGGGATTGTTATCTAACGCAGCATTGTAGGTGGGAATGCTACTAACAGGGATTAAGACTTTGGGAATCAAGTTAGAGTTGTGCTGAGCGGATACGGCAGTTATCACCTGCGCTAGTCCAGGAAGAACAGCCGCAGGGGTCACTACTGTGCTGGCAGTATTAGGGTGCATTCTGTTTACAACAGAAGTACTTGTATTGGATTCTGAAGCTGAAGAATTTGCATTTTCCACATTTTCTTCACGGTCTGGCTTTATTTCATTCTCTTTGTCTTCAGGAATGTCCTCAGTTGAGTTATGATGGACTGTGATCCGTTTGTTTTCTACTTTATTTTTCATCATTTTCATGATAGGGGTTTTACTGATAGAGATTCCTGAAGAAGAAACTTCTATGGATTCTGCTTGCTCTGCATTCTCCTCTTTAACAAAACTACCATCAAAAGTCAGATCATTTATTGTTTGCTCAAAGATTGTCTGGTTATTACGTTTCACCATAGTCAATTTGAAATTCTCTTCTCCTGGGTGATATTTTAGATTATGCTCAGAAAGTGCATCATACCTTTTGGTAAGAAAGTTGCATTCGACACAAACATAGGATGAATTTAGCACTACATTGGGATGTTCTGAATCCACATGGAAAGTAAACATATTTAGATCTGGAGTTTGAAAAGTACAATATTTACATTCATAGCCACCTTCAACTTTTTTATTTTGCTGATTGTCAGAATCCACAGATTCATGAACTTCTTCATTACTTGAGATACTCTCGGCTCTAGTGTTTTCTATGGGCGTAAGTACAGGAGGACCTTCATCCAAATCTGATATTAACTCAAGGTCTGGATCTTGTTCACTGGCAAGGACCATGCAAGGTACTGTTGATTTTCGCCTGCTTGCCATGCTGATGTTACAGGGAAAATTTCAGTGATTAAAAAGCACTGAGGCTTAAAACTGTTCAGGATTCTTCATTTGAAAACAATGGCTTTTGGTTCTGCAAGTCCACTTTTGTGCTCAACAAGTCTCATTAGCAGCTTTTTCATGATGCAATCAAGTAAAGAGCTTATTGTTGGCAGATAAAATACCGCTGAACTGCTGAAATTTTTGAAGCACAACTCCAATCACCTACATTAAAATAAATTTAAAATGAGTGACTATGATCTTTTAAGCAAATTAGTTATATCTCACTTATGTTGCTGCATAGCTCAATTATAAAGATCTAGAATAAGATAAGAATTAGGAAAAAAGTTCTCTAAGGATGAAAATAGATACCTCCAAGCCAACTCACTGAAGGTTATGTATTGTACTTATCACAGATCCAAGCTTTTTTATTTGGATCTTATAGCCAGCTAGATGTTATAAGGGAAGGAAGAATGGGCCTGCTTTGGCAAGTATGCTATTATCAGTGTAAAATGGCAATATCTTAACAAGGTATGGCTGGGGGTGTAGCTCAGTGGTAAAGTGCTTGCCTAGTGTACAAAATTCCCTGGGTTCAATTCTCAACGCAGCAAAAAATGAACCCAGAACTATAAAAAGCAGTCACAGATACTCAAAAATGATCACCATTACATCCATCAGTTATGTCCTCTTTTTCCTACAGGTCTGTCTCATTAGCCCAAAAGCAAGTTCACATATGGCAAAACATGATAAACATGAAAGATGAATGATCAAAGTTTCATAAACAAATATTCTTCTTCTTCTTCTTCTTTTTTTTTTTTTTTGAGAAAAAGGAAAAAGAAGGTTTACTGCTTTGCTAGCAAAGGAGAAACACAGGGGACTCCTGTCCCAAAGACTGTGAATCTAGCCATCATGGAGAATAGGGGGTTTTTAATGAGGTGATTCAGAGAAAATGAGATTAAGAAGATCAGGGAGAAGTCTTAAACAATTACTCTTAATCATTCTGTAAAATGCTATCAGGATTTATTAACTATATCTAATCACATCAGTCTGCTAATATGGGTCCCCAGTGCTGGAAGAATAAAGTTCACGCCCCTTAAGGCACACAATTCCCTTCCCTATGGCTACAACTTTGTTTTTCTGCCTCATCTCTGCCATTTTTCTCCTTCCAATTCCTTATGCGGAGACTAGCATTCCAGGACACCTTTGTCCAAGCCATTCCTGATGCTAGGTCACTTGTTTGTGTGCCTGATATGATGATCTCTCTCTCTGTACCATAGGTTACCTTTTTCTCTTAACTTGGTCCCATTTTCCTCCCCTGTGCATTTTTCTAGTCTACAACTTATCATATTATAGCAGAGGCAATGTTACATTTCTTTCTTTTCTTTTTCTTTTTTTTTTTTTGCAGTGTTACATTTCTGTTCCCACTCTCCATCTACATCTGTGGTCTTCTTATTATACATATTGTATCCCATTCTTTTTTAAGAATTTAAATTGTAAATAAATTGTTAATAAAACAAAGACTCCAAAACTCTAGATTAAGCAAACAAGCAAAGGAGCTTTTTTCCTTTTTTCATTCTGTGTTCAGTGCTCAGAAGCAGCCAACAGGCTCTATGCTAAGAGAGCCTGTAATAGCAGTTCTTTTTAAAAATATTTTTATTGGTGAATTATAATTATACATAATAGTAGGCTTCAGTGTGATTTATTTGTACCTGTACACAGCATAATTTGGTCTATCTTATTCCCCCATACTTCCCCTTTGAGCTAAGGACCTTTATATCTTCAGTTTGATGCATTCCCAGCTAAGCTACTTTGGTTGATATCTCATTCATATTTGCATCTCCAGTGCACACAAGAAGCCTGTACCCAAGTAGGTAATCACTAAATGTTTATTAATTTGAATTAATATGAATAGGAAAATAGTCCTGCAAAACTCAACAGGGCCTGAGGGCATCACCATAGAGAACAGGGGTCAACACAATACTGAGCTCTTCATCAAGGAAATATGGATTGTACTCATACAGACTCATTTTAATAAACTTGGCAATCAAAATATTTCAAATAAAAATTAGATGCTAAATTAAAGTTTACATGTCTCTGAATCTAAACCAAATGACAATGAATAAAATGATAAGAGGTCTCCTGTATTTGCCACTGCAATTTAGACTCTTTTCATTTACTAGCACCATCCCTTATCACAGATGAAGTAAAGAGAAAAGAGCTCGCTAGCTGAACATGATATTGCGCACCTGTAATTCTAGCAACTGGGGGGCTGAGGCAGTGGGATCACAAGTGTCTCAGCAACTTAGTGAAACCCTTTCTCAGAATAAAAAATTTAAAAAGAGCTGGAGATGCAGCTCAGTGGTATAGCGCCACTGGGTTCAATTCCCAATAGTTAAAAAAAAAAAAAAAAAAAGAAGAAGAAGTTGTTTGCTTAAAAGATTATAAAGCAAAACCTGGGCCACTATGAGAAAATATACAGATTCAATAAAGGGACATACATTTAAAAAAAATTTTTTTTAGTTGTTGATGGACTTTTATTTTTTAATTTATTCATATGCAGTGCTGAGGATCAAACCCAGTACCTTGCACATGCTAGGCAGGTACTCTACTACTGAGCTACAACCCCAGCCCAGGAGATGCATTTTTAGGAAACGGCTCTGCAAAGAGAAAATGCCTTGATTTGAAGGTGGTAAGCCCCACCTCATTAGAATTATTCAAGCACAGACGACATATCCATTCGAGAGATTCAAGCAGCAGATGGGAGAGTTGGACTAAATGTCCCTTATTCCCTGATTTCCCAAATTACAAAACAAAGAGTGCTCAGTTTAGTAATACTAATGGTATTTAAAGTTCAAATCCCTTAAAGGGATTAAAGGTGTCTTACTTTTTTTCCTACAAAATTCCTTTGATTTCTAAAAGATTATAAAGAAACATAAAACTATTTCATAACTAAATGTTATAAACTAAGCTAATGTCATCTTCTGAGGCCATCACTATTTTTTTTTAAGTATCAACACATCTGTTTGATAATTATTTGATATTACAAACTGGGAATTCTGCCAGTCACTATGGCGCATGTCTATAATCCCAGTAGCTCCGGAGGCTGAGGCAAGAAAATCGTGAGTTCAAAGCCAGCCTCAGGTGCTAAGCAACTTAGTGAGACCCTGTCTCTCAATAAAATACACAACAGGACTGGGGATGTGGCTCAGTGGTCTAGTGCCCCTGAGTTCAATACCCAGTAAATCCCGCCACCAAAAAAAAAAAAAAAAAAGAAAGAAAGAAACAGGGAATTAGAGAGAGAGAGAAAAAGAGAAAGAAGAAAAAGAAGGAGGAGGAGGGGGTGGAGGAGGAGGAGGAGGAAGAGGGAGGGGAGGAGAGGGGAGGGGGGAGAAGGGGAGGGGAGGGGAGGGGAGAAGAGGAGAGGAAAATAATTCCCCAAAATGAGCAGCATTCACAAGGTGGACAGCAAAGACAAATTGTTGAAAGGCAGGAGAGTTAGCTCTCTTGATTCATTCTCCTGGAATCAGAGACACACTATATTTATTTGGGGTATACTAACAACAAGATAGAGAGCTGCTGAGCACCTGCCAATGGCACATACCTATAACCTCAGCAGCTATGGAGGCTGAGGCAGGAGGACTGCAAGTTCAAGGCTAGCCTCAGTAACTTAATGAGGACCTAAGCAACTTAGTGATACCCTGTCTTAAAATAAATAATAAAAAAGGGCTGGGGATGTAGCTCAGTGATCTGGATTCAATCCCAGCACCTCCCCCCACACACAAAAAAGAAGATAAAGGGCTTTCTTCTGAAACTACCTGTAGGTGATAGTTTCATAACTTTGTTCTAAGCAAGGGAGACCTTCAAATATGAGAAGCACCAGCTCCAAAGAACTCCAAAACAAAAGAGTAGGTATCTGGTTGGAGAAGATAGAGACTAAACTACTCCCTGAGTCCTATGGATCCCACAATCTCTGAGGGGTTCCAAGATGTGTTTGAAAGGATGCCTTAAAAACTTAAATACTTTCAAGATACTACCTAAATTCCATCCAAAATCCTTCTTACCCTGCCACTGCTAAAAATTTCAAAGGAATTTTAAAACAAATGTAGAGTGAACTGAATGTGTCCTTCACTGGAGGAGGCAGGCCAGGGCCTCAAGGTAGAATAAAGTAACCAGCAGAAATAAAAGACACAGGCAAAAAATGGAACAACCCAGATCACTTTTGGCTTTCCAGATCTCAGGGTTAAGCACTTATGTTTTATCTAGCATATAACTAGTAAAATGCTACCAAATTATTACTTTTATTTCTCTTCTACTACTTCACTAATTCAGATTGCTCAGTTGATAAAAATTTGAGCAGACATAAATTTTAAAAGCTTAATATTTTGCTAAAGTCATGAAAAGCATAAATTACTCATATATTGTGATCTAGCAATACATGTCCAAAATTGTGCTTTTTTCTTGGAAATATAGTCAAGTTTTAAATCAAGTTACTTAAGAGAGGTTTTTTAAAAAGACTTCAGTAATGGAAAAGACTAAAAACCTGATTATCTCAGGTGTTTCAGATTGCCTCAACATCTGGTTTGTTCTATATCCAACCACATAGATCAAAAAAATACTACTCTTTCCTCTTATAAACTTTTGCTCACCGTGATGTACCTTCAAGCTCTCCACGACTTTGCTAACAAAACTAGAGTCAGAATATTAGTTAACATACTTCTAAAGGAAATATGATATTCCCAAAAGAGCTGCAAGATTTGGCCCAATGGCTCAATTTTGCATAACACAGTCTAAAAATAGACTAAAAAGAAAAAAAGGAATGTTCAGGGTTCTTATCATAAAGTCATAGTTTTTGAGGAAACAAGGACCTTAGTGCAATTAACCCATTTTGTGGAAGAAGAAACCCAGGCCCAAAGTAATTAATTCACAGAGGCATTGTGGTATAGGGCAAAACCACAGGTGCTAGAGTCCCTTCTGTAAGGTGTCTGGAAAAGCCACTCAGTTTCAACCTGAGATTCCTCACCTATGAAACCAAACTTCTTCAACAAATTTATTAAACAATAACTTGTTGAATGTCAACCATGTGCCAGGCACTGTGCTAGGCACTAGGGAGGCAGTGGTGATCAAGACAGATTGCTGTCAGGTACTAGCAGGGGAGCAAGGAAGATAGGCAGCCAACAATTACTTAGAATAACTATGATCAGTGCAACCACAGAGAGAAGTAGCACATCACAGGAGGCTTCTAGAAAAACAGAAGAGAAGGCTTCCCTAAGGGAAACAGGAAGGGTGGTATCTTGCCAGAGGCTACACAAATAAGTGTTCTTCCTTCACCGGTTCTGATGCATAGTATATGCCTAATTAATGTTATCTTCAATCTTTGAAAAATTCTTTTGGCAGAATAAAAATACCAACTATTAAATACTATATACTTTATCACTTTCTTTTTTTAAAAAAGCAATTTAATCAGCTGACAAGTCACATAAATTGAATGAAAAAGCAGAAAAAAATACGGAATAAAAATGTCTATGATTTTGTTCCAATTAATCTCTCTTCTTCATTAAAGGGCAATGGGGCCAGGACAGGAATACTACCACACAGAGATCACCATTAGCTGACAGGCATCTCATCCTCTATATTGAAGGTCAGCTAAAAACAGGGCTCAAAATCAATTTGGGGGACCTTGCACTATTTACTTGTGAAAAAGGGGTTAGAGGTCAGTTGCACAACTGAATGGTTAGGTGAGTTTGCAATTAAAACACAACAAAAAGTATCATATAAATGCATCCAGCGCTGTAAATACAATTACTTCTGAAAACTGTTTTCAGTTAACCTTTCCATGGAGAAATATATTAGAAATTTTTAATTAAACCAATTGCTATACTATTGATTTTGTTACTATTTAAAATGATAACCAAAAGGTGGAAAAATACTTAAGTAAACTTTTTCAAATTAGAACAAAATTTTTGTGTTACTTATAATAACTTGGAAGAAATATGTATGTATATGAAGAAAACTAGTTGAGTGAAATTTTATAGAAAGTGAAATTTTTACATGAGTTTATGGGTGGAACTTTTATGTGTGACATTTACACAATTTCTTTAATGTTGTTATAACACTGCTTTATTATAAAATACAACAAAAATACAAGGCCTTAAAATTGCAAATAAACTAACATATTCCTATGGTCATTTGTTGGAAACAAAGTTTCCTTTCTATTTTTAGGGCAAAAACCATGTGTTGCATAAAGATTTTTCCACCAGGAGCAGGAATTGCTCAGAACGTATAGTATTCAGGTATATTCCAGATATTTTTTTGGAGGAGCTGTTCCACACTCCAAGGAGTCAGGATGGTTCTAAGAACCCTCAAAATCACCCATATCCTCTAGGTTGTAGACCTGGTCAAGCCAATTTCCAGGGATCCATCTACATCCTGGCTCTTCGCCTGAGGGGAGGATGCTCCTTAATCAACTCGTGATTCTGATCTCATCAAAATAATTACAACAAAGTTTCTCTACAGAAAAGGACTTAATGAAAACAAAATTTATTCATCAAAGTATCGAAATTCTGCCAATTCTCATACAAGTTACTTTATGGTCAGAAGAATGTCTGTTTGGCTTTCCATTATAGCCCTAGGGTCCAACAAAGTACATATTAGAGACACTAAAATATCTGCTGAAAAAAAATTTTTTAAAAATATATACATTCTATGTATTATAATATGCATTTTATTTCATTAAACACTGATTTATGAAGGAATTAAAAACAACTGTGCTTGCTTTACAGATTATTTTCAATGTTAAAATCCTTCCTGGGTCCCCAGGGGAGCCATCCTGGTCCATTCAAGGGTTGAGCACTTGTTTAGGGTTAGAGCTGCCCCCTCTGGGGACTGGGATTGTACAGCCAAGGCCATTGTCCTGCCCCTTCCCCCAGTGCCTCCCAGGCCTCTTTGAACCTGAAGTCAGATATTTTTTCCTCCACATACCCCCACCCCCTTGGTTTTCTCCACCCAGGAACTGGGATTGGAGGCCTGGGTTGGGGAAGTGGGGGAGGGAGAATTGGGCCTGCTGTGGTATTAAATGTCTGAGTCTCTGACAGTGAGGGGATGGGGTGCTGGTGTTCAGGTCTTTCAGCGGGGAGCCTGTGACGGGGTTGTCAGTTCTCTCCGTCTGGACATGGGTTAGAAACTTAGGCTTAGTCAATCCAGAGCCTGATCTCTATAAGGGGAAGTGTGTATGTTTTGGGGAAACAATCAGTGAACCTGTTAGGTGAAGAGGCTCTGGAGACACCGCGGTATGGAATTGTCTTGTCTGGCAATCTGCCCCTAAAGATAGAGTGGAACATGGCTGGCTGGGTAGATTGGTGGCAGGCGTCTGAGGCTGCAGGGTAACTGGATTTGGCCAGTATCTGGAGAGGAAGGACTAGGTTTCTGTATGGGGGTAGGAAAGCTAGAGGAGGGCAGCTGACCTGGGTGTTTGTTGTTGTGGTTGTGGTTGTTAATCAACAGAGGGTGGCCCCAGAAGTACTTGGCACATTCATGTTCAGTAAGTACTTGAAGAGCTCAGAGTGTGGCTGGGTGAACCCCAATGAGGGGACAGTGCCAGGGGTCCATGGAGAGGAGGTCAAGCACCTGCTTTGTGAAAAATGCAGAAGAGGGGATCCCGGATAGCTCTGAAAAGGCCAGGCAGCTGCTAGGGAGTTGAAGGGGAAGGCCCCCAGTGGGGCCTGTGCTAAGGTCCTGGAGGGGTGCCCAGTTGGTGGTCCCCAGCTTTCCCCTTCCACAGACAGCACCGCCACCAGCAGGCAAACGTCCTTCGCCTCAGTTTCTCCCACCCCCACCACCCTCTCCTCCACCCATCCAGGGGGCGGGGCCAGAGGTCAAGGCTGGTGGGTGGGATTGGGGAGGGAGAGAGGTGTTGAGCAGTTCCTTGGCGAGCTCTCATTTCTTCAGGCCCCCGGCTTGGGGTGCCCTTCCAACCCATGGCCGGACACCTGGCTTCGGACTTTGCCTTCTCACCCCCTCCAGGTGGTGGGGGCGATGGGCCAGGAGGGCCAGAGCCGGGCTGGATTGACCCTCGGACCTGGCTAAGCTTCCCAGGCCCTCCTGGTGGTCCTGGAATTGGGCCGGGTGTTGGGCCAGGTTCGGAGATGTGGGGGATTCCCTCATGCCCCCCACCCTATGAGTTCTGTGGAGGGGTGGCATATTGTGGACCTCAGGTTGGAATGGGCCTGGTCCCCCACAGTGGCCTGGAGATCTCTCAGGCTGAGAGCGAGATGGGAGCCGGCCTGGAGAGCAGCTCTGAGGGGGCTTCCCCCGAGCCCTTCATTGCCCACCCTGCTGTGGTAAAAGTGGAGAAGGAGAAGGTGGAGCAAAACCCTGAGGAGTCCCAAGATATCCAAGCTCTGCAGAAAGAACTCGAGGAATTTGCCAAGTTGCTGAAGCAGAAGAGGATTACCCTGGGATATACCCAGGCTGATGTGGGGCTCACCCTGGGGGTTCTCTTTGGGAAGGTGTTTAGCCAAACGACCATCTGCCGCTTTGAGGCTCTGCAGCTCAGTTTCAAGAACATGTGCAAGCTGCGGCCCCTGCTGCAGAAGTGGGTGGAGGAAGCAGACAACAACGAGAACCTTCAGGAGATATGCAAAGCGGAGACCCTCCTGCAGGCCCGTAAGAGAAAAAGAACAAGTATTGAGAACCGAGTGAGAGGCAACCTGGAGAACATGTTCCTGCAGTGCCCAAAACCCACACTGCAGCAGATCAGCCACATTGCCCAACAGCTGGGACTTGAGAAGGACGTGGTCCGAGTGTGGTTCTGTAACCGGCGCCAGAAGGGCAAGAGATCAAGCATTGACTATTCCCAACGAGAGGATTTTGAGGCTGCAGCATCTCCTTTCTCAGGGGGACCTGTATCCTTTCCTCTGGCCCCAGGGCCCCATTTTGGTACCCCAGGTTATGGAGGCCCTCACTTCACCACACTCTACTCCCCAGTCCCTTTTCCTGAGGGGGAAGCCTTTCCCTCTGTCTCTGTCACCACTCTGGGCTCTCCCATGCATTCAAACTGAGGTGCCTGCTTTCTGGGGGCAGAGGAAAGATGAGAAGCTAGGGAGAGAACCTGGAGTTTGGACCAGGGCTTTTGGGATTAAGTTTTTAATTCACTAAGGAAGGAATTGGAAGCACGAAGGGTGGGGGCAGGGAGTTTGGGGAATTGGTTGGAGGGAAGGTGAAGTTCAATGATGCTCTTGATTTTAATTCCCACATCACTCATACTTTGTTCTTAAATAAAGAAGCCTGGGACACAAGTAGATAGATAAAAAAAAAAAAAAAAAAAATCCTTCCTGAAAAAAATTACCTAAGTCATTAGAATAGTAAAATATCCTTTGATCTAAAGCATTCCATTCGCTAAAATAGTCAACATTCTACAAACTCCAATGACATTCAGAATACATTTTCCAACATCTAAAATTTGCTTTTAATAAATCAGTTTTATGTATGAATAGTATATATATCTAAATTTGCAGACTAAGAATGAAACAAGGGAGATAAAAACATTCAAAGAATTATTCTTGCAGTGAAGTCAGGAGAAAAGGACATAGTTCTTATAAAGACAGCAAATACAAATTTGTATTTGGAATCATTACTTCTCTGTTCCATGAAAAAACTATACTTTAATGGTGTTCTATTACCTTTTTAAAGATTAAAAAGTAAGATCTCGAAGTGATAATTACCAAAAAAAAGCTAGTAGATGTTTTAAATTCTACTTAGTACTAAAAAATGTCTAAAAAATGTATAATTAAGTAGCCATAACTACACTGAATTTGTTAGCTTTTCTTTCTTTGTTTATTGGCTTTCTTGTGCTTTAAATTAAAAGATTAATGGATAACGGCATGTTGGCCTAGTTAGTCACAAAAGCATGTTATTTTAGTAAGATTTTATGTGAATGAAAACAAACTTTGTTTTCTACACCAATTCTGGGTCAAATAAGAAAATTTTAGAAGGTACTACAGTTTTTAAGGTTTGTGTTAGTTTTGACCTAGCACCAACTAAACAAAAATAGTTCTTACAGAGCAAAAATACACACATTGAGAATTCTTAGGAATCTGCATTCATATATATTCCCTGAGAATTCTTAGGGCTTTGTATTTCATTTAGTTTCACTTCTTTCTCTGAGTCAGAGTTCTGTTTAGCCAGCTGAAAATACTTATTATCACATGTTTGTATTCAAACTAAAAGTTAGCAATCTACTGAAGTCATAGAATGCCTGAAATAAAGTAGCAGCAACGAAAAACATGGTCAAATTAAAATAAAGGGTATCCACTATGTTTAGAGACAGAGAGAAAGATAAGGTGGACTTTTCACACTTAAGGCATTTCACATTTAAAATTTGATGTATTTAAAAATAATATCAAGTTCTTTTAAGTATTAAATTAGGAATTTGGGCAGGGCAAGGTGATGCACGCCTGTAATCCCAGCGACTTGGGAGGCTGAGGCAGGAGGATGGCGAGTTCAAAGCCAGCCTCAGCAACTTAGAGAGGCCCTAAGCAACTCAGTGAGATCCTGTCTCTAAATAAAATACAAAATAGGGCTGGGGATGTGGCTCAGTGGCCAAGTGCCCCTGGGTTCAATCCCCGGTTCAAAAAAAAATTAGGAATTTGGCAACATACATTTGTACCCATTTCAAATGTTTTTAAAGATCACTGGTACCTATAATCATCACCTAAGAGATAAGTCTTGAGAAAACTGATAGAAATGGAAAGACAATAAAGAATCAATTATCAAAGTGAATAAAAACATTAATTTTTTTTTAAAAAGTGAACACAGAATCAGGAATGAATGCAATAAAAGTGAAACCTTCTAAGAAACTGTGGTCAAAGAAAATCTAATTTCAGAGAATCCCTTTGTTAATGCTAATTAATGCTGAGGGGTTAAGAAACTCTCTTTTCTACCTGTTTTTGTCCACCTATGAAATGATACTAAAGATTAAAAGAAGAATCCAAAATTGACAGATTTTTCCTGGCAAGCTCTGATCCCAGATTTGAGGAGTAAAATATTTTTTGAGAGGTTCTAGGACACTAACATACTAATTTTCCTGGCTCTGCTGTAATGTAGGTAGGCACACGATACACTGAGAGTAGTGCTAATATAAATTAGCACTACTATGAAATTTTCTAGAATGTTAATAGTTTGTGAGAATAATCCAAAAGTAATTTTTTTCTGAAATCTCCCTACTTTTCGGAAGAAGGTGTGTTTCATCTTTCACAGTCAGTCCAACACAAGAATGCTATTCTTAGTTCCAAGAGAGATTATCTTTGAGAGACTTAAAAACCATTCTCTTCCACTGTAGTCCCTATTTATACAACAAGGCAACTACTACCTACTTCACTGAGGATATATTCATTCAATTTTTAAAAACACTTTGAAAGAAAGTAATGATTAGGATTGGCAATATCAACTTCTATGAATTTTATCAATTTTTTAAAAATGTAAGTGATCGCCACATTAATGGTTATTGAATCTTTCCTAATACTCTCTGGAATCATTTAAAATAACAACTGGCCGGGCGTGGTGGCACACGCCTGTAATCCAAGCGACTTGGGAGGCTGAGTCAAGAGGATTGCGAGTTCAAAGCCAGCCTCAGCAACTTAGTAAGACCCTCAGCAACTTAGTGAGACTGTCTCAAAATAAAAAAATACTAGGGATGTAGTTCAGTGGCAAAGCACCCCTGAGTAAAAAAAAAAAAAAAAAAAAAAAAAAAAAAGTTCTTGTAAGTCTCTAATCCTTTTTTGGATAGAAGGAAGAAAATAGTAAAATTTCTTGATCAATTTCCCCACACTAAAGGTACTGTCCCCAAGATGTTCATTTGTCTTGTTTACTTCTGTTATCACAGTACCTGGAACAGTGTCTGATGCACTGCCAATTTTGGCAAATATTAATTGAAAAATCAATTATAAATACACCACATAAGATTTATTAAGAAGTGTGATACTGTTTCCTTTGAAATTAAAGCAGTCAGTTAAGGTATAAAAGCACATATTTTTAAAAAGTATTATGCATAAGTTTTTAAGAAAAGCTTTTAAAAACATTAGTCAAACATAGTATCATGGAATGTAAAGTAAGTACACTGGCATCTGAGTTTCACCATTACCAAACAATTGAATACATACTTGCCATAGCTTCCTCAGCATCCTGTTCTTTGAAAGGGAAGGGTAACCCTTCAAATTAGGTGTGTAGCTCAGGCCATCATTACCAACAGGTCCAAAGCAGTTATCAGTCTTCTCCTATAAAATAAAATTATCATCTTATTATTCTAAACATGATCTTACTCTTAGTAAATTTTACAATTTATGCTATGACTTTTTAAAAATAAATGCAATTTTTTGAATGTGGTACTGGGGACTAAACACAGAAGTGCTTTACCACTGAGCTACATCCCCAGTTTTTTTTATTTTTTATTTTGAGACAAGGTCTCACTAAGTTACAGAGGCTGCCCTCAAACTTGCAATCGTCCAGTCTCAGTCTCCTGAGTAACTGTGATTACAAGTGTGCACCACTGTGTCCAGCTAAAAATAAATGAAATTTTGTGAAGAAAAAAAAAATGAAACTTTTAAAAACCATCTAAATGCCATCCCAAATATTGATAGAAAACACAAAATTCAAAACTAGGCATTAAAAAGTTTTACTTATACACAACTGCCAAGTAACAGACTAGTGCAAGAACATTTCAAAATGTGAAAAGATACAATCTTTAAGGTTAAAATTGAGATGCTGAAATTGGGAATTCTTTAAAATTGGTACATAAAGTTTATGAAAGACAACTTACCAAAAGAAAGAATTGGGAGTAGGTAGACATGTTTGTGTTTACACATGCACCTAAGTTAGGATATCTGTAGCCTAAATATGTATTAACTGGAATGAGAAGAATATTAATCGGGCAACACAAGCCAACAATGAATTGAATATATTAGTGCTACTCTACCCTAAACATAAGTCTAACAAAATGGCTAGTGTTCAACCATTTAGCTTTTGCTAGAAAGCCACCACTAAATGGCATTATAATCACTGTGTTGTGAAGCACTGGTACTGTGTGATCAAAAAATCTGGCAATCTTTTTCTGAATATTCAGATTAATATCCAAAAAATGTTTTGTATAGTACCCAGAGTAGTTAAACCAATCAGGACAACTGAATAAAGCCTATAGTTGCTTCTCCTATGAGATAACAATAGTGCTTTCGAGGGTCAAAGCATTTTTACTGTACTTGAAGTACAGATACTCTGTAAATCACTCCTCCTAAAAGAGCTTATGTTTTGGTTCCTGGTAACATTATATACAAGTTTATGAAGAGTCCTATTAAGTCATAAAATAATGTAAATACAGCAAAACTTTGTCTAGTAAAATACTTTTGAATTTAAGTTTAAGTTTTGAATTAAAGTTTAAGCCATGAAAAGCAAGAGCATGCCGGGCGCGGTGGCGCACGCATGTAATCCCAGCACTTGGGAGGCTGAGGTAGGAGGATCAAGAGTCAAAGCCAGCCTCAGCAAATGAGCGAGGCCCTAAGAAACTCGGTGAGACCCAGTCTCAAAATCAAATACAAAATAGGGCTGGGGATGTGGCTCAGTGGTGGAGAGCCCCTGGGTTCAATCCCCAGTACCAAAAAAAAAAAAAGAAAAGAAAAGCCAGAGCATTCTCCTGCTAGGGCCAGTGGAGCATCTTGTTATCTCCTAGCCTGGGATTCTACAATTTCATTTCCTGGTTTCTCCTTATTCAGCCGCTCCTTAGCCATCCATTATACAGGATGTGGACTAGAAAAGAAGATAGGAAACAGCTGCCAAAGAGGAGAGGTTATTTTCTGAAATGAATTATTAATACTGTCGGAAATTAGTAACCTATTTCAATCCATTCTTACATCACAAAGTAAATGCAAGATGTTTTGTGGACCCAGGGCCTCTTAGGAAGAGCTTCCAAGACGTGTAAAGGTGCAAGGCACCCAGAGAACAAACAAGCTCTTTGATACTTCTGAATTAAATACTATTACTTTAAAACATTTCTAATTTAAAATATTTTTTTAAATACAGCATGAGTAGATTTTAAAAATTAAGGGCTCATCTCAACCATATATGTTATATAATAAAACAGAACAAGTTGTTCTGGCAGTAGATAGATTATAAAGAAAAAACCAAGTGTCTGGGCTCTGGAACAGACTGGGTTCAAATACCAGCACTGTCACATACTAGCTGTGTAGCTTTAGAAAAGTGACTTAGTCTCTCTGTGCCTCAGCCCTCTCATTTATAAAATGGAGCAAATAATATTACTTAGTTAATAGAGTTGTATTATGAGGATTGAAAGAAATAATACACATAAAGTTTTTAGAATATTTCCTGGTACTTAGTAAAAACATAAACAACTGTTAGATTTTTCTGATTTTATTTAAGATTTTAACTTCAAGTAATATAACAAAGGAAGTCTTTATTTAAAATTTGCCAAATGTTGACAAACTGTAAAATAGTTTTAAAATCTGGGTAAATATAAACCAATACATTTTATTTTCCACTTTATACTTTGAACATATTAAGTAATGCTGGAACAAGTTGGCTTTAACAGGTAGACATTAATCAATGATAATCTGGGGGCTGGGGCTGTAGCTCAGTGGCAGAGTGCTTGCCTGGCATATGTGAGGCACTGGGTTCAATCCTTAGCATCACATAAAAATAAACAAATAAAATAAAGACATTCTGTCTATCTACAACTACCAAAAAAGAAATCAATGATAATCTCTTTCTCTCCTACACACACACACACACACACACACACACACACACACTTTCTTTGACCTTAGCCTCAAAATGAATAATTTTGAAACATTTTAAGAGGTATTTCTCAAAACAAATCTCTGATATAAATAATCTTATAGTAATGAAGAGAAATTGTTCTTTTCTCATCAACCTTCATATTCCCAAATATAGCCTGTCCATTGAAGTTATAACACACTTCTACTTGACAATATTGTGCTGTAAAAGGGAAGAGACTGGAATAGAAGAAAAACATAATTCTGAATGAAGTGCTCAAAAACATCAATTCTTCCATCTCTTTTCATTTCTCATAACAACCAAACATGGGAAAGACCTTTATGAAGGAGAAAACTGAAATCATCAAAATGACAGTTATTTTATTTAAAATGATAAATGAATATGACATGGCTACAGACTTACTATTTTAATTTTGCTAGATAAAATAGTTTTTTAAAATTAAAAACTTCATAAAAATCCTGCACTAAAAATGACTTATTCAGTCAGGTGTGGTGGCACATGCCTATAATCCCAGCAATTTGAGAGGTTGAGACAGGAGGATCACAAGTTTGAGGTCAGCCTCAGCAACTTAGTGAGGACTCATCTCAAAAAATAAAACTGAGGATATTAATTTCAGTGGTAGAGCACCCCTAGGTTCAATCCCCAGCACCGCAAAAAAAATAAAATAAAATAAAATGCCAAAAGTAAGTATCTTTTAAGACAAAAAACTGGGGGCTGGGGTTAGTGGTAAAGTACTTGCCTAGCATGTGTGAGGCACTGGGTTCAATTCTCAGTACTGCATATAAATAAATAAATAAAATAAAAGTCCACTGACAACTAAAAAAAAATTTTTTTAAAGGCCAAAAACTGGTAAACAATTACATATTAATATTTACTTTTAAAATAAATTGTAATAAAATGCATATTTTCAAAATGTCAACTCAAATTAATATCCTGACTAGTAATCTAAATCACCAACGTCATCATACAAATATGGTTACTCACAACTACCGATATATCAGAGTAACAAAAATATGATGAAATATTTCAGTGATATTACAGAAACACTGCCTGTTATTCAAAGGGTAGTATCAGTTTTCTAAAATAAATATAATTTAAATTACTTTGATGTTATACATAGGATTATTTAAAAGGATTTTATGTTACAAAATTTAGACCTCAAACTAAACATGTTTACCATAATATAAATTAATAAACAGTTAGATGTATTAAAATATGCAATATGGGTTATTCCCATGAGCAGTACAATAATTAATTCTAGACAGCTCTCTGAATGACTGCATTGACTGTATTAGATTCAAAACTAGTTTAGGTATTTAACTTTCAGTACTGTTAATGGTCTTTTGAGCCCAAATCCTTAATGCTGCAACATAAATAAAAAGGTTACTTCCTCAACTACATTTGTGATCAATTTCATTATTTTAATAGCACTTTAAGTATTAAGCCATAATTCATGGCAAGCTAAGTCCAAATATTACATTTTGTGCTCAATGTAAGAAAGAAAATATTTAATATATCATACCACCACCTTTTCAATTTAATGTGAAATATAATATAAAAAGGAGAAAATATGCAAGATTTATCACCACACATATGCTATTAATTTCATTAATAACTGTAAAATGTTATTTACATTTATTGAAAAAAGAACTTAAAAGAATCATTAAAGGTGAAATCACTGCTACCTCATTCATGACCTACCCTCCAAATTCAGCGAAATAATAAGCTCAGCTATAAGGGAAATAAATCCACTAATGAGCATCTACCACACAGGCACATTTATGTTTTCAGCCTTAGCATATTTTCAAACCATCTGGCATCAAAGCCTCTCTGGTTCACCCAGCCTAATCTGTTCAGAATTGAATATAAAACTCGAGTTACATGCACTTAGGGGGAAACCAAAGAACGGCACACATATATACTAATGTTCCAAACGTGAAGCTCTGAGCTAGTTTATACTTGAATTGTATCTTTAAAACATTTCCATTAAGGACATTAAGGCTCTTTTGAAAATGCAAGAATGGCTCAAGGAATCTGTATGTATCATAACTATCATCAGTTACCCAGGTCTTACTTTTTTTTTTCTCATTTTAATTATGACTGTTAAATAAAGCATGTGAAGAGGTACTTCGACAAAAATAATCATCGATGCAATCATTTTTATATTGAAAGGATCCAAGGTTAGACATTTTATTTGTCTAAAATTAGTCTGCATAACCTGAAAATGCTTAGAGGAAGGAGAAAAACTAAGAGGAAAAAATACATGAAAGCCTTTCTTTTACGTCCTCTTTCTGCTTTATTGTCATTGGCAGCACTCGAATTTCTTTTGCTTAAGATCAGGAGTCAGAATTGCTACTTGAGAAATTAAAATAATCTATGAATATACTATTGCCAATATCCCCGTTAAAACCAACTTCTAAATTTTCAGCTTAAAAACAAACGACTTTTTGAGGACAATTTTTCAGAAACAAAGATAATTCATGTAGCACTATATAACAAACCTGAAAGCTTTAGACAAAGACAAATAATGACCAGCACCAACAAATGTAAAGGTACACTTACCCCCGCCCCCGCCCCCCACAACCAGTTCAAAACACAGTCACTATTCCTGGGGAGAAGCTGCTTCATCCTAACTGTGAACTACTGTATATTTCCATCTTGTGATTATTTTTTTTCCTATCATATTACCCTCCAAGAGAATTTTTCAAGTTACATGGAATCCCAACTTAATCACAAGTTCCCTATCAGTTAGCCTTTTTTTACATTTTCTCCTAACGTTAAGCTCTTCTCATCTTTCTTTTCTTTTTTTTAGAAATCTGGGTTGATGACAGAAACGTGCTGTGGAACTCCTGCTCTACCCAACCTCTTTCCTGCATTCCTATTCTACCATTCCCGTTCTGCTTTCCTAATTCCCCTGCCCTGGGTCTCGCTGATACCATCCCAGAGGCTCGAACACTCACTAAACTAAGCCAAACACATCAAACGGAATCTCTTCCTTCTCTGGGCCTTTTGCTCTTTCCTTTCCATGACCCAATGGAGGGAAGAAGAGGGGGGAAACACTGAAACAAAGACTTTCAAGTCCCCTTACTTGGAACTTTGGTGTAAATACATGGGGAAAGGCCATCTGCCAGGCTCTCCTGCCATTAGACCCAGTTCCTCTTATTTCCCCTTCCCAGCCCTACGACCCTCCTCTAGGAATCACCAGGTAGTTCCCTTTAGGCCCCAAAGCTTGAAAGACTCCTCTGGGTCAGTCTCCCTTCCCCTCGCACATCGGCTGATAACGATAGATGGCATTTCCATCCTCTTTAATTAACTTCCCTCCTACTAAATCCCAGGGTTTCTTCAAAACGGTTATATAGTTAAGGACTCAACTCGGAGTCCTCCCCAAAGTGGGGGCGCGGCCTGGCCCCGAAATGGGTGCACAGCCTTCCTTCCAAGAGTCTCCTGGGGCTCCCACCCCAAAGCCAGTGCGCTCAGTTCCAGCAGGAGAATCTTACTTTCAGGAAGGCTGCGTCCCCACGGGGTGGCCACACGCCCCCGGGGGCAGCGCTCCTGAAACCCCCACCCTAGTACCCGCAAAACTGCCAGCGCCCTCGCGCAGGCGGACCCAATCCGCACTCTCAACAACCCCAAGTTGCTCAGACCGCTCTTAAGGAAGGGGCTGAGATTTTTCCTTCCCAGCGCCCCAGCCCCCACGCTCCTTCCACGCTGCAGAAACCCGGAGCGCGAAGAAGCTGTGGGTCTGTCCCTCCGCCGCAGCTCCCCGCCCCGGGCAGGCCCGGTCCCTCCCCCTCCGACTCCCCGCGCGGGGGCCGCTCCGCCACCGGCTGCCGCGGGCGGACTCAGCCCTGGGTTTCTGCCCTGGGGCTGCCCTCCTCCGGCGGGCTCCCGCCCCGCTTCTCTTTGCCGGCCGGCTGCAGGCTCCGCGCTCCCTTCCCACTCGCAGACCCGGGAATCAGGGCCCGCTCGTCGCAGAGCCGGCTCGCGCAGCTACCTGCAGGGGCCGCCGCGCCTCTCAGCGCCCCGCCGCCGCCATCTTGCATTTCAAACCGGCTGCACTTTTCAGGGAGTCAACTCTGACCTGTGAACCCTAAACCCGGAACCACTCCGCGGGCCCGCACACGGGCCTCAGAGCTCGACGGCCAAGTCGAGTGTGGGAACCCGGGGCAGGGGTCTCAGGAGAGACGCGCACCCCAGCGGCCGACCGGGGCGGCGGGGAGGGGAGAGAAGTGAGTCGACCGAGGCGGAGCCCTCCGCGCGCCCCAACCCCGCGCTGCTCCAGCCTGCCCACGCCGGGACCCTGCGACTCCCCTGGGATACAACCCCGGCCGCTATCCAGCATAGACGAGCCGCTGGAGGTAGGGAGCTGCCCCGCCCCCCTGTCAATATAAGCCCCGCCCTCCGTCAGAAGTCCCGCCTTCTCCGCCCTCACAGCGGCCCCGCCCCCTGCTGGCGCTAGCTCCGCCCGCCGTCGTCAGAAGCCTGGTGCCCTCTGCGGTCAGAAGGCAGCCCTGCCTTCGGGGCCCTCCGCCTTCTCCGACCAAGAGAGGTGGGCATGCTGTTTTCTGCTGACACGCCCCTGTCATTGTAAGCCCCAGCTCGCGGTGGCCAGAATTCCCAGCCCCGCCCTTCTAAGGAAGCCCCGCCTACTGTCACTAGAAGCCCCGCCTTTCTGGGGCCAGTGGATTCCACCCACACGCCCCACCCGCTCTCAACAGTCCCGCGCCCCGGGTCAACTGCAGCTCCACCTCTTCTCGCCAGCTCCACCAAGAGCCGCAGCTCCCGCCGCTGACACCAAAAGTTCAGTCCAACCTCACTTTGAACCGTCCTGCGAGACGGAGCCTTTCTCTGCTCCCTTTGCACCTCGAAGGCACTGCTCCCCCTCACCAGCTCTTCTGGAGGGTTCTGCTCAAGCCCTGGTCTTCAAATCCCACGGCCTCAGTGTGAACCAGCCCCGCAGCGGACCAGCTGAGGACCCAGGCTTTCAGGAAAACCGGACGGCGTCACCGCCCCTCCCCTTCCCTTCAGCCCCTCCACCCCCATCATTGTTAAAATGAAGAATACAAACCAAAGCAAAAAGAAACGACTCACCCTCCATCAACTCGGCGCACATTCACACGCACATTCACGGCCCGGACGCGTGAGAGCTCTTTGGCGCCTTGATGTTGGTTCCCCACCCCCATCCCAGTCGTGGACCCTTTGTGCTTTGACAGCAGTGCTCCACTGAGCCACTTTAATCCTCAAATATGCAGTTGCTTAAAGTGAAAGCCTGATTATTGAAATCAATGTACACCAGCTTCTTGTAGGTTTCATCTTACAATCCTAGAAACTTGGGTATGCTGGGGCTTAATGATCTTTTAGTCAGAAGAGCTCAGTCCTGCCCTGGTAAGCCATGTACTTAACGGCAAAAATTTTAACACCACTTTACTCTCCTGGAGTTAAATTCATAATGTAAACTACTTATACAAATATTTTCAAGAAGTCAATGTAATGTTCTAGTAATATAAAGGCAAGAAAGAGTAGTTTTTAGTAAAATGCTGTACTGATATCAATAAAAACAGTCCAATAGGTTTTTCACAACGTAAATGCTTTGGGCACCAGATAAGAGAACTACGAAGACAAAAACTGCCCCCACAAAATTTCATTGTGTCCCCTAGAGACAGTACTGCACCCCATAAAAACCTATACTCAGGGCGTACTCCGAGTAAGAAAATACTTCAAATACAGATTTTTTTCTTTTATTTATGCATTTAACCACTCGTGTTTTAGCATCATGTATGAGGCACTGTGGGAGAGTAAAGCTGAGTTAGGCCATACAGTCATCTTTCAGTAGCAGGAGATTGGTTCTACAATCCTTGAAGATACCACAATCCCAGAATGCTCAAGTGCCTTAAGTAAAATGGCATTGTATTTGCATATGATCCATGCAGATCCTCACCATGCTTTAAATCATCTCTAGATTATTTATAATACCTAATACAATGAAAATTCTATGCAAATAGACTGTCATTTAGGCTATGATGACAAGAAAAAATTGAGAAACGTTCAGTACAGATGCCTTGTTTTTTTGTTTTTGTTTTTGTTTTATTGATTGTGATTGGTTGATTCACTGATATGGAAGCAACAAATTTGGAAGAATAGCAGTATTCTTGTCTTCCAGGAGCTTATAGTCTAGATGCTGAGGAAAACACATGAAAATGCAAAAGGTGAGAAGAAATTCAGCAAAAATACAGAAAGGGACTCTTTAGGTGGGGCTTTTTTCTTTTTTCCTTCCTTTCATCCTCTCTTCCTTTCCTTTTCTTATTCTACTTTTCTTCCTCTTCTTTATAGAGTTTATAAAGTCTCCCACTCTCTATAAGCTGTCTGCCTGGTATGCTCAATGCCAGCAACCCAAAATCCTCCCAATTGCCACAGGGCAATTCTGTCCAGGAAAACAATTTCAATAGCACAGTGCTGAGAACAGTGTCCTTAGCTGAAGTGCTGCCAATTACTTGGTATCCTTGTACAAAGCAAGATTGTTACCACTGCTTGAAAAAACCAGTTGCAGACTTAAGTAATATGCATATATGTTTAGCATAGCAGATTGTGCCAGCCCACATAAATCTGTTTAGAGATCATGCTCACTGAGTGACTTGTTTTTATTAAAATAAACTCATTTATAAAAATTGTAAATATGACTGATTTTAACAGCTGTGTGGCTCCAGAACTAAGTTTTTACCCTGGGATTAGCTCGGTTAGAAGAGCCTACATTTCTTATGCATTGAGCCTACATTTCTTATGCATTTGTTTTGTGATTTGTCATACACAGACCGGTCTGGCAAAACTTCAGTACTGTTAGAGAAGAGAAGTCGATCAGCAGGTTTTAAAAAGCACAACACTTTGGCTCTTCAGAGCCTCTTCCACCTTTGGAACAGTGAAAAAATATATTTGTAGGAAATAAAGAGCTTTGAATAAAAAGTTCTAAGTGCCGGTATCATCTGAAGGACAGGCTTCCAGCAGCACTTTTTATAGTAGTATCCTCCTGTTATTGTTTTTTTTTCCTACCTTTTATGAAAGATTAAAAACAAAACAAAACAAAACAAAAAAACGGAATACCATGAAACAGACCAGTCAAAAAGACATCAAACTAAGACACTTCAAACTTTTGACTATAGTTGGGTGAACTTGAGAATTCATCCCTAGTGAAGAGGTCCCACCATTTTCTCTAATGGCTACTTCAGAAGATGAACAAAAACATTCCTTCTAAGGATAGTTCAGGCTGAACAAGCTTTCAAAGTCAATCTCGGGTCAAGTTCTTTCTTATTCCTCTTAGTACTTGCTCTGTGAAAATAACAATGTTCTTGGTAACAACAGTAAAAACAAGTCTATATTCTGCTATTTGTAAAATGCCCTCCCTATTCCACTTCTCCCCTCTTTCTATATCTAGCACTGGGCCACATATAGAACTATAGGACAAGAAAATAAGAAAAATACAGAGAAAAAAGTCATTTCCCAGTTTTAATCCAAGGAGTAACACTCTGATTCATTCCCTCTTAGTGTGTATATATACACACACACATACACATACATATATACATACACATACCTATATGCATTTTGGGATTGAACCCAGGGGTGCTTAACCACTGAGCCACATCCCCAGCCCTTTTTATATTTTATTTGAGACGGTGTCTCACTAAGTTGCTTAGAGTCTTGCTAAATTGTCGAAGCAAGCTTTGAAATTGCAATCTGCCTGGCTCCTGCCTCAGCCTCTGGAGTTGCTGGGATTACAGACATGGGCCACTGTGCCCGGCTGCTGATACACTTTATATTTTAACCATCCTGTTATCTGAGTTCATTCACTCATTACTAGGTAACTCTGTTTCTACCAAAAGTTTAGTGGATGTGTCAACACTATGCAGGTCTGAAAAAAGGTGGCAGTGTATCTTTTTTGACAAAATCTTAGGTCACAAATAACCCTAGGGGAACACAAAACTAGAAAACATTACTAAAGTGAGAAAATATGATTCACTGTGTTGAAAATTTTAGCAGAGGAATAGAAGTGGTAGTCCTTAAACTTTAATGTCTATGAAAAATCATGCAACTTTTGTTTAAAAATAGCTCTGAGATCCCATCCCTGGAAGAGTCAAATTCAGTGGGTCTGGGATGAGATGGTAAATCCACAATTGACATGTAACTGACTTTTAAAAAATTTTTTTTAGTTGTATATGGACATAATACCTTTATTTTATTTATTTTAATGTGGTGCTAAGGATCGAACCCAGTGCCTCACACATGCTAGGCAAGTACTCTGCCACTGAGCTCTAACTGCAGCCCCAACTGCTGATAATCTTTTAAAAAAAATTTTTTTTTTTGTTGGTGTAGACGGGCAGAATACTATTTATTTATTTATTTATTTATTTATTTATTTATTTATTTATTTAGCAGGGGGTACCAGGGATTGAACTCAGGGGTACTGGATCACTGAGCCACATCCCCAGCCCTATTTTGTATTTTATTTAGAGACAGGATCTCACTGAGTTGCTCAGCACCTTGTTTTTGCTGAGGCTGGCTTTGAACTTGAGATCCTCCTGTCTCAGCCTCCTGAGCTGCTGGGATTACAGGTATTTTATTTTTTTATGTGGTGCTACTGACGATTGAATCCAGTGCCCCACATGTGCCAGGCAAGCACTCTGCCACTGAGCCACAGCCCTGGCCCCTTGATAATCTTTATGTAAACAAGGTACATGCCTCACTTTGAGAAATACCTATCTAAACAGATGCTTATAATCAAGGAAAAACTTATTTTCTCTTAATAAAATATTTATTGGCATTGAAATCAAATGATCGATGGTTACTGTTCAAGTCTGCCACTTGTAGACTGTATTAAACATAACAAACCCACCAGTATGAGTTGAAAAGGTGGTTCAGTGGTAGGGTGATCGTCTAGCATGCATGAGGCCCTGGGTTCAATTTCCAGGGACCTCCTTCCAAAATATTAACAAGTCCATCAAAATTTAGCAGCTTGAAAGACTATGTGGTTCTTTAGCTCTAGCATGTATGAAACCCTGCGTTCAATCCTCAACAGGGTCATGGACTTAGTTTGGATCAATCTACCTTGGCAAGAAGGGAGGGCAGGGCAGCCTTGTGAGGAAAGGACAGCAGAGGCTGTGAGGAAGGGCAGCTCATTCAGAGGATGGCTGTGAGCCATCAAACACAATAATTCACCTCTCCTCTCATATTTGAAATTACCATTCCAACAAACAAATTACTCAACTTCAAGGATCTTATAAATATCCATCTTCCCTCTGATCATTTCTTGATAAAATGGGGCAGGGTGTCTTTTTCTCTCACCAAATACCCACCTGATGCTCTAGCTCTCTATGCTGGGACTGCCATTAAAAATACCACAGGCTGGATGGTTTAAACCACAGACATGTCTTTTTGTCCCAGTCATGGAGACTGAAAGTCTGAGATCAAGGTGTTGGCAGGGTTGGCTCCTTTGAAGGCTGTAAGGGAAGGATCTATTCCAGGTCTCTTTCTCTGACTTGTAGATGGCCATCTTTTGTGTCTTCATATTGTCTCCCTTCTTTATAGTTCTGTGTTCAAATTTCCTCTTCTAAGGACCCTGGTCACATAGGATTAGAGTCCATTGTAATGACCTCATTTAAACTAATTATCTCTACAAAGCCTCTATCTCCAAACATGGCCACATGCTAAGGTCCTGGGGGTTAGGACTTCAACACAGAATTCTGGGGGTAGTGTAGAGGAGACACAACTCAGCACATAACAGAAGTCAGTCTCTCTATAAACAATATGAGGTATTCTGAGCCTGTTCTTTCCGCAGCAGCATCACTGAGCTTATCTTCAGTCTGCCTGTGGGAGTGGCAGTCAATCCCTGAGAGTATCCAGTAACTACTTATTGACTCTGTCTGTAATTTATTCATAAACCTTTCTTAAAGCTCTGAGTCCATGAATAGCTAGTCATATTAGATATTTTTGAAAGCTTTTTATATTATGAAAACTTTATTTTAAATTATGTATAATCAAATAGCATTTTATTTGTTTTCATATTCCTTAAGGGCATGATTTTCTTTCTTTTTTTTTTGAACCAGGGATTCAACTCAGGGACACTGGGCCACTGAGCTACATCCCCAGCCCTATTTTGTATTTTATTTAGAGACAGGGTCTCACTGAGTTGCTTAGGGCCTCGCTAAGTTGCTGAGGCTGGCTTTGAACTTGTGATCCTCCTGACTCAGCCTCCCAAGTCACTTGGATTACAGGCATGCGCCACCACACCCGGCTAAGGGCATGGTTTTCAATCCCTGTTAGATAGTAGAATCATCTGATACTTTGCAAAAAATATTTATGCCTCAGTCCCATCCCCAAATAAATGAAAAGGTTCTCATTTATTTCCTTTAGGGTGGGATACAGACAGTGCGTTTTTGTTGTTGTTGTTGTTGTTTTATTTTTAGAGCTTCCCCAATGATCTAAAATGCAGTCAGTTCTGGAACCACTAGTCTCAGGCAAAGGAGAAGGCAAGCAACCAGCTCTTATGAAGCACCTCTACCTGCCAGGCTCTGAGGTCAGGCCTTGATATATAGTATGTAATTTTCAAAACAATCCTATTAGTAGTTATTCTTATCCCCCATTGATAGGTCAGAAAACTGAGACTCAAAAAGACTGGCTTGCTCAAGTTCCACAAAATGTAGAGGCAGAAGTTCAAATATTGGGTGTCAGAAGCCTGGGTGAAGCTAGAGGTTGAACAGGACTTTTCCTTCTAGCACAGAAAAAGGACACACCAATTTTTTCTCCTCTTTTTAAATGAATCTCAGTCTTGACTTCCCACCAATTTTTCTATCATGGGGCCAACAACCATCACGTGAACATATCGTCTGTACTTGTGAGAGTAGACTAGACCACACCACTGTGACAAACCTGCATACTCAAAGCTGAGTATATGATTTATTTCTCATTTGCCAAGGCTTCTTGGATCTCTCAGTGACTCTCCAGGGCAACCCCCTTCCAAGTGACTCAGGGATCCAGACTGCTTCCTCTATTTGGCCATACACAGGAAACAAGGGTGTGGAAATGGACATTTTGATGAGAAGTAAATGTCTTTGCCATGTTATCTTTACCAAAATGCATTTTTTTTTTTTTTGAACCAGGGATTGAACTCAGGGGCACTCGGCCTCTGAGCCACATCTCCAGCCCTATTTTGTACTTATTTAGAGACAGGGTCTCACTGAGTTGCTTAGGGCCTCGCTAAGTTGCTAAGGCTGGCTTTGAACTCACGATCCTCCTGCCTCAGCCTCCTGGGTCGCTGGGATTACAGGTGTGTGCCACCCAGCCAAAATGCATTTTTGGAGAATGTGTCCAAGAAGACTGAAACCTTTGACTAAAGAGGACAACCTTTTCCACCACACAGTGAAGAGAGTCCACCTTTCTGTGCCTTAAATAATCATCAAGGTTTGAGACAACTGGATGTTTACAGGTATGTTTCAGTGTAGATTCAGGTGCGATTTGACATATTTTTACTGTATTATAAACTCCTTGGGGAGAGGTAAAGACCAAATTTCATTCCTATTTTTCTCCTAATGCGTTGCACACAATTAAGTCTTTGGTAATAATACATATGTCCACATACATATAAATTCAGCAAATATTTATTGAAGAAGACATAGTCCCTAACCTTGTGACTATAATTAAAACACCCTAATAATAACTTATGTCAGTGTTGGACCTTGTCACTTGTAATGTGGTTTAGCTACCATAATCTCATTTTAAAATTATGTTATAAATTGCAAATATGGACCAATTAGCTTCTCATTGAGTTACTTTCTCAGTTTGGAATCCACCCACACATTTCTTGACCCCTTGTGTCAGAGTGGATGAAAGGCAAGCAGTTCCCAGTCAGCAAAGTAATGCTATACTTACATTATGCGTGTACCCATGGTTAAACCTGTTCATTCCTGATCATACAGATAAGATTTGCAGACTTTTAACAACTTTCGTTAAAAATACTTACCCTGGCCAGGTGTGTTGGTGCATGCCTGTAATCCCAGCCACTCAGGAGGCTGAGGCAGGAGGATAATAAGTTCCAGACCAATCACTGCACCTTAGCAAGACCCTGCATTGAAGGAAAAAAAAAAAAAAAAAAGCCTGGGAATGTAGTACAATACTGACATACTCTTGGGTTCAATCACCAGTACCAGAAAACAAACACTTCCCCAAAGATAGTTAAGCAACAATATAAAAATATAATACCTAATTTTCGGTTTAGATACACAAAGCTTTTTAAAATTTTTGTCTTTCTTTGGATATTTTGGATTTTTTAACTACTAAAAGTAACTGTTAAACTTTTATAACCAAAGGAGTATAGTCACTGCAGAAACAAACAAACAAAATTGAGAAAATAATCCATCCATGTTTTTCCCTTCCTCACCACCATTAGCATTTTCCTGTATTTGCAGATTGGCTATTTTTAGATGAAAGAAAATGTTTGGTTATCTCTGCTTCTTCTCTTGCAAGGTTATTTGGGCTAAGGATATTAGAAAACTTTTCGGATAGACATTTTCTTTTAGCTAGCATTTTGGTGATTACATTTCATGCCACAGCTGTGGGGTGAAGGTTCAGAAGAAACCAGGGAATTTGTTTGAGTGATGGTAGTAATTTACATTTTCTCCCTAGTGGGGTGGGGAAGGATATTCAGAAAAATTTAAGAAACAGAAAAGACACATATGCTATGGGCCTAAATATAAAACATGTAAACTGAATGAAAAAAAAATTACAGAACATAAGATTGGGGATAATTTATTTTTCTTCCAAAATAATTAAAGCAAAAAAAAAAAAAAAGCTTGTCTGATTTTTTTAAATATTCACCACAGTAAATAGCTATAATTAGGATTCATCACACGTAATCAGTTTCCAAATTATTTCATGAATACATTATTGCAACGAGCCCCCCTTTTTTTCTCCCCAAGTCAATCTTCAAGCCAGTTCAAGTTTCACAATGGTCCTTTAAATCAATACTTGTAGCTTACAATGTCTGCATGCCCCGAGTACCGGTGTCTGGGTCTCTTTGATCCACTTAGTGTTTTAGTCTCATATCTTTTGGACATTTAAATCATTTTGATTCGACATGTGCTCTGAAGGTAGAAGTATTCCAAGAGCCCTCTCGCTGCATGTTAAGTGCTGTTCTCTGACTCCCAGCCAGAGCTGGGATGTTGGCAGACTGGATTGCTCAAATGTAGTGATTTCATTTCCAACCTTTGTGCACTAAAATTACACAGCCTAAACACTTTCTCCTCTTAAAAACAGAAGAAAAACATAGCATCACTACAAAATAAAACAATCTTTAAAATGGGAAAAAATTTGAAAATAAATCGTTTACTGTCACAATAAAATGTTGAGGAAATTAATGCCAGTTTATGAGGATCAATAGCTGAGAAATTTAAAGAAAAAAAGTTATAGCTGGGCCTGGTGGCTCATGCCTGTAATCCAAGTAGCTTGGGAGGCTGAGGCAGGAGGACTGCAAGTTCAAAGCCAGCCTCAACAATTTAGAAAGGCTCTAAGCAACTTAATGAGAGCTGGTCCCGAAATTAAAAATAAAAAGGGCTGGAAATGTGGCTCAGTGGTTAATCAGTTATTGTTGGAGCATTTTATATTTTCCTACTTTCATTTTACAAGGGAGTGAGTATCTTAGGTTGGGCTCCCCCTAAAGCATACCCTGAGAGATACGAGAATGAGTGGTTTATTTGCTAGGTGATGCTATGAAGTGCTTGTAGGATGGGGGGGGTGGGGTGAGAAAGGGAAGGAAAGGGAAGGAGGCTAACCGAGGGGATGGCTTCAATCCCAACAATGAACCAATGATGCAGAGCACACCAGAACTATACCAAGGGAACAAGGAAAGGGGCACCTGCTACTCACAGGGGTGTGAACTCGACCGCTCCAAGTCTACCTCCAGTGGAACAATGAGCAAACCCAGGTGGTGGTTACAGATGCTTAAAGGAAGTTGCCATTGACTCATACCGGAATGCCGAAAGCCACAATGAGATGAGTGGGGGATCTATAAGGTCTCTTCAAGGGATGTGGTTAAAAGCCTGGGTTTTGCCAGGTGTGGCACACACCTGTAATCCCATCTCCCTCAGGCTGAAGCAGGAAAATGGCAAGTTCCAGGCCAGCTTCAGCAATTTAGCAATATTTTGTCGCAAAATAAAATATAAAAGGGCTGTGGAGATGAAGTTAAGTGGTAGAGTGTTTGCATGAGGCCCTGAGTTCATTACCCAGTACCCCCCCCCACACACATACACACACACAAAATGGGTTCTGAATCATACAGACTTAGTTTGAGTCCTGCTTCTGCCACTTACATGTGACATTGAGTAAATGATTCAATCTGAGCCTCAGTTTCTTAAAGTGTAAAATGGAAATAATACTAGAACCTACCTTCTAGACCTGGAGCTATTGTGAAGATTGAACAAGATATACTATTACACTGCACACAAGGTGAGAGAGTTCACCATGTGTATAAAAGAAATGGCTCACATGCACATTAGAGGTTATGATGGTAGATTGTGCTTTTGTTAACCTTGTGAGAGACACCTACTAGCACGGCTGCTGAGCTCACATTTCCTTATAATGTGAAATTCACATATCATTGTGCAAATTATGTGACCCTGGTCACTGGCCAGAGTTCTGCGGACATCAGGACCATTCCAATTCTTTTTGGGGGAAGGGAGGTTTTCAAATTTAGGACAGAGAATCAGTGAGCCTGAATGATTTGGCTTTGCTAAGTCATATTAATGGCAACCATTTTGAGAACTCCTGCTAAGGGCTTGGTGTGGCCCTGGTTCTCTTTCATTGAATTTTGTTTTTTCTGACCATTCACAAGGTAATTTATGTCCTTTCAAAAATGCACCTTTTTTCTAAAGTTAATAAGAGATTTTCTGTTACTTGCAACCCAAGAATCTTAACCAAATAAAACTCATTTGTTCTTAACCCAACAATTTAACTGATGGCTGCTCTCTTCCGTTACACATAACTATAGTATTTCTTGGTATTTTGTACCTGTTCCCACAGTTAGTAAAAAAACAAGACAAACAACAAAACCCTTCCAACCTTCTAGTCACTTTGCTAAGTGACTGTGCAAAGCTTAGACTAAATAATTACTTAGATGGGTTTTATTCTCATGAGGATGCCCAACATGTAAATAATTAGTTACATGGAAACAAAACTAAAATTTGGTTCTTTTATAGCCTTAAAATGAGATAAATCTAACAGAAACAGCTTCAAAAAATATAATAAAGATAATCTTGTATCTATTTTAAAACTACATACTATTAACTAAATCCTACCCTGTTTCTCTGTAGTTTGAGCTTCCCTTCACCAGGGCCTCCACTTTCTTCCATTGTGTTTATTTTGTACTCAATCTTCTCTCTCTTTACCGAGTCATTAAGTCAACTGATATTTATTGTCTACTATGGACCTATTGTGGTAGGTTCTGGATCTATTATCATAAAATAAGCTCAGTTCCTAACCTTAAAGAGCCTATAATCTCATGGCGAGACAAATATTAAACAACATTCTGGTTACTGGGTGAAGAATGGAGGGTAGTGGGGTAAAAAGACCAAAGAGAAGGCTCCTGCAGTTGAGTTGTCTGGACATGTGATGATAGTGGGTTGAGAGAGCTAGGTGGAGGAAATGGAGAATAGAGAGGCATGTTAGAGGCAGAATAGTCAGGACTTGGTGATAGACTGGAAGCTGAGGGAGAAGCTTTAGGTTTCTGGCTTCAGCATTTTGAGGGATGGTTGTTTTGTGGCATTGACTGACAGAAGGAACAGGGGTGGCAGGTTTCAGCGGAAAATCAGGATAGTTCAGAAGAGGGCATGGCCTGGAGACAGAAATTTGGAATACAGATGTCATTTAAAGTCTTGAGTAGGGAACAACAAATGGAAAAACTGTGTGAACTGAGAACAGAAAACGTAGGTCAAGCTCCAGACAACATGAAGACTAGGGTAGATGAGAGTGCCATCATAAAGTTAAAAATAGGGCCAAGGGCTGGGGTTGTAGCTCCGTGGTACAGCACTTGCCTAGCACGTGAGGCACTGGGTTTGATCCTCAGCACCACACAAAATTAAATATAATGAAGGTAGTGTCCCTTTACAACTGAAAATATATATATATATTTTATATATATAATATATATATATGATATATATATATATATATAAATAAATAGGGCCAGGGGTATAGCTCTGCGGTAGAACACTTGCCTAGCATAAGCAAAGGCATTGGTTCTATCCCCAGCATTGTGGGACTATAAGTACATCCAACCAAATCTTCACCCACCAGACACATTAACCTCTGCTAACGCACCTAGATAACTATAATCCTGAACCAGTCATTGTTTCCTTGCTTCCCATTTTTTATGATTTTACTGCATTTATGTATATTCTTACAAATTAGTTTCAAGATCAGCTCTTTACATTATAGAAAGTGTGCGATCTTTCTAGATATTCTTTTTCACTCAGTATTTTTTGCTAAAATTTCTTCCATAATATTGCACATTGTAGATCATTCATTTTGACTGCTGCATAATGTTCCATTTTGAGTTAACCAGTTTAACATTTTACTGTTGGTGGACATTTGGATTGTTCCAGATTTTGATGATTGTAAACACTGCCATTTAGAACATTCTTGTGTCTGTCAACCTTACACAGTTCCACTTGGGAATTATGGAAAAGCACACTTAAAATAGAATAATTCAAGGGAAGATGACTGAAGAGAGGAGTGACCCCTAATAATTTGGGGCTTGTTATCCCTGTATCTTTTATGCTTTATTGGTTAAGAATTGCATTCCACTATCAGTAACAAGAAACCCACCCAAGAATAATTTAAACAAGGTAGGTTACTCCTCTTTCAAGTCCAAATGTAATTAAGGGCTTGAACAGCAATCGTCTTAAATTTTCATAATCTCATGTCCTTTTTGTTTTCAAGTACAGCATGAGTTTTATCTTCAGGATACCTCAGAGTCCAAGATGACTCCAGGAGTCCAAGCTATTATGGCATGCACGTGTGGTATGTATCACACACGAAATCTCCCCTTCAGACAGCAGGGAAAAGGAAGCACAGAAGGTGGAAGTGCCACCAACCTTTCCCTTCGAAAGAGCTTTCCTAGAAATTGGGCACACTTCCCTCTGTACCTCATTGACCAGCACTTAGTCATGCAGCCACATTTTTGTTTTTTTGCAATGGAAGAAACATTTCAAATTTCCAGCTGAAAACATTACTCAGAGCATAATGGAGAAAAAAATGGGTATTTTAGGAGGCCAACTGGCAATATTTTTCTCAATGTCCTAATGAGTTTTTAAAAATGTTGTAATTAGTTATAGACCTAATGTTTTTGACAATAGACCTAATGTTTTTATGCCCACAATATCTAGCATGGGGCAAAAATTACTCCCTTTTTCTGATCTATTCTCTAGAAGCCAAGATATAACCCACTTTTAAGGACTGAATGTGTTCTGGCTTTGCCTTTTGCTTTTACTTCCATTGGTACTATCGATAAGCATGTACTGCAGGATTAGGCTTATTTCAAACTCTCATTTCTTGGCTCCACCACACATACAATACACCCACGTAGTATTCTGTTATTCAAGTAATACTGCAATTTTTCAGTGGAGAAATCTTGGGAAAAACTTCATCAGCCAGTAAGTAAGGTCAATCAACAACTCCAAATCAAATTTGACAGGATGCAACCATAACATGACCACTTTACCTGTAATCTTCCTCCCCAAATCCCATAATCCTGGTCTATTTATGAGAAACACATCATAATAATTTAAAGAGAGTCATCTTTTAAAATATTTGACCAGTATTCTTAAAAACTGTTAATAGTGAGCAAAAATATCCACATCCATTGGGTTGTCTTTTAAGAGTCCTTTAGGATAAAGCAGTTTGTAAACTTTGAAGCACAAGATTTTAAATTTTGAACAAGTCAAATACTTTTTTGTAGCTAGTGATTTTTGCACCACATGTAAGAAACCATTGCCAAATCCATGAAAAGTTCCCCTTGTTTTTGTTTATGTCTCTGATCTATTTTGTTAATTTTTACAATGTGGTATTTAGTGAGAGGATCCAGCTTCATTCTTTTTCATGTGCATATCCAGTTGTCTTGGCACCACTTGAGGAGATTGTCCTTTCCCAATTCATGAACTTGGGCACTCTTGTCACAATATTAATTGATATTTAGGCTTATTTCTGGACTTTCAATTCTACTCCAGGGATTTCTGTTTGTCATTATGCATGTACCACACTGCTTTGATTAGTGTGTAGCTTTGTGTTGTTTCCAAAATCAGCAAGAGTTTTTTTTTTTTTTTTTTTAAAGTCCATCCCCATTTGGAGTACCTTGCAATTTCATATGAATTTTAGGGGTGTCTCAGCCATTTTTCAAATAAGGCAACTGGGATTTTGATGGAAATCACACTGAATCTGTTGATTGCTTTGGAGATTACTGCCAATTACAAACATTATGTCCTCCAATCCATTAATACAGGATATCTTTCTGTTTACTTAGGTCTTCTTTCAGCAATTCTGTAGTAATCAGTGTACACAGGATGGCACCTCCTGGGTTTAATTTATTCATAGGTGTTTTAGATGTTAATATAAACTAAATTGCTTAATTTCCTTTTTGGACTTTTGTTATTGTTTATACAAATATACCTGATTTTTTTTATCCTAAAAACACTTTGTTGAATTGATTTATAGGCTCCACAGCATAACAGCTTTTTTTGAGGATTTAGAATTTTCTATACCTAAGATATAATTTGTGACTACAGATATTTCCACTTTTTCCTTTCCAATTTGGATGACAACCTCCCTTACTACCATGTTTAAGTTTAAATACTCTAGATGGACAGTATCTTGAAGCAAATAAATAAGTAAAAAATCCTAAACTTATAATTTCATCAGGGTTTTCAAACTCTACATAGAAATGTAGGGGAGTATCACTTTCAGAATCTGTAGACAGTATGTCATGAAAAAAACAATAAGCATTTTAGTTTCTGCAAGGAACACACACCAGATAAACATTCCAATGTCAACAGCATTTTATTGATTGATTGAGACAGGGTCTCACTGTGTTGCCCAGGTTGGTCTCCAATCCAGTGGCTTAAGTCATCCTTCTGCCTCAGCCTCCTTAGTAGCTGGACTACATGCTTACACCACCATGCAGGACAGGTTCAACAGTATTTTAAATTGTGCACAGTTACATATGAAATAGCTTTCTTCTTGTACTGAATTATCTTTAATGTTTTAAAATACTGAAGAAATCAAAACAAATTTGACAAGGACTTTCCACCTTTTAATTTATTACACAAACTATACACACAAAATGAAATCCTAGAACTAAAAGATGCATCTGGAAGAGTAACTTATAATAGACTTCAATAAAAATAAGTATATGAGTATCTCCAGCAATATACACATATTTAAATATTCTCAGTGATTAGCATTTCTTTATTAATTATAAAAGGCAGGTTTCTAAATTATTGGGGTTTATTTTGGATTTTTTTTGCCCCACCCCCTCAGGGTTGAACTCAGGGACCCTCTATGATTTAGCTACATCTTCAACCCTTCTTTAAAATTTTTAATTTTGACACAGGTACTCGCCAGGTTGCTCCCCAACTTGCAATCCTCCTGTCTTGGCCTCCCAAGTAAATGGGATTACAGGTGTGTGCCACCATGCCTGGCTAACTTACTTTGTTTTAGAGTGCTTTAAATATCCAGAAAGTAGTCAACAACATGAGGCAGCTCAATTTGGAACTGTATTAAAATCTGGAATATTGGGTTGGGAATATAGCTCAGTGGCAGAACTTGTGCCCAGCATGCACAAGGGCCTGGGTTCAATACTCAGTACCACCACTAACAACAAAAATCCAGAATCTCTCATTGGAAGATTACTCTTCCCTCTCCCATTGAACAGGGTTTAACAGAAGCTATTTTATAAACTAACATTAGAATACTCATCCTCCAAAAAAAGAGTATATATGGAAGTGGATGGTTTCAGCTTTAAGAAAGAAAAGTATTTTTGGTATCAATGATATAAAATTTATATTTATATTCATATATTTGTACATAAAAGGTATCTACAGAATATATCCTAAACACAATTGTAGAAATATATCATTTTCAAATATAAAAAAAAACTTCATGCTATCCAAAAAAGTTCAACAGGTAGTTATTAATACATTTGTTATATATATAATCATAAAACTAAACAAAAATATTTAAAGTCTTTATTAACCCAAATTAGAATTATCAAAATGCTTATCTAAAAAACAATTTTGATATTCAAGTACAGAATTGTGGTGCAGCCTTCTTGCAAACAATGGCTTGAGCTAAGTGAACAGTTGGACAAAGGAAGCTAATGGCAGAGAAGGGAGAGACATAAAAGAAAACAAATATAACAAGCAAAGACAATACATTTCTAGTCTAATACAATAAACTTTTTTAGGAAGGGAAAAAGTGCTTAATACAAAAAAGTTCAATGTCACTATTTTAAGTGCCATAAAATGTTATCAAAATAACTTTATTAAGAGTTGGCCAAACTTCAACTATTACTATCATTACAGTGCTTTGTTCAAACAAACTTCCAATATTTATCAGTTATCTTACACATGTACATAAATATCAGGAAAAGTTAAATATTTAACTATTTTAATCTTTTTCGTTAAAGATGCAAGACTTCATCTTGCATCTGGACATGCAGACATCAAAAGTCTATTAAATAAGAACTGAATATAAAAAAATACTTGATATGATATGATATGATGGCATCATGATCTGGAACAACTGAAGTTTTTTACCTCTTGCTCCATTTTCTATATAAAAGGTAGGAAGGGAAAACAATAAGTTTCAATATGAAAAAATCTAAAAAGCAATTTCATTGTTATTATTTTCCAAATAAACACTCTTTCAGATATTAATATTCATGTAATATCTGATAGTGACAATAAAAATTTAGTTTAGCATATAAAACTGTCAAACGTTCCATGGATGGGACTTCATTATTTAAATAAATGCTTCTGAAATGAGTCTAAGATGAATTCATCTGACATTATATTCAAATAATTAGAGGTAAGCACTATATCCAACATTATTTTTAAAAATTAGTACTCTGGTATCTTCTATAAAATAAGATTGAGACAAGTAGGTCTATTCTTAAAAATCTTAAAAGGAGCCACATAACTTTATTAAAATGCAACAAAATAGAATTTTCGGTTTTACTAATATTAAATTCATTGTTTATTAAAGACTAATGCAATTATGGATAAAATATAAGATTATTCATTGGTACACAGAATTTCATTATCCACATATTAAAAACAGTTAAATTTTTACAACCTGTTAAATGAATTGTCAGTCATTTTATATATGTATCATGTAACAAAAAAAGCATTAAAAAGAGCTTTGACTCAATAGTTTACCTGAATAAGTGTTGTTTTATCATAGTCCCTGCGATGCTGATAAATACACTGGCTGATTACTGCATACAAATTTTCCAGTTGCAGTATATTGTACTCTTGACTTTTTTTAACAATAGTCTTCAAAAGATTCTAAATGAAAATATAAGTGTTATATTTAAGTGACAGATGTGAGACAAATTCTGAGACAAGATATTCAATTCTGAAGGTTTTGGGAACTGTTATTATACAAGACACAGAGAAGTCAGATCAAGCCATTTGACGGAGACATGGCTTTTGGCACTGTCTGGCATTTGAACTGTATCACCATTCTGTGGTCCTGGCCTTTACCCTGGGTAACTCCCATTCTAAAAACTATAGCTAAGGTTGCCATTTCAATTCTAGCCATAAACCTCTACAGACACATTTAAAAATCACCTCAAATTAATAATTAATAGGAATAAAGGCAACATTTTTGCAGTGTATTTTATGGAGGTATAAGTACATTATAATTAATTCCATTAAGAGAACCTAAACAACCTATATAAATGGTAACTGCCTTAACACTTTGGGATTCTTCTTGTGAAAAGGACTTTCCATCTGCTTAGTGCTTTTTCTCAAGACTGAAATGGTAGACTTGCTGGATTTCTTTAGTTCTTCAAGTGTGGAGCTACCAGGTTATGCCTTATATTATAATTAAGTAAAAACTAAGTGCAAAGGTCTTAAGTAATGGTTGTAACAACAAGGTATGGGAGCAATGATGTAGATAAGCATCCAAAAAACCCTATAAATCAACATATTAATCATCTTCAACCAATGCTTTTATGTAAAATATTCTACAGCAAATTTCTCATAAAAGGTCATCATTTATTGCATGTACACTATCAAACAGTCCTTCTTTTGGTGGGCTTATGTTTAAAAAGTATGAATTGAAGTAGTCTCAATAAATGGTTGTCTAAATGACATACCTATATGCTGAGTAGAACAAAGTTATAAAATTTATAAAAATTGATTAGTAAGAACAATAATAGCTACCCATAACTCCAAACAACATGGTGAACTATACAAAATTCCTATTTTCATGGACATAAGATTTATAAATGCTTTAAATTTCACACATTTTTAAAGAGATTTTTCAGACAGACAATATTTTCCTTGGAGAAAGTGCTCCAGGAATATCACCTCTTCCTTCTCTAATAAGTACAGACATCAAGTTCTTAGTAGGTTTGCCATACTCAAAAGGGCTTTCCTGAGCTAATTATTATCAGCATAATTCACCTCATACTTAAGAGTACTTTTCCTTCTAAAACATTTAATCTATACAATTTATCTTTAATACATGCATATAATTCAATACAACCAAAAATCTCAATGTCCTCAAACTTGAAATAATAATAATAATAGCTAAAATAAAAACCATGTAAGTTGGAACTGGGATGCAGTTTTTTTGTTTTGAAGGGAAAGGGCAATAAACTAGTCTTATTTCAGATTATGTTAAGGCAACTGCATCACATCCAAGCTGCAAGTTGAGGAGGTAGGACTGCTGTTTTGGAGTGTCAGGGTAAAGCATTTGAGAGGTATGATCACTTACAAAAGTGATGGTTAGGGGCTAAGGTTGTGGTTCAGTGGTAAAGTGCTTGCCTAGCATGTGCAAGAAACTGGGTTTGATCCTCAGCACAACATCAAAATAAATAAATAAAACAAAGGTGTATATATAAAAAAAGTGATGGCTAATCCAAGACTACAAAAAGGTAGGAAAAATAGCAAAGGAAAACTCTGAAAGCTCATAAGGAAGCTGAAGCCAAGGATGGATTAAGGATGCACAGTAAAGGAAGGCATCAAATGTTACAGATGGGCATGAAGAATTTAATTTAACAATGGTGAATATTAGCTATGAGGGTGTCATTTTATTAGAGCAGTAAAGATGAAAACCCAACTGAGGGGAATAGACAGGGTAAAAGAAACATCAATGGATAACCTGGTAGTATATCAGAATTACTTGGCTATTTTTTCTCTGGTTCCTACCATAAACCCTCATATATAATTCCTAATTTGGGAATTTGAGAGTTGGGGAGGAAAAGGGCCGAAGTTAAATGGAAGAAAAGGTTTCAGTTTCTCAAGCAATTCCTATTAGCCAGCTTGCTACAAGTCCATGATCTAGCATTTGGGGATTACTATGCACAGTGAAGGTATTACATACTTTTAATCGCTCATGGTCCACAACAAGGGTGGGGGTAGGCTGAGAGAGAATTGCCAAAGCCTTTTCAACACTGATGAGCTGCTGTTGCTCTACTTGGGAACGTCTAGCTCGAGTCATTCGCAGAACACACATTTCTAGAATGAAAAAGTAAACAACTATTATTTGGTCCACAGACATAATAATGTCTAAGATAAATATTGAGCAAATATACTATCTTCTACTTGGGCATAAGACTGAGAGAACTTTAAGAACTGGGAGGTACTCTCAATAATATAAGACAGGAATTTTAAACTACCACTCACAGGTGAAATGTAGCCTGTCACTGTAAATAGTTTCATTAAACCATAGCCATGTTCATTTTTCCTACTGTCAAGTCATTTTCCCAGAAGGGTTTAACAGTTCTGACACAGAGATCATGAGATCTAAAGTATTTAACTAACTGGTATCTGGCTCTTTAAAAGTTTGCTGATCCTTGATCCAGAATGATATACTCATTGATAAATGAGAAAAATGAGATCAAGGGAGATAAAAAAAAAACCTTTTAAGGCCATATACCTAATTGTTTTAAAAGCTATGACAAGAACCCAGATTTCCTAACATATAAGCAAGTACCTTTCCCTCTGAATAGTGGCTGTTAAAAATGTTACTAGAAAAAGAAAACAACTTTGACCCAAAGCAAAATAACAAATTATATAACCCAAAGATTAACATTTAAAGTACCCCACATATTAGGGATGGAGGATGTAGCTCAGGGTAGAATACTTGGTTAGATGTGAAGAAGCCCTGGGTTTGATTCCAGCACCACAAAATGAATTAATAAAGTGTCCACATTAGAGAGGAAATATCCTCATCCACAAATTTCTATGATTACTCACACCAGAACTCAATTTGAGAAAGTTCTTCAAAAGTACTAACCTTCTGTTTATAAGTCACTAATAAAAACCCCAATCCCATTACTTTAGTCAATTCTTGTTTTTGATCAAAATAAATTTTTGACCCTTACCAACCTTTGGCTTTGTAACACTAAATGTTCAGATTTCCTAAAATCAAACAAATTACTGCCAAAGGCTCAAGAGGATTCAAATAAAGACAATTCTAAATGGAAAATTCAGGGAGTAGGGCCATCAGAGTAAATATAAATAATCTTGGTCTTTACAGTAAGATAGAGGAATGATGAATGTAGGTAAGAGTTATTCTATACCACTCTGCAAGAATATTAGGCAAGTGCTTATTTGGCTTAAAAATGAAAGGGTGTCCTGATACGATTTTAAAGCTGCATAGCCAGGCCTTGGGCTACATGCTTCAAATGGATTAAATTTTTTGGATCCTCAAAATATCTCAATACCCAGCAATTATCTACCCCATTTTTGCAGAGAAGCAATAAAATAAACAAAAAGTATACTGTTCCACATCACAAGCTACTCTATATGTAGTGGACTAGAGCCTCAAATCCAGGTCTGTTTGATGTCAAAGTGCAATTATAACAAGTAATTTTTAGTATCTCAAAGGCAAGTAAAGGTAACATTTTTCTAATTAGCTTAATATCCATACTATAAAAGACAAAAATAAAATAAAATAAAATAAAAAAAAAGCACTTGATATGTAACTGGCTGTTTAAGAACTTCAGGTGAAACATCTATTAACCGAGACTTACCTTTTCCCTCATTTTCATCAGAAATGCCTATTATCTGAGAGTTAGAAGGATCTCCATTGCAAACGATCTTATCTTTTCTCAATTCTGTACACGGTGTAGCATTCCTAGATTCTTCAAGTTCTTTCTCAATATTGTAAGTACTTGAATTATTATTTCCCAATTCTCTTTTGCTTTCAGAGGCACTTTGCTGCTTCTCATTTTCTTCAATTGAAGACTCTCCTGTGTTTCCAGTCTCATTATGATCTACACTTGTATCCTGAGTTTCCTCTATATCACTCTCCATTTTGTCATCTGCAGCATTTTGGCTATCATCTTTTGCCTGTGAAATCTTCCTTTTCTTTGTTATTGTGCCTAAGTACCATTTTGACTTTTTGCGAATTTTTCTCTTCAACTGAGCTTCAAAGAATTTAAAAAAAAAAAAAAAGAAAAAAAATTTAAAAAATTTCCTAATTCTAAGAAATGAAGAGAAAACAACAATAACAACAAATCCTGAGATGTGAAAAGATGGAGTTGAGAAACCATAATAGTTATATATGGTCTGCAAAAAGTAGAGTACGGCACAAAGGTGGAAAAGTGGACAAGGCCTAATCATTAAGGTCACCTGTCGTTCTAAGAAGTTTAGGTTTTATCCTGAATAACCTTTTAAAAATATTGAATAACTTTAAGGAGGGGAATGACATGACTCACTGATATAAAATTTAGATAATTCTGACAGCAGTATAAGAAATAAACTTGAAGGCAAAATTTAAAATAGTCCATACTTACCAAGTATTTAACATATACTAAGAACTCTTCAATTCACATTTTTTAAAAAATATTTTTTAGTTGTCAATGAACCTTTATTTATATGTGGTGCTGAGGATAGAACCCAGTGCCTCACACATGCTTGGCAAGCGCTCTTCCACTGAGCCACAACCCCAGCCCCTAAGAACTCTTTTAACCCCATTAAATATATATATATATTAATTCATTGAAATTTCACTTTAACCCAATAAAGTTTGCTACCATTATTATCACCCCTTTACAGATGAAGAAGTTAAGGTACAGAGAGGAGAAGTATTCTGCCTAGACTAGATGCAATATAATCAATGCAATTAATTGTCAGCGGGAAAGAGGTAAAAATTAGGTAGTAGAAATGACAAAGGGAAAATGGAGAATACATTTGAAAGGTTATAAGGAATAGATTTCATATGACTTAGAAGTTATTGAATTTTGGGAGGCAATAAAGATGTAGAAGTTAAAAATGACTCAAGGAGCTGGGCATGGTGGTGCACATCCAGTGACTTGGGAGGCTGAGACAAGAAAATCCAAGTTCAAGATCAGTCTCAGCAACTTAGCAAGGCTCTAAACAACTTAGTGAGACCCTGTCTCTAAATAAAAAATAAAAAGGGTTCAGAATATGCTCAGTGGTTAAGCAACACTGGGTTAAATACCCAGCAGCCCCCTGCAAAAAAAACAAAAACAAAAAACCCAAAGGTAAGCATTGTCCAGTGATAACATATTCACCAAAATGTATGTGGAAAAGAGGAGGATCTGATTATTTACATTTTAGATGGAAGTAGGGGATGAGGAGTCCACAATTCCCTTTAAATGGGATATATGTATGCCAGACCAAGTTTAGGAAAGCAAATTTTATAAGGGCTACATAGGTTTGTTTAGCTTGAACTTCTGATTGGCAATTAACATGCATACATAAAGTACTCAAAATATAAATATACAATGAATATCCACAAACAGAAGAAACCCATGTGGCTGGGCATGGTGGCACATGCCTATAATCCCAGTGGTTTAAGGCAGGAGGATCACAGGTCTGAAGTCAGCCTATAGCAACTTAGCAAGGCTCTAAGCAACTCAATGGGACCCTGTCTCAAAATACAACATAGAAAGGGCTTAGGTTATGCGTTAGTGGTTAAGTGTTCTTGAGTTCAATAAAAAAAAAAAAAAAAAGGCATCTATGTAACTAGTACTCAGATCAAGAAATAGAATATGCATCACCATTCCAGTTACACTCATTTTAGTTACAGTACCCTACGTGTTTACCCTAGTATCTTGGGTACCAACACAGTGGACTGATTTTGTCCATTTTTGAATATGAATATATATGTTTTAAAATTTGTATCTAAAAGTTTGAGAGAGTCATCTGTACTGTTGTAAATAGTTAAGATTTAATCATTCTGTTACATAATAATCCATATATTTTCATTCTCTTTTAGATGGGCATTTGATTTACTCCTAGTATTGCTTCTTTGAACATTCTTATACATGTCTCTGGTAGAAGTGATATATGTAATCCTATGGGGTATACAGCTAGAAATCAATTGCTTTAAGGGAGCCAATTTCCATAATGACTTGCTTAAAGTGGATACGATTGACAGCATTCTGGTAGTGGGGGTCTCTTGCTGATACTCCTTTCTTATCCTCTTTCTCATTGCCACTCATTTAACAAAAGAAGAGCTTACTCTTTATTTCAAATCAATTACCCTATGATGGAAAAACCTTCAACATAGTAAGAGAAGGTTCTAACTCCAGTAAAACATACATGTGCACACACTTGAGATCTAACAAGGGTGTGAGGAATTATGAGGTCAAAATCTGGGAAAGCAAATGACTGTGAGAAAGGTTAAAAAGCTGAGCAAGAGCCGGGCGTGGTGGCGCACGCCTGTAATCCCAGCACTTGGGAGGCTGAGGCAGGAGGATCGCGAGTTCAAAGCCAGCCTCAACAACTTAGCAAGGCCCTAAGCAACTCAGTGAGACCCTGTCTCTAAATAAAATACAAAAAAGGGCTGGGGATGTGGCTCAGTGGTTGAGAGCCCCTGGGTTCAATCCCCAGTACCAAGAAAAAAAAAAAAAAAAAAAAAGTCAGTCAAGGGGCTCGGGCTGTGGTTCAGTGGTAGAGCACTTGCCTAATGTGTGAGGTACTGGGATCGACTCTCAGCACCAGATACAAATAAATAAATAAATAAAAGGTTCATCAACAACAAATACAAATATTTAAAACAAACAAACAAACAAACAAACAAACAAAAAGACAGTCAAGGAAAGTAGGTCTCAAAAAACCTCAGGGTTTGGTTGGTGTCCTGTGGAGGGACAGTCCAAGAATAAGAGGAAACAAGGAACAGAAAATAGATCAAGATTAACAGTAAATCAGATTCAAATCAAGTTAATTTATAATGAGATGGTGAAATGGGATTGCAAGTAAACCTGTACTATAAACCTGGATTTGCCTAAATATCAGTAAAATCAATGTTGTTTACTGTATTAATAAAAAAAAAAAAAAACAAAGGAGAAAAGTAAATGGCCTTAGAAGCAAATAAAGGTTACAAGTTCATAAATGAAAATTACCCGAGGGTGCTTACCAGGTGTGCTGCATGCCACAGGAATACTGGATGTCTTTAGTTTTTCGTTTTGTTCCAGATCTGATCTTTTATCACCAGCAAGAGCAGAATTTTGCTTTGGCATCACATGGTAGTAAGACGGAGCATACTTGGAGGAGCTACAACCTTATAAACAAATGAGAAATTTCAAAAGGTTTCTAGATATCAAAATTACATGAAGGATTAATTAGAAGGATTCAAAACACTAAATCTAAAACATCTTTTTCCTATCAAATCATTTTCCTACCTCTTTTCTTTCTCGATTCTTGAATTTCTTCACAAAGCTGCTCAAAGTCTTCATCAAGTTCTTCTTTAATGATTGCATAGGCAGTATCTCTTAAAGCACAGGCTCTATGCCTAATAAGACGATCTGAGAATTGAGTGAAAAACAATTCTTAAATTTTCCCCCTTTTAATTAAAAAACCCCAGCAAAACAAAAATCTCAATATTTGTGGCTTAGAAGCCATTACAATTCCTTTTTATTTTTACCACAAATAATAAAAGTTACTAGAATTGTGTTACTCTGTTTCTGGTATTTTTTATGGGTTTAAAAAAAATTTTTTTATACTCGTGATTAAACTTAGGGACACTTTACCACTGAGCTACATCCTCAGTTCTTTTTACTTTGAAACAGGTTCTGAGTTGCTGAGACTGTCTGCCTCAGCTTCGTGAGGGGGGTGCACCATGGCTCCTGGACTAACATCTAATTCAACATGGCAGGCTAAACCTAAAAGATTTTATTGCTCTGCTCTATTCAGTTCCCTTTGAAATATCAGAAAAATAAGTCAATAACAAGACTAAACAATGATGACAAAACCAGAAGGAAGACTGTCCGTATCATTTGTGAACCAGGAATGTGAAAGAATTTTGGCAGAGACACAAAGGATGTTACTACACGACAGAGAAACTAAAAGACAATGAAACAGCAACTCCATTCAGGAAAACACCGGAAACATTCTAAGCTCAGTGTATAAGCACCATAAACTCGACTATGCTTTGAGGCAGAAGGCAGGTAACGCAAGAATACAAGATACTTGAACTGACAGGATCAAAACCTCTCCCAGGGCAATAGTCTGCACTATTCACTCCCAGGTTATGAATGACAGGAATAACATTATAAAGAATATTGGTTAAGCCTTCTAATGTGGCTTTTGGGCCTGAAAAAAAAGGGCAATCTATTCAGTGCTTCCCAAAGTATGGTTTCTGGACCCAGCATCATCATCTAATAACTTATTAGAAATGCAAACACTTAGGTCCCATGTCCTAAATATATGTAAACAATCAGCAACCTAGGTGATGGGACCCATCAATCTGTATCAATCTAGGAGATTCTGATGCCCACTCAAGTTTGAACAATACTGGCCTTAACACAAAAGCAGCAGGAATACAACTGCAATGAAAGGAAAAGCAACCTGCCTCCGGAATAACTTCTTCCTACAAATGTGGGTTTCCCAGCTTGCTAGCTTTTTCCCACTACTTATCTCCAGGACTCTGAACTACAGGGAAAAGCCTAGGGATGGCAGGGTAGAGGATCGGGAGATGAACAGTGAGCTTTCCAATTATATAGGGAACTCTTAGTAGTTTCCTATACTAATCAATTGATGAGTATCACCAATTACAAGTCTGAAAGACACCTACAGTATTAACAGAGCCACTGTTGGATAAAGGAAACTTGGACTCAGATTTTTAAAAATATTACTATTAATAAGTATTATACTATGCTACTTTTCAAATAAAAATTATAAGATATATGGAAATGTTTTATTCTGAAGTGATTTTCTACTTTGCAAAAGAAAACTGATACAAAAAGTAAAAAGGCTATTTTGCAGGTAATTATTAAGTGCATTCAAATTCTGTCTGTGGGCCTGGGAATACAGTCCAGTAGTAAAATGCTTGCCTAGCATGCACAAGGCCCTGAGTTCAATCCCCAGCACTGCAAAAAAACACCCCCCAAATTCTATCTCTGCTTTTTTCTGGTAATATGACCTTGAGCAAAGTTTTTAACCTTTTTAAACCTCAACTTCCTCATTTGTAGAATGGAGTAAAGTTGTGGGTGAGGATTAAATGGCATTGTGAATAAAAAATTTATAATATAGCAACTGCTTAGGAGGCTAAGGCAGGAGGATTACAAGTTCAAAGTCAGCCTCAGCAACTTAGTGAGACCCTGTCTCAAAATAAAAAATAAAAAAGGCTGGGGATGTGGCTCAGTGATTAAACCCCCTGGGTTCCAATCCCCAGTACAAGGGAAAAAAAATACACACACACACACACACACACACACACACACACACACATCAAATATAGCACCTGACAACCCTTGCTAAGTTTTAGTACCTCACATACCACCCTCTTAAAAAGAATTCACTAATGCTCACCTCCAGGATCTCTATCTGGATTATATTCTAAAGCATTACTACAGATTAGATCAATATCTCTCAAATAATCCTTCACAGTCAGATACTTATGTAGATCGATTTTACTGATTACAGATGAAAGGTCCATTGGTTGCTTTATTACTGTGACATAATCAGGAACCTAAAATTCAAGCAAATGAATAAATCACTAAATTAATTCTAAACAGAAAAAATACAACTCGAGTTTTCTCTGCAAGGTGATACAGGGGATAGAGAATAAGAGAGAAGGATAATAAAGAAATGTGAGACTGTCTCTATCTAAAGCTGTTTATATATAAGGCTGTTTGTATTTGTACTACTCCTATTCTTGGGCACTGACACCCAGTAACACCCTATATCTCTTTACTTGTCCAACCTCATTCATCCTTCAAAGTCAACTTAAGATCTTACTCTTCAGTTCAATTCCAATTGTGCAGGTCATGGTAATAGGTGGCATTAAGACATTTCTCCAATTGTTTTCAGAATGGATGGGCTGGGTGAAAAAAGTTAATTGCCTATTCTCTGCAGGAAAATGTATTAAATAGCTCTTAAAAGTCCCTATGTGCTTAGAACACTAACTAAGTACATGTTTCCATACAGAGATGACAAGTTCAGGGTGCAGTAGGGGACTACATGTGTGCCACATAGAGAAGAAGCATTACAGTGTAGAAAACATTCAATCCAAAGATCGAACTAATACCTCATCAGGGTCAACAGGCTTAGTAAATACTCGAAATCGTTTATCAATAGCAAGCCTATGTGTGACGTTTCTTAAGAAAATTCTCAGTTCTCTAAATGTATCTTCTTCTTGTTCTTCAAGTCGTTTAACTTCATCTGCTGTCAATGGTCTTGGCTCAGGTGGTGGTGCTACTGGGAGTACCTCCAAGGCCTGCAAAACTTCACAGAAATGGAAGATTTTAGTTACTATTCCTTTATAATATTGATGGTGACAAGTGATTCAGTGCAAGTGGTGCCAGGCTTTGGGGAGTTATCTTTTTTACATCTGTCAGGAATCTGGAATTTGGAATATGAAAGTACTGCTATAATCTCTACTATATCTCCTTCAGAATAACTGGTAATTTCTAATGCTAATTTCTAAAAGTCATTATCTCTGTTCCATTTTAAGATAATTTAAGGGCTATTAAAATGAACTTTGAAAATACATTATTTCCCAAGAATATCTATTAAAAAAAATCTGATAAGCTTCTAATATTAATAAGTTAATTTTTAAACTAATGAAATATATTGCAAATATAACAAAAGTTCAAACAGGTAAACAGTGAGTATTCAGTATTAAAAAAAATATGAGGTCTGCCCCCCAAAAGCTGGCAATTTATTAAGGAAGTAGGAGACATAATTACATTATTATAATTTTGCCTACATAAATTAGGGAAGGCCTCATAATAATAATAATAAAGAGGGTGTGTAGCTCTTTAGGCAGAAATAAGACAGAAACATTACTAACAATAAGCATGAATGAAAACAGTGAAAAGGTAGGAATATATGTTCTGTATAGTTTCAAGACAAAATGTTTTAAAACAAAAAGAGGTGGTGATATGCGTGGGGAAGTAACATCAGTGCCAGAAATGCAGGCTGAAGGACAGATTGCATGAAACACCCTATGTGCCTTAAGAACTTTAGTTCATTTTAGCAACAACAGATTTTTAAGCAGGGGATGCATCAATCTCATGACTGAGATTTTTGAGCTTGTGCTATTAAATAGATGTCAATGACCATTAACAGATAATTTATAAATTAACTCTAACCTGCTTTCTTTTTTGATATAGGAGGCTTAGCAGCTTGTTTTAAAATTAAATCTTCAAAAAATGCTGTCCTTTCTTCTTTACCTGGTAACTGGACATTAAAAATCTCTCCATAATCATGAATAAACAATTCTTGCACCTTAAAAAGGAAAATAAACATAATATATACAGAATATACATGTATGCACTATACACAGTATACACCAAATATGATGCAAATACTGATCATTTAATGCAACAGCAGATTATACACATTTTAGAGAAAATTTAAATACAAAAATGATTTTTTTAAACAAGCCTTTTCAAGTATACTGAATTTACGTATTTATGTATAAACCATGTTTGCAACAGATTAGGAACTAAGAAACACAGGATCTTCTTTAAAACTCAAGAATCCAAACTATAATTAATACAGTAACTGATATAATATTTTAAAGGGTCAACTGTCTCAACCCAAAGCGAAAACTAAGAATGAGTGGTTGTTTATTAAGAATAAAACTGAGGGGCTGGGGATATAGTTCAGTTGGAAGAGTGCTTGCCTTGCAAGCACAAGGCCCTGGGTTCAATCCCCAGCACCACAAAAAAAAAAAAAAAAAAAAAAAAAAAAAAAAGAATAAAACTGAAATCCTTGTGGACTGCTGGTAAGAATGCAAATGGAACAACCACTAAGGAAAATAGTATGATAAATTCTCAAAAAGTTAAACACAGAATTACGATGTGACCCAACAATTCTAATTCTAGGAATGCATTAAAAAAAAAAAGGAAAGTAAAAATTCAAACAGATACTTGTACATCAATAATCACAAAAGCATTATCTGCAAAACCAAGAGGTAAAGACAACCTAAAATGTTCACCGTCAGATAAATGGATAAACAGAACATATACAAAGTAATATTATTGAGCCTTATAATTTGGACAGGTGGCACAACATGGACAAACCTTGAAAACATGCTAAGTAAAGAAAGATATTGTATTTTACATTCTATTTACATCAGGTACCAAGAATACACAAAGTGTACAACAAAGTAGAGGCAGAAAGTATAACAGTTACCAGGGGTAGAGGGTGCAAGGAGTGAAGAGTTTAACAGGTACATGGTTTCTACTTGGGATAAGAAATTAATAAATATTTGAATGTATCTTCCTACTAATGTTCCAAAAACCACACAAACCAATTTTATCAAAGGTATGGAAAAGATGCTTAGTAAATTAATTCATTTTAAAAAAAGCATGGTGGCCATAGTTCCAGCTACCTGGGAGGCTGACAGAAGGATCATTTGAGCCCAGTTTGGGGCTGACCTGGGCAACAGTGAGTTCCATTTTTAAAATATAGATAATTCATGCTAAGAAAATAAGCCAATGCCAGAAAACTAAAAGCCAAACGTTTTCTCTGATATGTAGATGCTGATCCATAATGGGGAGGAAGGGAAGAATGGAGGAACTTTTAACAGGGGGGAATGAGGGGTGGGGAGGGGTCATGGGGGTGGGAAAGATGGTGGAATGAGATGGACAGCATTACTCTAGGTACATGTATGGTTGCACAAATGGTATGACTCTACATCATGTACAACCAGAGAAATGAAAAATTGTGTTCCATTTGTGTACAATGAATTGAAATGCATTTTACTGTCATGTATAACTAATTAGAATAAAAATTTAAAAAATAAAATATAGGTAATATAAAAAGAGGAAAACGTTAGCATTACTTAAAAAAAAAATAGATACCTATAACATATTATGTGCTCTGTAGATACAGAGAAAAAAAAAGTCCCTGACCTCAATGCACTGTAATTTCTAGTAGGATAGTCAAACAGATTAAAATTTAATGGCAGATGATGATAAAAATAAAGCAGGGAAATAAAAAAGTGAATACGTGGAAAACCTATTATTTGAATTGAGAAAGTCTGATCAAGGAAGACGTCTGGGATGATATTTAAGCAGAAACCTGAGAAAAATAAAGGACCACACCAAGCAAACAGGAGAATATTCCAGGCAGAAAAATCAAGTATTTTGTTCACTATGTGAGTGTTCCAACTGGCATACACTTGGAGGGTAATTTGGTGCTGTACAAAATTTTAAGTCATACAAACTTTCCCTTAGCTATAATTATTCTACTTTTAGGAATTGGTGCTTTAAAAACAAAAAAACAAAAAACCCAACAACAAAAAAACATAGTAATGCTCATACAAATTAAAACACAAGGATACTTAAAGTTCAATTCTAAGAACCCCAGAAAATAATCAAAATTCCTATCAAAGGGATCTACTTAATATACAAAAATACATCAAGATAATGAAAAGGTCATGCAGCTTTTCTGGGGGTACAGGAGGGACAGGGATTTAACCTAGGGGTGCTTTTTACCACTGAGATGTATCTCAGTCTCTTTTATTTCTTTGAGACAGGGTCTCAACTAAGTTGCTTGGTCTGGCTAAATTGTTGAGCTTTGCTTTGAATTGTGATCCTCCTGCCTCAGCTATGATTACAGGTGTGTGCCACTGTGCCCAGTCCCACATAGCTCTTAAAAGGAAGGAGACTGGCTGGGCATGATGGTGCACACCCATAATCCCAGTCACTCAGGAGGCTGAGGCAGGAGGATTACAAGTTCAAGGTCAGTTTGTGAGATTTAGCAAGACCCACCCCCCTTTTCTTAAAAAATTTTTTTAGTTATCAATGAACCTTTATTTTATTTATTTATTTATTTATTTATTTACTTACTTACTTACTTATTTACTTACTTACTTACTTACTTACTTACTTATAATGTGGTACTGAGAATGGAACCCAGTGCCTCACACATGCCAGGCAAGAGCTCTACCACTGAGTCACAACCCCAGCCCTGCAAGACTCTATCATAAAATAAAATCTAAGGCTAGGCATGTAGGTCAGTGGTTAAGTGCTTGTCTAGCATGTGTGAGGATCTGGGTTTAATTTCTAGCACCACCAAAAAAATTAAAAAATAAAATCTAAAAAAGGAGAAAAAAGGCTGGGGATACAGCTCAGTAGTAGAGCACTTGTCAAGTTAGTATGTATGAGGCCCTGGGTTTAATCCCTGCTATGGGGTAAGGGCAGGGGTGAAGGAAGTAAAAGACTTAAGTATTAACAAATACAGAAGCTATGCTGATAGGTGAATAAAGCTGAATATTATACATCATGTAACGCCATTTTGTAAGGGAACAAATTTTTAATGTTTCCTTATTATACACATATACCAATCCATCCTATGACCACATAGGGCTGATAGAAAGAAAACTTTCCTTACTTCTATAGCAATTAGAATTTTACAAAAAATTGTTATTTGTTACAAACAACTTTTTTTTTTTTTTTTTTTTTTTTTGCAGTGTTGGAAATTGAACCCAGAGCCCTGTGCTTGTGAGACAACCACTCTACCAACTGAGCTATATCCCCAGCCCCAACATTGTTTTTAAGGATGATTCTTTCCCCCTGGCAATTACCTCTTCTGGTAGAGCAGAATGGGGTTTATCAGAAGTTGCAAGCAGTAAAACTGGAGCAAATGAAGGAATATTCTGTAGTAATGTGGTAAATGTGGCTTTGAGTGTTGGTCCAACTATATCCCACCACAGGTGAATATGTGGAACATATACTATACTTGGTGCTGTTCTCTTAGCTTCACGAATCATCTAATAGGAGAAAAATTATATTCAGTTTGAGAGTCTGAACATTAGTAATGCTAGCTCCATTAGCCTGAAAACAATGTTTAACCTCTCAGAATTAGCATATAAAACCTCAAGTTTTTAAAATACTTCAACCCCCAAATCCTACAACCATGTTTCTAAGTGTTTTATAAAAAGTCTCATTTTTTAGAAAACAATTGCTTTAAACAACTAGAAAACAGCTCAAGAAATCTTTAAGTCTTTTCTTTTGTGGTAATCAAAGTTAAACAAAAAAATAGGAGTATAAAATACTCCCCCAACCCTGGTACTGGGGACTGAGTACAGGCGCACTCTACTACTGAGCTATATCCCCCTCACATTTCACATCCACGTGCATATTTCCTATATTTTATTTGTTTTTTTATTGGTTCTTTTTAGTTAGACATGACAACAAAATTCATTTTGACATAATTATAAAAGCATGGAATATAATTTTTTCTAACTCAGTCCCTAGTATTTCCCCTCCCCACCCCCTTCCTCTCACCCTGTTTCCTTCCCTCACCCTTTTAAAATTTTTTTATCAAGACAGGGTCTCCTGAAGTTGCCAAGTCAGGTTTGGGAGTGGCAATTCTGCCTCAGTTTCCCGAGTGTGAGTACCACTGTGCCCCACGATATAAAATACTCTATATTAAAAAGTTAAATATAAAAATAAGCAAAAACAGAAACTGCAGAATAGAAGAACTTACTGAGAAGCAGTCATTGCTTTAAATACTTTGTAATTATTTTATTTTCACAACATTAATTAAAATTCCATTAATTATCCAAAAGGGGAAAATGAGGCAGAAAGACTTAATGACTTTTCTAAGGTCACACAGATAATAAATGGTAGAACTGAGATTTAAGCCTATATTCTTTAATGACTACGCAAGCAATCAGGCACAATTCTATTTCATAAACCTGAAGGCAGAAATCAGAAAGACAAAACAAACTAAAAAAGCAAAAAGAATGAGGTAATTCTAGGTATTTTCTCTGGAAGACTGCTTTACAGGTTATTTGCTTGGGCAATGACAAATTACCTGTGCACACGTTTCTTCAGGGGATGTAGCACTGACTCCAAAAAGAACAGGAATGTCTAATGTATATACAGTAAATTTTTCCAAAGCATGAATGACAGCTGGTGCTAAGTGAGAACCCTGCCCAAATCCTGGTTCTCCCACTATCAATAGTCTTGGTCGAAAAGACATAGGTTGGTAACAAGCATTTCTGAAAGAATGATTAATAAGCCATATTTTAGAAAAAAACAACAGTTTAAACATTTCCCCAAATATACGAATTAGAAACCTTCGTAAGTCTTGACTATATGACCAGCCAATTGTAACAACAAGCTTCACATAGTTTCTGGTAACAACCAACTCCCAGACTTTTAGGAATACTTCCATATAGCGACACAGGTAGCAACAAAAAAACTTCTGATATTCTAACTTAAATAAAAAACATACTAGCATCTTTTATCTTGTCAACCAAATCTCACTTATCTTTAGGGAATTCACACACCAAAAAATTGACTTGCAAAGAAAATATACCTATTCAAATGAAGAAAATTAAAATTTTCTTTTGCCTTATTAAAGGATTTTTGAGAAAGTCCATTTTCATATACTGATGGAACATCATCATCACTGTATGCCAAGTCACTTTCTAGCAGAGGACAAGAAATATCTATAAAACAAAAAACCTGGATGTTAGTAAATTTTCTCTATATAATGCTTCAGTTAATAAATCAGCATAACTTCAATGAAATCTTTTTAAGAATCTAAAATAGTTGTGTAGTTATGAACAGGAAGTAAATAAAAATGCACTGCAAACTTAAAACAGGCTAATCTGTGAAGTAAATTTTCTTCAAATAGGTAAAGTACAACCAATTTTTTGGGGTGGGGGGTACTTGGGATTGAACTCAGTGGCGCTCGACCACTGAGCCATATCCCCAGCCCTATTCATATTTTATTTAGAGACAGGGTCTCACAGAGTTGCTCAGCAACTTGCTTTTGAAACTGAGGTTGGCTTTGAACTCTCAATCCTCATTCCTCAGCCTCTTGAGCCACTGGGATTACAAGGCGTGTACCACCATGCCTGGCTAACCAAATTTTTTTCAAAAGACTTACAAAGAAACATTTCTGGGATGTATAAAACATATTAGCTTTACTGATTATGAAAACTAACTTTTAATGGGCAATCAAGTTCTATACCTGAGTCTAATGCTTTATTTGTTCTCATGTCCACATGTGGAAATACTCTCTGTAGGGCTTCTAAGATCTTTTGAACAGTACTTTGCAGGAGTGGTTTCACAATGGCAGACAGTGCCTGCCCAGGTGATGTCACGGCTCTTTGGGAGGCTGGTATCATCTTTTGCATAGCTACCTCAAAATCCTTAGCTGAGATATTAATGGAAGAGAGATCCAACTGCAGCTTCTCACTAGTAGTATAAATCTGTGGGTAGCGTCGCCGGAGAGCACATAAAGCAGCTTCAGCACACACTGACTTAATATCTGCACCACAGTATCCTATTCAAAGCAACCAGGAAAAAATAAACAAACAAGCAAGAAAGCAAACAAACCCAAAACTCTATTAGCATAGTCATGGTTAAAAGAAAATTAAAAATCAGGCTGGACCTATAGCAGTAAAATACTTAGGAGTAACAAGACTAAAACTTCTCATTTACGCAGTGAGCTTACATGGTAGTAATAACCTTCAACAAATCAATTAACTTCTGAGTTAAATATGAATGCATTTAAGTACAAGTAAGAGTTAAGTGTAAGAATCTTAAAATCAAACTTGGTTCAAATTCTAGTTTGTCATTTACTAGCTGTGTGATCTTCAAAGAATCATGGTCTACAAATACTTTTCATCTATAAAATGGAGATAATACTTCTTAATTCATAGAACTAATGTAAAAAATTACATGAAATTTTACATATTATATATAATAATTTTATATATATAGAAAATGTGTGTATATATGTACGTACACACACACACAATTTATGTTTATAAATATAAAGCTCAACAGAATGACTAGAAAATGTAAATGGTCAGTAAAGGGCAGCTATTATTGTCAAATTTGCTCTGAAACTTCCCCAAGGTCCATTTGTCAAGTATCATTCAGGACTTCAGACATGAAAACATCCCACAAATAAGAGATGAGGAATAAATACAATTTTGGTTTTTTTAAATACAACTTTGCAAGACAACAACCTGCTCCATCCTTTTAAGGAATGTAACATTTCTTTTAACTGCTTAAAACAATGTTTACCAACACAGTTTTCTGCTAATTCTTCTAGAAATATGTCCAGTGGTTTGGGATTCCAATCCCTTGTGTGAATCTTTAGAATCTCTTTTCGAGCCTATGAATAAAAGCAATTATCAACAAATATAATAATAAAGTGCTATTCAGGTTAAAAGCATTTCAATCTAAATCCCCTTTTATCAAAAACTTTAAAGCAATCACTATTTGGTATAAACAGAAATACGAAACAGTGAAAATAAGGGTTTAAGGAAATTAGTTCCTTTGTTAAACAGATCTGCATATGTAGTGCCCAAGTTATATTCATCATAAATGCAAATGAGATAAATAAGTACTAAGGCATTGTTCACTCTATTACATATTAGAGCTGTCTTTGAGAGCACTGACAGCTCTACCCATATTTTCTTACGCAGTCTCAAAAGTTTTCAGTGGCTTTAAAATAACTGGTTAGGATTATAATTGTATGACAGTGTTCAGGAAAAAGCCAAGGTTAATGAATTGACTAAAGACAACTGCTCATCAAGCCACTGAAGCAAAACAACACCTAAAGGTGATGCTAAATTTAAAGAATTTTAAGAATAATTTTAGGGGGGTCAAGTTATATTTAAAAGAATAAAAAATTATTCCCATTTGAGTTCTTTTAAACTATCATTTGAGGCTGGGTGCGGTGGCACATGCCTGTAATCCTAGCAGCTCAGGAGGCTGAGGCAGGAGGATCTCGAATTCAAAGCCAGCCTCAGCAAAAGCAAGGTGCTAATAAGCAAATCAGTGAGACCCTATCTCTAAATAAAATAGAAAATTGGGCTGGGAATGTGGCTCAGTGGCAGGGCCCCCCCGAGTTCGATCTCCAGTACCAAAAAAACCCAAAAATCATTTGATAATATCATGATATGAAACTCAGGAACCTTCAAATTTTTACTCTATCAAAACCAGACAACAGTAAAGAACAACATATTGTGTCAAAATCTGAGTGACTTAAAATTCTTACGTCTTTATCCGGTAGGCTAAAAAGGAATTCTCTGTCAAAGCGACCAGGCCTTCGTAAAGCTGGGTCTATGGAATCTAGTCTGTTGGTAGCACCAATGACCACAATTTCTCCTCTGCTGTCCAAACCATCCATAAGGGCTAGGAGGGTGGACACAATTGAACTAAATTTAAAAATAAGAGAGAAGGTATCAAAACTATGAACACAGAATATATTGTTCAGTAATATTTCTTCTTTTGGTAAGACTTAATGCGTTGAACATTAACGAATTTTCCCAGGGCATCTAGTTACTTTTAATGGATAAAAAAAAATCTGTAAAATAACATAATAAATGACACAAAGAAACCATAGAAAACAAATGGTCTTTGGAGCACCACAAATGGATCCTGGAAGTCATTTCATGAAGCCTAATTTTACAAAGGAACTTGAGAGTACTAGTTGTTCCATGTAGGACTAACATTACCTAAAATTATAAAATGTACCATTATATTTATATGTATATATATATAATATATACAGATATATATATAAATAAAACGTATCTATACATGTAAAATCAAAGGAAACCAAAATAAAGGAGACTATAAAGCATAAAAAATAGGATATTAATACAATGATCTCCATGTCTTCACGTCCTAGCATCAATAATAACCACCAGTATTCCTTTCTTATATTCACCTAACAGCTTTTTTTTTGGGGGGGGGGGGGGTACTGGGGATTGAACCCAGGGGCACTTGACCACTGAGTCACATCCCCAGCCCTATTTCGTATTTTATTTAGAGGCAGGGTCTCACTGAGTTGCTTAGGGCCTTGCTAAGTTGCTGAGGCTGGCTTTGAACTCACGATCCTCCTCTCTCAGCCTCCGAAGTGCTGGGATTACAGGCATGTGCCACCGTGCCCCGCCACCTAACAGCTTTTAAAAAGAAAAAATATCTGCTGGTTGCATGCCTATAATTCCAGCAACTCAGGAAGCAGAGGCAGGAGGATCCCAAGTTCAAGGCCAGACTTGATATGTCTCAAAATAAAATATAAGAATGGTTGGGAACGTAGCTCAGTAGTAGAGCCCACTGAGTTTGATCCCCAGTGTTGCATAAAACAACCAAAACAAAAAATCACCAAGAGGAAAAACTTAAAACACCCCACAATATCATTACCCTTAAATTAAATAATTCTTTAATATCATCTAATATTTAATTTTCCCAGATTATCTCACATTTCTCTCTCCGCTCTCTCTTTGTGGTGCCAGGGATAGAATCCAGGGCCTGGTGAATGTTAGGAAAGCACTCTACCACTGAGGTACCTCTGCTTGATTTGTTTAACACAGGATCTACACACATTTCACCAATAGACCTTCAAATCTGTAACAGTTTCCATTATACCCTTCACTTTTTTCCCCTCTAAGACATTTAGTTGTTGAAGACAATGGATCATTTGTCTTGCCCCAAATTCAGGACTGGGCTAATTGCTTTCTGATGGGATCATTTAACTTGTCCTTTGATTTTTTCATATTTTTTGTAAACTGTATAGTTAGATTTGGAAGATTGAGGTTGAAACTATTTGTGAGAACATTTTTCATAGTAGTTATTACTACTATTCCATGTGATTCCTATCAAATCACTGTAGGAGGCACCTGCTACCAGTTTCCCATGTTTGACCAATCAGTAGTGAATTTGGGATTAGATAAGCTGTTACTAGCTTCCTCTATCCAACATAAATTTCCCTATCAACTTTTTTACTTTATTCTTTTAGCAGTCAATCATTTTTGTTTAGATCAAGATTTCTCAACCTTAGCACTCCTGACATTTTGGGTCACAAAATTAGTTATGGAGAGCTGTTCTGTACACTGCAAGATTTTCAAAGTCATCTTTGGCCTTCAATCACTAGGAGCTAGTCATCAACCCCAACCATGACAAAAAAAAAAAAAAGTCTCCAGACATCTGATCCCTAGGATGGGGAAGAAAAAAAATCACCCTAGTTAAAACCACAGGTCTGGATCCACTATTTTATAACAGGAAGCAAAATGGTGATTTTATAATTTAATCATTCCTTTTTCATTTATTAGCTGTGATTTTCCTATAAAGAACTATTAATTTTGCTAACTATTATTTTATCTTGAATTATCATCTACATAGGACAGGAAGAAGAAATGTTCACTATCAATTTTCAGAGGAACAAGCCAATGACTCGGAAACCTCTGGGGTAATCAACTGAAATTTTCAAATAATCATTAAAAATTGATGATTTTTCTGTAGTTGATGTGTTTCAATCTACTGTAGTTATTACTTTTGATACTCAAATTGTCCCATGTTTAGTAAATGGGAGATTCTACGAAATTTATTCCTATGTCATTCTTATATGATCTAAGTATTCTTTAATTGCTTCCTTGCTTTTAGGCATTACAAGATGTTCCAGGCTTGTCTTGGTTATTTCCTGGTTCAGTGCTGCAGTCTGCTACCTCTCTTGAATACTAGTATTTAAAGATACTTAATTGATACTGGACTATGATTGCTTCTAGGCCTCTTCAGTGTCCAGAGTTGAGTTATTTTTTTTCCTTATTAAAAAAGTTCAGCTGGGCGCGGTGGCACACGCCTGTAATCCCAGCACTTGGGAGGCTGAGGCAGGAGGATCGCAAGTTCAAAGCCAGCCTCAGCAACTTATTGAGGCCCTAAGCAACTCAGTGAGACCCTGCCTCTAAATAAAATACAAAATAGGGCTGGGGATGTGGCTCAGTGGTGGTGCCCCTGGGTTCAATCCTCAGTACCAAAAAAAAAAAAAGTCCATCTTGGGCTGTGGTTGTACCTCAGTGATAGAGTTCTTGCCTGGCATGTATACCACTAACTAACCCCAGCTACTCAGGAAGCTGAGGCAAGAGGATTGCAGCACAAGGCCAGCCTGGGCAACTTAGGAAGACCCTGTCTCAAAATTTTAAAAAAGGAGTAGTAGGGCGGGGCAGGACTATGGATGCAGTTCAGTGGTAGAGCACTCACCTAGCATGCAAGAGGCCCTGGATTCAATTTCCAGTACTGGGGGAAAAAGTTGTCTTGAGCTCATATTTTGAATTCAAATGAAAATTTTAGGGTTTTAACTTAACTTCTTTATTTTATTTTTAATCTATTCTCTTACTTTCTAATACTATTTACATAATTACTAAGTTGCATTACTCTGTAAAATCATTACTAAGATAAAGGATACAATTTATCTTTAATGTATTAAATTCTAAAAGCTTAATTTACAAAATGTTAATTTTTTAAATTAAAAGCTTAATTTAACAAAATGTTTACTGTCAGATTTTGTCTTTAGTAAAAAAAAAAAACTTGTATACTAAATTTTTCTTTAAAAAATTTTTAATTTGTTCTTTTCAGATATACATGATAGTACAGTATATCTTAAATATTACACATACATGGAGTACAACTTATCCTAATTAGAATCCCATTCTTGAAGTTGTACATGATGTGAAGTTTCACTGGTCATGTATTCATATATGAACACAGGAAAGTTATATCTGATTCATTCTACTGTCTTTCCTATTCCCATTCCCTGCTTCCTTCCCTTTTATTCCCCTTTGTATAATCCAGTGAATTTCTATTCCCCTTCCTCCCACCCCTTATTGTGTGTTAGCATCCACATATCAGAGAGAACATTCGACCTTTGGTTTTTTGGGATTGGCTTATTTCAGTTAGCATGACAATTTCCAGTTCCATCCATTTACCAGCAAGTGCCATAACTAAATTTCTCTTAAAATGAGAAATTTTCTCTTAAAAACAAGTTTTGGGGCTGGGGGTATAGCTCAGTGGTAGAGCACTTGCCTAGCATGTGTGTGTAAGGAATTTGGTTTGATTCTAAGTAAGTAATAAATAAAATAAAGGTCCATTGACAACTTAAAAAAAAAAAAGGCATGTTTTTGCTTGTTAAAATTCCTCTAATTTCTTTAGAATCATCCCAAAATATAGTACATAATCAATCTACTTGACTGTAAAGTGATGGTAGCATTTTTAAATGTTTCTTCCTATTAACACAATCAAGATAGTGTGGTTGATAATGAAATGTGTCATGTATAAAATGGTTTATTGATTACTAATAATACATGAATAGATAAAACTTCATTCTACCTCCTTCCCCCAGTACTGGGGGTTTAATCCAGGGGCTCTGCCACTGAGCTACGTCCCCCTCCCCCTTTTAAATTTTGAGACAGGCCCAAGCTGTCCTCGAATTTGCAATCCTCCTGCCTTAGCCTCCTAAGTAGCTGGGATTATTGACATGCACAACTGACTGTACTCAGGAGGTAACTATTTTTACCATGGTACTTGACATTTCAATCTACTCAGCAATAAATGAAATTGTCTATCATCAAATAAGTATAAGGCCATCAGAATATAATACATACTTTTAAATGTTAGGAAAGTCAAAACCTACCTATCAATCACATTACTATGTCTTGTTCTTCTGTCTTACCTATGTAAAATACTGGCATATATGAAGATACGTCAATATGTTCTTTAGGGTAACCCAAATTATGAGATCATTTGAAAAGAAGCTCTAAAAAACTGAAGATGAATTGGGAATATAAGTAATTTAGATTCAAGGTGGGGCAGTGGCTCTAGGAAAAGTTTAGATAAGCACCTGATCATGGGGAAAGGGTCCAGTTTTCTTATCTTTAAAATGATGTATTAGAGTCTTGAACAAGTAATAATGCCCTGAGACATATTTTGTTTGGCCCAGGCAGTGTCTTAAAAGCATCCAAATTAGCTAGCAACATTTTAAGAAGTTTAAAAATTTTTAATGTATAATTAAAGAAAGAAAACACATTTCTCAAGTCTCAAATTCAGCAGACCAATTAGGTTGTAGCTAAAGATAACTGGTTATGCTCTTGTGCTCAACATTCAACCACATTTCCCAGCATAGCCCTAATCTTACTACTAGCCAGCCCCACTCACTTCATGTGCCTTACATGAGTTAAATATTCTGTAGCTATGTTTTTTTATACTATAATTAGAACACTCTGACACTCAGAATAGGTTTACTTTCTTGTACTATATATTAGGGTTTTATTACCAAAAAGGGAAACTATTGGTCTGTAAAGTTCCTTATCATTTAGCATTCTCTCTCTCACGTAATACCAAAATAATTCAATATAATAAGAAAGGTAGAAAAATCATCAAGCAACTTTTACCTGTGTATTTGATCTTGTCTACTTGACCGTACAGGAGCCAGACCATCTATCTCATCAAAGAAAATAATTGATGGACGCATCTGATAAGCCTAAAAACAGGTCCAGTGGTCACATGTTATCATAAAAAGCCTCAAATATGTAGATTTAATATAAAGCATTTTAATTCATTATATTCAAAAGTGTTTACCAGAATTTATTTATATCTATTTATAATTTATAAATCTAAATGTAATTTCCAAAGACTATGTTTTAAGGACTCAGACTACATTATAACAATATACAATTTAATTTTATTTGCATTTTCATCTGGAAACACTTAAAATACATACACCATTGGTTATATACCTTAGACTTCAAAAAGTTGTACTCACTGGAGCACACACAAAAATATCTGTTAAAGACTAGCTGTTGAGATGGAGGACAGTGACATAATCTTCCTCCATGTCAGAAGGAAAAACAGAATAGAAAAACATTTGGTAAGATGTCACCATTAAAAAAATCTACTTCAGTAGAGATAAAGAAAAGAACCCCAGAGACTAAAAAAAGAGATTTAAAAACACTTGCAGCTATGTCTCAGAGTAGAAAATATTATCTTACAATGTGCTTTCAATACACTAGCAAGTATGAAACTGAAAGTCACTCTAGGGAAGAACTATCTTCATATCCTGTACTGATACCTAACTCACTACTACTGTCTCTCTAAATATGAGATTACTGCTCTCACTAGGTGTGAGACCTAAGACTCCAAAGAACTTAGATCCAATTATTCCTTTTTCCTGCTAACTATAAGACTATTAATTACAGGTCAGTGTTATCTTTACATAGAAAAGAAAATAATCTAGAAGGATTATATACTGGGTGAACTTCTTCAGAGTGATTAAACAAAAAAGATTCATCTAATCCTTAAACTCATTTGCATAGATTATAGATCTGTCTATTTAGGCAAATTTCAATCATACCTGATCAAATAGCAATCGTAGCTGTCTTTCAGATTCCCCTACCCATTTACTCAGACAATCAGCACCTTTCCTCATGAAAAATGCTACTCTTTTATCCCCTTGACTGCATTCATTGGCAAGTGCTCTAGCAACCAGAGTTTTTCCAGTTCCAGGTGGACCATAAAACAAACAACCTCTGTAAAATAATGATAAACATTTAATTACTACATTCAAAAGTAGACTACTGAAACAAAAATTATGAACAAAGTTCATGAATCCACAATTAGTGAATAAAAAAGTATAAGACAACTATAATATAGTTTCATTCCACAAAGCACAACTTAAAATCTGGAAGTTATCATTAATTTCTAAAAATACATATAGACACTGAAAATAAAACCCTTTATTTGAAACATTTTATTTTATTCATTCATCATGCTCATCATATTACCTTACCTTCACATGCAATCATATAGTTTGTATGTTCAAATATATGTTTTAAGAAGGAGAAATATAGAGAAAATTTGAAGTCTGATTTTTCTTTTTGAATTCACTAAATTACTTTTATCAGACACTTCCAAAATATCCTATAAGAAGTCACTGTTATCATTTAATACCTTTCCATACCGGGTGACTCAGGGAGAAAAGATATATAAGGGGGAGGGAAAATCAGGAACCAGTGTTTGAAAATGAATGAACTGGTAATGACATAAAAATTAAATGAAGCAATAATAGCATTTAACAGATGATTATGACTAAAAGCAGAAGCATAATTAAATTACCTTGGGGGTTGAATTTTGAATTTTTCAAAGACCTCTGGATAAAGTAATGGAAACACCACCATCTCTTTTAGAGCTGCAATATGTTTGGACAGGCCACCAACACTATCAAATCGTACCTGGTAGTGGAAGAGAAAAGTGACAGTTTTAGACTTAGAAGTCAAAATTAAAATATGACCCTTAATGTCCCTTCTTCTAAACTATATTTACCTGAACACAGTCAACTGAGTAACAGTATCTTAATTGTAATTGAAAGATTTTTTTAAAAGAAAATGTATATAAAGATTAAAGTTTCTGATGAAAAAAGAAACAAGTGATTTTTTTCTTAACTTTAAAACTAATCTACAATACTGGGGCATAGTGGTGCATGCCTGTAATCCCAGCTACTCAGGAGACAAGGCAAAAGAATCACAAGTTTGAAGTCAGCCTGAGCAACTGAGAGAGACCCTGTTCAGGGGGCGGAAAAATGGGGGCTGGAGATGTAGAATGCTTACCTAGCAATGTGTGAGTACCTTGGTGTCAATCCCTAGCACTGCAAACAAAACAAGAGCACTAAAGAACAACATTAGAGCTCAAGTCGAGTATATATTTCAAAATACAGTACTCACTGAAGAATCTAGTTGCATTGGATCAACGTCAGCAAGGCTAGCTCCAATTTTCATTCGATCTTTATAAATTCCCCTTAATTCATCTTTCCGAAAATTAAGTGGGAGGCACCTATGAAAAAAGATTTTTTAAAGTACAGACCTATCAATTCTCTATTCTCCCCAAATTCCATCTTAGAATATTATCATTTTCTTTAATAATCAGAAAAAAATTTGTAGGCACAGCAACCTACACCTGTAATCACAGCAATTCAGGAGACTGAGGCAGGAGAATTGCAAGTTTGAGGCCAGCCATGGCAACTTAGTAAGATCCTGTCTCAAAAAGTAAAAAATAAAAAGGGCTGGGGATGTGGCTCATTGGTAGAGTACCCTACTGAAAAAAAAAAAAAATTTCAAATGGAGCAATCTGCAGATTTAAATATTTCAATTTCCTCATTTTCTTCAAACACATGGAACTTAAGTTAGAAACATTTGTATCCAAAGTTTTATTACTGAAGCTATACTACCAAATGAAAAATGTAAATTATCAAGATGTCATAGCACCATAAAGTAATTCATGGTGGAGAATTCAGACAGTAACAATGCACATGTCAAAGGCTGTGTCTAACATATAAGGTACTTACTATCTTCCAGGTACTGTTTTAGGTACTTTACATTAAATCCTTGCAACATTCTAATGAAGCAGGTTATTATTATTTTCCCCATTTTAGAAGAAAACTGAGGCATAGGAAGGGCAATTAATTTGCCCAAGGTCACCCAACTAGTAAGTAGTATAGCCAGAATAAAATGATAGTGGTCTATTTCTACAGTAACTCTGCTATAGTAAAATATCGCTTGGCAAAATATTCATAGTCCACCAGCATTTGGATTCATATCGAGCCTTTCAAACAAGAGAGTATCACTAATTTCCTAGAAGAACCTGTTCATTTTATAGATTGAAAAATGAAGATTGCTTATGTTAAAGGAAGATATTTATATGAGAACGCCTAAGCAAAGAATGACTGCTGCACCTGAACACGGGTAAAGCACACCAGCTTCATTCCCAGTTACAATTCTTGCTAGCCTCAAACTCCACAAGGAACTTATCTTTATTCATTTTTAAATGACACATAATAATTACATGTTCATGTGGTATAGTGTGATGTTTTGATACATGTATTCATTGTAAAATGTTCAAATCGGGGTATTCAGAAAATTCATCACCTCATACATTTATCATTTCTTTGTGGTAAGAACATTCAAAATCCTCTTTTCTATCTAGCTATTTCAAAATATTGAATACAATATTGTCAACTACAGTCAAGAGAACTGTACAAGAGAACAGTGCCATAAGGAATTTACACTATGAAATCTAAGATGAAATTTTCAACTATAGCTTTTTAAAGGATATTTCTTTTCATTTTTAATTGGTACATATTAACTATACAGAATAGTGAGTTTCATTTTGGCATGTTTGTACATGCATACAACATGATTGATTTCATTCCCTAACAACTCCCTTTAACTTCCCTTATTCCCTTCCTCTATATACTAATGGTATCCTTTCTATATTCATGAGGTCCTCCAATTGACCCCCCACTCCCCATAATTTTAAAAGGGTGTTTGGGGTTTTTTTGTTTGTTTATTTGTTTTTTTGTGCTTTGGATTGAACCCAGTAACTTAACCCCTGAGCCATACCACCAGCCCTTTGTAATATTTTATTTGAAGATAGAGTTTTGCTAAGTTTCTGAAGCTGGCTTTGAACTCCCCGGCTCCTCCTGAGTCGCTGGGATCATAGGCATGGGCCACAGCATCAAGCTAAAGGGTATTTCTTTTAAAATACATAATGTTTTCATGAGTGAAAGCAAAGAAAAATTCAAGTAGTCAAGTATAGTTTTTGAATGAATTAACTCATTGCTGTCCAACAAATATGAACTGCAAGCCACAAAATATACTTCTAAAATTTCTGTTAATCTTACTAAAGAAAAAAAAATGCAAAAAATTTTAATAATTTATTTATCCTAATATATCCAAAATGTCATTTCTACAATCATTTCAAGAAACTGAGATGTTACGTTTTTTAATCAAATCTTTGAAATCTAAGCATATATTTTATACAAAGACATGCAGCGTATCCCGATGTAGACAAAACACATTTCAAGTGCTCAGTCACATGTGACAAGTGTCTACTGTATTAGACATGGCAACTCTAATGTAAGAGAGTAAGTTACAAAGAACAAAGAATACAAAGAATGCCAGGTGCAATAACACACACCAGTAATCCTAGCAGCCCAGGAGGCTAAAGCAGGAGGATTGAGAGTTCAAAGCCAGCCTCAGTAATTCATTGGGACCCTGTCTCTAAATAAAAAACAAAAACAAAAAAATAATAAAAAAATACAAAGAATGGTTGGTTTGTATACCCTTTCTATTATTATGCTCCAATTATTTTGTTAAGTATTATTTTCTACTCTAATAGTATTTATTACTAGAGTCTAAGCGCTACATTCTCATTTATCCACCTATATCTGTAAAATGAGAATAATCCTTGACCTTCCAATTTCATATAATTAGTGTGAAAATTAAATAAGCTGATTAGTACATGTGGATTTACACTACAAAGAGTTATGAAATTAATAAAACTTCCAATTTTCTTTAAGAGTTTCACAGTAAGAATGTATTATAAATGAAAAAATTTTGAAAATAATTTGAAATGGGGGGAAGAAGTTATTCCCTTAAGTGAGTGATCACTAAGTACCACTGTGGGATACTTAACAGTTTAGCAAGAAATCACAACCACATGTTCTAACCTATTATTTGATTCAACTGTAGATGTTTCTAAGACAGTATTCTGATTATATACATCAACCAGTGATACAAATTTTTAATCAGCTAAGGTGTACCCATTCCCAAATTATTCTATGTCCTCACCAGTTCTTGAAAAAACAGCAGGCAGTTCAAAGGATCTTCAATGTGGCACTCACCTATTGATGGCTCTATTACGGCTCCTTTTTCTTCTCCTCTCGAAGTGTTGTTCATCTTCAGAAGAGGAAGATGAAGTAGAGTCACTACTATGGATTGCATGTCTTCTCCTAAAGTAAAGAGGAAAGAGGAAAGTGAAATCATGATAAGGGAAGGCAGGGGAAAAAGACAGAAGATTTCAGCATCAGAAATACCTAACAGGGCTAAGGATATAGCTCAGAGGTAGAGAACCTGCCTAGAAATACCTAATGAACCATAAGGTTTATCATAAAATATTAGCTGAACCACTGAAGTAATAAACTGTGTTGACTGAATATTTGAAGATAATAGAACACCTGAATAACTGAAGAAAGGAAAAAAAGGAAAGAGGCTATGGTAGAGCTGACCATCAAATGTTCATTAAGAGATGGTTTGGGCAAAGTAACTTCTTAGTCTTGACATACTCAGTTATTCTTAAAAAGAAAGATGAGATAAAGAGAATATTAGATTGTAAATTGAAAAAGCATTTTTGATAGTATATATTTCCCATTAGGGAGGAAATAATTTATTTCAAAAGATCAAATAACTTTGAAATTATTTTTTTCTCCTATGTAGATAAAAGGGTATCAGGAAAAGTTTTAAACGCTGGGAGGGCTAGAGGTGCACTTCAGTGATGGAGCATTTGCCTAGCATGTGTGAGGTTCTGCATTTAATCCCTAACATTGCCAAAAACAAAAACCAAAAAGCTGTAATGAAGAACATGGCCTTTTATCTATAGTATACCATCAACTGTAAATTCACAACTCAAATCACTTGACAACTGTATAAACATAAATGATTTACCAAATCCACATGAGTTTTGT
>JAJEJO010005426.1:98219-232387 GCA_020662805.1 Glaucomys volans | reverse complement strand
AAAAAAAAAAAAAAAAAAAATCTGACTTCATAAACCTTCAATTATTCTATTGACTTAGGGTCTAGAACTTTTTCCTGAGTCAAGAGAACAATCATTGTCATCTATTACCTACATAATGCAAGTCCAGAAACTTTCATTAAAAAAAAAAAGAAAAAAAAAATCTGTAAACTAATTTTACTTAGCTCCAGAAAACATGATCTGAACTAGCACCAGGCAATTTATAGTCTCTATGTGTCCCAGTTGCTACCATTATTTATAATTCTATTGCTACAGAATTAACATATTTGACTATGCAGTGCTGGCTCACACAGCTCTAGAGATGTTAATGTTACATACTACATATGGTGCATGTTGTAAACACACCCAAAAAATCTGAATTCTGAAAAACAAATTGTCCCAAGGGTTTTTCATAAAGGTTTATGAAAACCCAGAAATAAATGAGAAAATAATTTGCCACTCATCCACACACTTAAGATGATTAAAAACTTACTTATTTACTGACTCCTTCTCGCACCTGCTTTATAAGTTATCTCATTTAATCTGAATTAAATTTTTGGACAAGCACATCATTTTACAGTTGGGGTCAATATGGCTCACAGGTTAAAATAAATTACAATGCCAGAATTCAAAACTATGTCTGCCTATTTCAAAAATCCACATTGTAAACATTAATACACTGGTGAATTCCAGTTATTTATTTCACAAATCAGTAGTCAGAAGCAAACAACAAAAAAAATCTTGCAGATCAACATAAGGTTTTCAATGTTTGATTTGCAAAGTAGAAATTAATTTTAAACATCAGGCCAGGTACAGGGAAGCACACCTGTAATCCCAGCAACCCTGGAGGCTGAGGGAGGAGGATTCCAAGTTCAAAGCCAAAGTCAGCAACTTAGCAAGAAGCCCTAAGCATTTATCCAGACTTTGGGCTCAATCCCCAGTAGAAAAACAAAATGAAAAACAAAAGAAAATCCACAATAACAAAAGAAATTAATTTTAAACATCAAAGTACAGTTAAAAATAGCAAACCCATATATCACTTAATATATGCCACACTATTTTAAATGTTTTTGTGTATTAACTCTTTTAATTCTTACAATACTATGAGATAGGTGTTACTGTCCTTATTCTACAGATCAACACAGAAGCAGAGAGAGGTTAAGTAACTTGACAAAGGTCACTAATAAAGTAGAGTTGAGCTCTAAAACCAGTCCTAGTTATGAGTTCAGGTTCTTAGTGATTATCTTATACTGTATGTAGAAAGATTGTCATTTCAGCTGGGCGAAGTGGCGCACGCCTATAATTCCAGTGGCTCAGGAAGCTCAGGCAAGAGGATCGTGAGTTCAAAGTCAGCCTCAGAAAAAAGCAAGGCACTAAGCCACTCAGTGAGACCCTGTCTCTATATAAAATACAAAATAGGTAGGGCTGGGGACGTGGCTCAGTGGCTGAGTGCCCCTGAATTCAATCCCTGGTCCTGCAAACCCCCAAAAGATCATTATTTCATTTTAAAAATATGTGAAACACACATACCCATGTCCACTTATTTTTTCCATCACTTTACAAAAAACAAGGAAAAACTTGGCACAGACAAGTACTGGATCAGCACTTTAAACCTAAACAGAGTTTCAACTTCTTTTCAGTTCTAGTTCTTTAAGATAAGAAGGATTTTGGAATACTCATGAAGCAATTGGCTGTTATGCTACCTTGTGGTTCTAAGGGACTAGATTTGTTCCAGAAACTAGTGAAAAAATAAACCTTAAATTACTACAAGTTAGCCCTCATAAGGAAGAGAATCCTGCTTTAAGGCAGCATTCTTAAAGCTCCACTATAACAAGTGTACCTAGAGACCCTTGGAAGATCCTGCATTATGGCTGCAAGGTTTCTTTTTTAAAAAAATTTATTCTAATTAGTTATTCATGACAGTAGAATGCATTTTGACACATCATCCATAAATGGAGTATAACTTCTTATTCTTCTGGTGCTGCAAGGTTTCTTAACCCCTTGTAGATACTAAGAGTCATGTTGACATGCTGCTTTGGAGATGTGCTTTGTTTTCATGCCTCAGTAGCTGAAGAAGTACATGAGCTATAAACAAGCTAGTATTTTCAGTAAAGAGTGAACAAAATGACTACATCATTAAGACTGTTAGCCGGGCGTGGTGGCGCATGCCTGTAATTCAAGCAACTTGGGAGGCTGAGGCAGGAGGATCGCGAGTTCAAAGTCAGCCTCAGCAACTTAGTGAGACCCTAAGCAACTCAGTGAGACCCTGTCTCTAAAAAAAAATACAAAATAGGGCTGGGGATGTTGCTCAGGGGCCAAGTGCCCCTGAATTCAATCCCTGGTTCCAAAAAAAAAAAAAGACTATTAGAAGGTATGAGATTTTATTACACCTTGACAATAAAGTTAAAAAAACAAAAAGGTTTAAAGGGCTACATTCAATAGCTCATGTAATAACAAGTAATGACAAGAATATGGAGCATTTGGAACACTCATAAACTGCTTGTGGGAACATAAAATGGAGTAGCCACTTTGGAGAACAATCTAATCTGGCCGTTCCTCAAACATTAAATGTAGTTAGCATTTGACTCAGCAATTCCACTCCAATGGAATATATATAGCCCCCAAAATGAAAATTTTTTCACACAGAAACTTGCACATGAATGTTTACAGCAGCATTATTCATGATAACCAAAGTGAAACACACATTTATCAACTGATAAATGGATAAAATCACGCTATGGCTATATAATGAAATCCTACTTGGCAATAGAAAAGAATGAAATATTGATACATGGTGAAACATGGATGAACCTTGAAAAGGTTAAACTAGATGAAAGAAATCAGTGACAAAATATTTCACTTATAAGAAATATACAAAATAAGTGAAAGTATAGAGATTAGAGATAGAAAAAAGACTTGCAGTTGCTTAGGGCTGGGGGAATGGAGAGACTGGAGGGTGATCATTAAAGAATCCAGGGCTCTTTTTGAGGTGAGGAAAAACTTTAAAACAGACTGGTGACAGATGCACAACTCTGAACATACTAAAAGTCATGGAGTTCTACAATTTAAATGAGCAAACTGTATAATATATAAATTCTATTTCAATAAAGCTATTACCACACACACAAAAATAAGAGGTTGTTAAAACTACCAAGGAAGTCAACAAGTCAACTAATGTAATTCAAGGAAGCTTAACTCTCTTAAGTTCATGCTTTAAATTAAATGTGTCAGAATCCTTCATTATTCTATGAGAACTAAGGGCAGGAATTCCACCTAGTCATATAATAGTATATAATTATTAACAGTATCAATAATAACATTAATAGTATAATACTATTAATAGTAATAATTAATAATCATATACTATTAATATTATTAATAGCATTATACTAATATATCATTAATAGTATATTATTATATATAGCATATATGCTATATACTATATATTATATACTATTATAATAGTATATTATATATCAATATATCATGTATATCATTAATATATAACCATATAATATTAATACATTATTAATACATATTAATGCATTATATAATACTAATACATTATTAATAGCATTAATAATTATATAATATATTAATATTAATTATACATAATTATATAATTATTAATACTATTAATAGTATTAATAATATTAACAGTATTATACTATTAATAGTATTGATAGTATTATAATTATAATAAACATAATATTTACAATAAATAAAATATTTATTTAGTTGCAGATGGACTCAATACCTATATTTTAATTACTTTTATGTGGTGCTGAGTTTAGAACCCAATGCCTCACATGTATGAGGCAAGTGCTCCACCACTGAGCTACAATCCAGCTCTGCCTTAGTTATTTTTATATCTGTTCTGCTTGGCACCTGGTAGCACTCAAACATTCATTAAATATGGACTGGAGGGGAAGAAAATTCCTACCACAAGGAACTACTCAAGAACATGCAACGTTTTTCACAGGCAAAGACCAGACTCCAGGAACTGAACAAGGAAATGCATGAGCACCAAATGGATTGAAAAAACAAAAACGAAAACATAAACAAACCAAACACTTTCTGCAAGATACATTGTAGGTGTTAACTTCAGAGATAGTATATCAACACATGTTACTTTCAGAAGCATAAATGTTGAGAAGAAAGTTCTTCAAAATGTTGAGAAGAAATTGAATCTCAAGGTAACTGCTAGCCTTTCTTCTGCCCACCCCTTGAGTTAGGTAACTAAGATGACCACCCTAACCTGGAAGCTGGGTGTGGTGGGGATTCCAGGAAGCACAATATCTTCTTTTTTCCTAATGATCATGACATTTAACTACCAAAACAAGAGGTCTGTTACAATATTCTCAGGGGCCTATCAGAGTACTGACAGTGAAGCCTCCCTTCAAGTATAATTATCTTAAGAAACCTTGACAGGCTGAATTTGCTTTCCTGATCCTCTGTCCTTCTGAGCCGTAGTAAGGCAAAAGGGATGATGGAAAAAGAAACCTAGAAATGTAAAATGTATGCTTGTGATTCTGACAATGAAATGAAATGACTCAGATACAAGTATATTTCTTATTTTTCCTAAAAGATGAATCTTCAGTGCTGACTAAGGTAATATCTTCCATGACCAAAACATGGTCAGACAATTTGCATTAAAATCAGACTTCCCAGAATTGCTCAAATACTTGAAATCTACAAAGATTATGGTCTGACTTCAGAGACTAAATGATGTTAAGGAAAAAGTACCATTTCTACACCAACTATCTCCCCCCTGCCTTTTTAGTCTTATCTCTCACTGATGAACCACCATAATGCTACTATAACCCTGATTGCTTCAATGCATCAGGAAACCTCTCATTACTTAAAGAATGAGGAATTAGCACAAATTACCTCTTTGGACTTCAATTTGATAGATTAGCAACAATTGTTGAAATGCAAAAGAAAAAGAAATGGACAAATAATTTTAATAGTGTAAAGACTAAACCTACCCTCTAAATGTGAATATTAAATGAAACGATCTATATAGAATGCTTAACACAGTCGGAAATATGGTAATTTCTTACTCAAGTACAGAACAGTGGTATAAACTACCTGACCAAGGTGACCATTAACACTTCCCATTGGTGGAAGCAAAAGCAAAAACTAGTCAGTGGTATTAGGGAGTACAGTGCTAAAGAATACTATTCCAAATATGCAGTTCTACAATTGTTTTAATACACTCAATCCAAACAATCTAGAATCCTGCCTTACATTATTATTAATTATTGATTATTTCAGAATCACACCTGTTCATTCGTTTACAGTAAGGACTTCTTGGTCCCGCAGAAGATAATCTATATCTTGGTCTTGCAGGAGAAGCTGGGCCACTATAAAATATGTTGGGCTTTCTCTGGTGACGAGGTTCTGGGGGGAAATAAAATAAAATAGAAATAAAAATTTTTTTAAAAATATATGTACATATATAAAAAACAAATATAAATGAAAATAACTTTGCTCTTCATTAAAATACTTACAAAGGTACTGTCTTCCATGAAAGTACTAATCAATATCTACTATAGAATAGTAGATGTCTTATATCTACTAATGTCTTATATCATTTATGTCTGCAAGATTGTTGCTGAAATATGCATAGCCCAGGCACCAACCAACCAAATAATGGCCATAAATAGCCATTGTTATGCAGATGAATAATAGGTAATCATCAGCACTGCACATGAATGCTTACAAGCACTGAGGCGCAATGCTAAAAGATAGACATGAAATTTCAAAATAGCTCAATTACTTGCTTTGTGCAAGGCTAATATTAACTTTGTTTGGAAGAAATGATTTCTTACAAAATTAGGATAGTTTAACACAATAGTCATGAGTATTTAGCAAAATGAAAATATGGAAAATAAAAACAAAGAAGGGACAGTAAAGAAAAAGTTAATACAAAATCACATCTCCTGCAAAATGTATCTATCTATGAATAACACTTACTTTCCAATGGAGCCTGGTAGTAAACAGTTGCTTTTCTCTGTCTAAGATAATATCGTTTCTGATTATCTTCTTCTCCATCTTCTTCATCTTCATCATCATCTTCATCATCATCTTCATCTTCTTGGTCTTCACCCTCTTCAGATGATTCTAAAATTAAGAAACACTTCCAGAAGGATACTCACCAATGTTAACAAGTTTTAACATAGGGAGTTGGAAAGAAAAGACCCTCCCTTTAAAAAATAATTTACACCAAGACTGTTCATAGAAAGAACTTGTAATTCTTTTGCAACATTAAAGATTTCTTTTTAATGAAGTAAAAAAATTATAGTTAAAAACCATCAGAGGAAGGGAAAAAAAAAGCAAAGAAAAAAACTTAAAGGTTACTATTAATAAGCAGCAAATTTGTTTACAATGTTCTTGCAAATTTTATTAACATAGGCAATTATACTAAGCTTCCAAGCTAATGTAGCATATTGACAATTTTTAATATCTTCTCACTTACTTTTGTCTTGAAAACTTAAATTTGACATTCTTATCTAGACCTCCTGGCTGTCACTGAATTACATGTAGCACAATTCAAATAATCTACTTATGATAATGATAAAACATCCTCAGCAAAATTTTAAATGCACTTCAGAAAACTGGTTTGCACTCAGTAAAGAACAGTATGCTACTAAGTTCTAAATGGAATAGCAAAACATAACTTTTATCACCTTTTAATTAAAATAGATGTGTTATCTATAAATATATTATGCAAGCAAACCAACATTATTTGTCTTAGAATTATTGCTCTCAGTTATTTTCTGAAACAAAACATAGTTTTAAGCTCTCCCTTGTCCCCACTTCTTTTAAGTTACAACCAATCTTATGACCTTCAGGAACTACCATAAACATCAGCTGAATAAAAGGGCTATTTCCTAGTAAATAAAAAGTACTCAAATTCAAACCCAGAAAACAGAAAAAGAGAAAAGACTAACCCACACTGCCTTCTTGATTATCAGTTGTTTCTTCATCAGTTCTTTGAATACCTTTTTGTTTTCCTCTGGTGTACATATTAATATTGCCCTACAAATGTTTAAATAAAAGTCATTAATGTTAAATATATGTTCATAAAAAATTCATCAAGATTCTCCAATCTTCCTTTCTTTTTGGTACTGGGGATTAAACCCAGAGATGCTCTACCACTGAGCTACATTCACAGTCCTTTTCTTATTTTTTTTTAAATTGTGAAACAGCGTCTCACTAAGTTGCTTATGGCCTAAGGAGCTGAGGTTGGCCTCAAACTTGTGATCCTCTTGCCTCAGCCCCCTGAGTCACTAGGATTATTGGCATGCTCCACTGTACCTGGCATCCAATCTTTCTTAAAATGAAGATATTTAGAGGTATAAACTCTTAGACCTCTAGCCATAATAAGTGACTGATCAAACAAGCGCTAGAAAAAATGAATAATTTAACCATAAAGGATTACATATAGAAAAAAATTAAATAGATCAAATCACCCCCTTAATGAAAGAATATGTTTACTTTTTCTGTCTCATTAAACACTCCCAAGTCTTCAAGTTCTCTCATTCGCTGTCTACGCATCTTCTTCATGTCATCCATTTTTTGAAGTACAGCTTCAGCAGTGCTTTAAAAATTTGAATAAATACATTTCAATAAAAAACACTAATTTGTGTAAAAATATTTTTAAATTTCTGAAAATTTAAACAGTTATTACAAAGATTTCTAATAACTACTCTCCTTTATGCTTTACAAAAATGAAAGGTATTACATGTTTAGGATGATCAAAATACACGATCCTTCTTTAATCAAAAGTTTTTGCCGGATAAATCATCTTGATCTGAGGAATTTTCACTTACTTTGTTATAAGTTTGTCAAAAAGCACAGACTGGTTCACAGTACTGTAACGACTTCTAATCCTACAACTGCGGCGAACTTCAACGTCACCATTTTCTTCATGCAAGTGTTCTGTAGTTTGAACAATGTTTCTAGTCCTCAATGACCGAGTAACTGGAATTACTTTGTCTTCATAGATGCGTACATAAAAATAGAAAGGTTTTAACTTTAAAAAAATTGAAAATGTATCAACTGAATAGCTAAACTTTCTATTTTTATTTTATAGCAATGTTTTTTATTTGTACTAATTGGTCTGAATAGCTAAACTTTCATCTGGCAAATTATAGCATCTTAAACTTACCTTTCTTAAAAATACCAGAAATCAAAACTAAAGTTCAAACATACACCAACTATGTAATCCAGTTCTTCCATTCACAAGAGAAGAAAGATACGCAACACAAACACTTGTACATGTTTAAAGCAGTTCACAATAGCCCCAAACTGGAAACAACTCAAGCCCATCAAAAGATGAAGAGATAAATTATGGTATATGCACATAATGCACTACTACCCAGCAAGAAAAAGCAACAACATGAGGTAATACTCAAAGTAATTATGCTGAATGAAAGAACCAAATAGCAAGGCATAGTCATGCAGTCCTGTAATCCCAGTGACTGGGGGGCTAAGGCAGAAGGACTGCAGGTTCAAGGACAGCCTCAGCAAATTTAGCAAGGCCCTTACCAACTTAGTGAGACCCTGCCTCAAAATTAAAAAAACAAATTTTTTTTAAAGGGCCAGGATGTAGGAGAGTGGTAAAGCACCTCTGGGTTTGATTCCTAGTTCCAAAACAAAACAAAACAAAAATCCACAAAGACACCAAATACAAAAAGAATACATGCTGTATGATTCCAGTTCTATAACACTCTAAATTATGCAAACTAATCTATAGTGACAGAAAGCAGATTGATGGCTGCTGTGGAACTTAGGGTTATAAAGAGAGGAACTGAAAGAGGGTCCTGAAAACACTTTTTGGGGGTCATGTTATCTTCATTGTCTTATTATGGTGAAAGCTGTGTGCACCCACTTAGGTTAAAACCAATATACTGTATATTTTAAGTATGTACAGGTTATTGTATGTACCTCAATAAGCCTATAAACAAAATGTTAATTACATGTTTAAAAAATCTGAAATGTCATTAACATTACTTACCTTCTTTGCACTCTTCCTTTTTTTTATTAGCCTGCTGTCTGGCCAATTGCCTATATGAAAAAATATATGAAACAATTCAAAATAATTGACATCACTATGAATTCTACATTCTATAATACTATAAAACAAAAAGTTAAATCTGCCTGGAGAGTAAACATTCAGATACTTAAAATTCTAAAAAAATACTCTGAAAATATCTATGGTTATATAAGTTATGGCTAAACAGTGTCTAAGAATCCTGTTTTTAAGTTCAATGATTAATTCTGTTTAAAAGCTAATGCATTTATCAAATCCAAGTAACTTACTTGAAACAAGAATGGAAATCCTCAGTCTAAGTATTTAAGCAGATGAACTATGCACCATGCAAAAACAATATGATGTGTTTTATACCATGAGGATATACTGGTCCCATATCCTTAACAAATTTATAAATAGAACTAATGCTCCTTAGTGATATATCAACTGCCTTCTGAGAACATCTGCTGACTACTACCTTCACACAACATCCATTACTACCATTCACATGTAGAAACAGTCCCATTTGTGAATCCTCCTGCCTCAGTCCTCAGTCATACCTATAAACTGGCTGGCAGAATCTACTAAATTGGAACAAACTCTTTCCAAATCTTAAAAAAAAAGAAAAAAGAAAAAGAAAAAAGAAAAAGAAAAAAAATAGTATTTATCATTCACCTTTAACAAAGAAATCCACTGAGCAAATGAAATACTATGTCTCATTAACCTATTTTTGGTGACTCAATTTTCCATACACGGACAGGATGTATTTGTTAATCAACCTATATATATCAAGCTATTTGCAAACGGGCTAAGTTTATACATGTGGAATTTTATTTTATTTTAAATTTTTTTTTAATTGTAGATGGACACAATATCTTCATTTTTTTATGTGGTGCTAAGGATTGAACCTAGTACCTCACACATTCAAGGCAAGTGCTCTACCACTGAGTTATAGCTCCAGCCCTCTATGTGGAATTTTAAATATTATACTTTAAGATAAAATGAAACCATCTTATCCAGATGAGTCAATTCATATATTTTCATAACAATGTAAATCATAATTCCTTACCTCTCTTGAACACAGGGAAGAACCAAAGCCAAAATACTTTGGGGCAATTCATCAAAGGCTTAATTCATTCACAGACTCATGGACTTTTCTCCTAAAGGAGTCCCTCCCTCAACATCATGTAAGAAACTGGGAACGCAATGATTAAAGCAGTATATTACCTTTTTTGTTGGCCTATGGGGAAGTGCTTTTATCCTTGAAGGTGTTGGTGAACTTTTTGTTATGTTGCGAGATTTACTATTTTAGACTTACAAGCCATAAGGTCTGTGTCACAACTACTTGACATTGCAGCATGAAAGCATCCATAGATAAGATGAACGGGCATGGCTGTGTTCCAATGAATTATTTACAAAGTCAAGTGGCTGGACTTTGTCAACTCCTGTGAATCTGAAAAAAGCCATGAGCCACTAGACTCTAATTAAGAACCCGGATCAAAGAAATTTATAGATCCCATCCACATGGTACAGTTATTCAAATCTTTCTGTTTTCTCTAATAACCATCTCGGTTCTCTGATCTTTGAGAACCAAACAGAAAACAAATGGGGGAGAAAAGGAAGGAAGTGAATAGATTACCAGAGTATAGAATACTGGCAATAGTAAAAAGGGTAAGAAACTGGAAAAGTACAAAAAGAGAACTCAAAAATACTGTACAGCCTGGCATGTGTGAGGCCTCGGGTTCGATTCTGAGCACTGTATATAAATAAATAAATATTCATTGTCAACTAAAAAAATTTTTTAAAAATATTGTGCAGTTCATTTTATATAAGCCTTAATACAAACAAATCCTGATGTTACTACCATGTAAACTAATAAACAATATTTGTAATAATGACCTGAATACAGGGAGATGACAGATGATCTTTATATAGGAATTCTTCACAGAAGACATATAAATGGACAATAAACAAAAAGCACTCAAGGTTTTTAGCCATCAGGGAAATTCAAATCAGAACCCCTAAAATGGCTTAACACCAAAGACAGACTATGATTAGCACTGGCAATGATAGAGAAATTAGAACCCTCACTCTTGGCACAGTTGCCTTGGAAAATAATTTGGTAGTTCCTCAAAATGTTAGGATTACCATTTGACCCAGCAATCCCATTTCCAGGTATATTCTCAAAAGAATGGAAAACCTATATCCACACAAAAATTGGTATATCAATGTTTATATCATTATTCAAAACAGTCGAAAAATAAACTGATGCCCATCAACTTGTGAATGAGTAAACAAAAATATGGCATATATCCACACAATGGAATCTTATTCAGCAACTGAAAAAGTTAAATATTGATAAATTCCACATATATGAAAACACTCTACCAACTGAAAGAAGCCAAATATAAAAGGTCATATTGTATAATCCCATTTATATAAATGACCAGAATAGTCAATCTACCCAGAAAGTAGATTCATGCTTCCCAAGGGATTAGGGACAGACAGGGGTTAGGGGAGCTAAGAGATATGAAATTTCTTTTGGGGGTGATGAAATGTTCTGAAATCAAATAGTAATAATTGCATACTATTGTTAGTGTACTAAAACCACTCAGTTTTTTTTGTTGTTGTTTGTTTTTTTTGCAGTGCTAGGGATTGAACCCATGGCCTTGTGCTTGCAAGGCAAGCACTCTACCAACTGAGCTATATCCCCATCCCCTACTCAAGTTTTTATACATTATAATCATTAATTTTAAAAATAATTAAATAGGAATTCAACATATTTTAGAAGGAATCTAATTTAAAAAATACTAAGATTACATGAATGGTGTGAATCTATATTGTATACAACCATAGAAATGAAAAGTTGTACCCCATTTGTGTACAGTGAATCAAAATGCAGTCTGTAAAAATAAAAATACTAAGATGGTAATATTTAAATTCAGATCAAAAAGCATTTAATACATTCCCTTAATAAATTTCCAGCATGAAACCCAGAACAACAATTCACAAACCTGAATAACGAATGTTTTTAAAGGTACAAACTTTTGAGAACTTTCAACATTAAAAGTTGTATGACTCTAAAGCCAAACAAAAGCTTATTTATGTTTTACATACATAAAACTATAAAACCAACCACTAACAAAAAATATCGACATGATATGAACTTCTTGCTGATATTTCCTCTACCAATTTCTCCTGATTTTGGCTTATTCTGTATCACGTTTGTTATGTATAGCTATGAATCCTGCTAACTCAATTCATCCACTGCTCCACTTGAAGTGCTCCAAATTTTTACTTATTATGTCATGACATCACATCAAGTGGCCTTCCCTTGGAAGCAAATGAATCATTTCTGTATTAAGGTCAGACTCAACTCATAAATCTGAGATAACTAAGGCAGATCTACTTAGTGCCAAATTCACTGAAAACACAAATGCCAGGCCTAGGATTTATGGCAATTCTCTGCAACAGCACTTTCAGTGATCCAGAATGTTTGTTTTTCTTGACATTACAAAAAATAATTTAAAATTCTCAAAGAGAATTCATGGACCACTTAATCAGCTTCAAGAATATAAGACTTCAAGACTCAGAAATACAGGGTATTATGTTTTATGGATTCTAAAAGTTATAATTCCCCCCTCTTATTTTATTTTACCTTTTAGGTACTCAGGATTGAACCCAGGGTGCTTAACCCACCACTAAGCCACATCCCCAGTCCTTTTTAAATTATTTTTATTTTGAGACATGGCCTTGCTAAGTTGCTGAGATTATACATGTGATAACCATGCCAGTTCCCTCTCCCCATTTTAATATCTCTGAAACTGGAATGTGTTTTACAACTGATGGTATGTATCTCATAAAACAATGCTGTGTGTTCATAAGCACAAGGCCCTGGGTTCAATCCTCAGCAATGCAAAGAAAAAACAAAACAAAAAAAAACAATGCTGTGTGTTTCAACAGCTGATAATGTGGATTCCATGAAATACAGCAGTAAACAAATAATGAATGAAATGATGCAGATATAAAAATACATAAGGCTGATTAAATAACTGAAAAAATAACAAAAGCTCAGAAACAAAAAAGCATAACCTTACTCATCTGGAAAATATGCTACATAAAATAAGAAAATGCCATTTCAGAACAGGAGGATTCTAGTTTTCTAAATCATTAAGAATTATTTATGAGAAGACCATGTAAAAACAAGCATTTCATTAAACAAATATTACAGTAATTGGGGCATTCCCCTCCATTCATGTTAACATTTTACCCACCAAAACATTTACCCACCCCACCAAAACATTTTTTAAAAAAGCGAATGTTTTAAACTAAGCTTGGATTTAAATTTCCCAAACCAAACTCACTCCTGTTCCACGAACTTACCCAAACTACCTAATTCACTGAAATTGATTCCTCAAGATGGGATTTAAATTGGATTTATGCCAACTACCTTAGGGTTTTAGAGAAATGAAATTTAAATATGTATAAAGCATATAGTCCCATCAGACTAATAAAACAACAAAAAAAAACCATTTGCCTCCTTTATGAAGGCTGCTGTAGAAACAAACATAGAAATTCACAACTGATGAAAAATTTGAAAGCAAGCAATCACAAATAGAACCTTTTTCAATGAAGATTTTGTTTAGACTGAAGCAAAACTACAAATCATGAGGAAGTTTTAATCACAAAGTTTTAAATACTTGTCAGCTTCACTCATACATATTACAAATACTATTTTTGAACAAGAAAATAAAAATAAAACTGCTTGTGTATATAATTAACTTTTAGTTCATTAACATTCACTTGTGGCAATTTCATTTTAAATAAATCATGCTGGTATCTTGATAACTGGTCAAAAATACAGTTTAAAAATGAAACGTAAATATTTAAATAAATATTACTACTTTAAAACTAAATATTACTACTTTAAAACTATTTTGAATTAGGAGTCAACCATTTTGTATTACCTTGTAAAATGTCTGCCATTAGCATGCTTCTCTGTTATTTCCATATTCTTATCAAAACTAGAATCTGAAGAAGTCTGGGCATTTTTTCTCAAAGACTTTAAAGCACGTGTCCGGTGGTAGGTTTCAACTTTAACTGAAGACCCATCCTTCAAGAAAAATTAAGAAAGCCATCTAAGTTTTTCATTAGGCAAAATCTCCAATTCAAACTCTAAAGAATTTTCTCTGATTAGGAACACTTAGTTACAGTTGCTGTCAGTGCAGGATCACTTTGCATCTCAAGGAAGAATAGTTGATATATAAAATAAAAATTTCCTGATAAATATCAGCAATGTTTATGAAATAGCTAATATACGATTTACTCATGGTTTATGGTTCTATTTCATAACAAGTAGTCTAGAGAGTGGAGTTCCCACCACTGCCCCACACCCCTTTCCCAGCTTTACTTTGTTGCTAAATTTTATCAGGGCATTTAATTTTGTTTTAAGTCAAATAATTGGTTGTTTCACAGCTAAAGCAAGGATATTTAAGCCACAAGGATTTATCTGAAAATTAGATGGGACGTCATAAAATATTAAATGATTCACATGATTTGTTAGCACTGCTATCAGTGTACACATATTTAAGGGTATTTCAAAGAAGAATATCTATACCTTCATGAAATGCTCCTAATCCAAGTGAAGTTTTGGAACATCACATCAGGTGGCTTTTTTACAGGTGGCTATATTATTTTTAAAGTGACTACCTATATAACCTTTAGCACTAAGACTTTCCATGGAATATTTTAAGGGAATCTATTTCCAAATTCTCAACTTCCCTATGTACTTTTTGTACTTTTTCTTAAAACCAATTTGCTTGAGAAGGCACAAGGCACCCAATTCATTTGTTTTTCTTCCTTTTCACAAAATAAAGTTCTATCACTCACCCATTCAGAATCCTACTCATTCAGATTCAGGACTGCCTCAAGGCATCAAAAACCTTCATAAGGCCAAAGAAAAACACTGAGGTAAGGTGTTAGGAAACTGAATGACTGAGTGACAAGCAATCTGCCAAATCCTTTCACTTGTTAAGTGGTTTCTTTTTTCTTTTTTTGGTGCCAGGGATTGAACCTAGGGACTAACCACGGAATCAAATCCCCAGTCCTTTTTATTTTTTATTTTGAGACAGGGTTTTGTCAAGTTGCTGAGGCTGGCTTTGAACTTAGGATCCTCCTGTCTCAGTCTCCCTAGTTGCTGGGATTACACATGTGTGCCAGCACACCCAGATTTTTTGTTAGGAAGTTTCAACAAAATTGTCAGGAGAACTAATAAAGCTAAGAGACAAAAATAATTTTTGGCAAGTGATTTTTGACATATTAAGCCAAAAAAAAAAATGAGTGACACTATTAAACAAAATTCCTTTCAATAATAGCTACATAGTTATATGAACAATGTTTTCTAATTGCTTTTATTCATAAAAACAACAGAATTGAAGTAGAATACCATCTTCTTCAGTAACAAATGCATGAGTTAATTGGGTAGGCAGGGAGACTTCATGTAAGACTAGTAAAATTTTATTTTCTGTTTTTACTCTTTTCTAATCAAAACAGATGTTTTTGTTGTTTTAATTTATTATTAATAATTATGCTAATTTGATCCACAAAAGTTTTATTTCTTGGAGCCCACAATCAGAGAGAAACAGGGAAAATTCCCAAATTGTTTTAAAAGAATGAAAAGCTGGCTGATAAATGACTTTCAAGCATAAAATATATCAAGATAGAATTCTGTGGGTCAAGTGGACTGAATGCAAATTAAAGAAGGGGGAAAAAGAATCAAGGTAAAGTTTCTGTTTGCTACAAGAGCTTGTTCATGTATCATTTTTTTAACCTTTCATGACATATCAAATAATTATCGTTTTTAGATTCCAGTGGATATATGTAAAAGTCTGATGTAATAATTTTTTCTTTTTAATGTCAACATAAAAAAGTAACCAAAAATACCAGGTACAACATGGTGGTGGATTTTCCTGTAATCCCAGCTGTTAGGAGGCTGAGGTAGGAGGCCAACCTGGGCAATTTAGGTGGACCCTGTCTCAAATAAAACTTAAAAGAACAAATAACAACAGAAATCACATCTTTTGTGATTATTTAAACCACTGAGAATAAACGCAAATGGTAATTTAAAACTGTACAAAAGAATAGAAAGGTAAAAAATAATTAGTTCATGACTTTGGATTTGGCAATGATTTCTCAGATATGATACCCAAACCAGAGACAACTTCATCAAAACTAAAAATTTTTGTGTATCAAAGGATACTATCAACAGAATGAAAAGGTAACTTACAGAACAGGAAAAAATACGTGCAAATCATTTATCTAATAAGGACTTGATAACTTGAATATATTAAAAACTCATAGCTGGGTATGGTGGCACATGCCTGTAGTTCTCACCACTTGGGAGGCTATGGCAGGAGAATATCAAGTGAGGCCAGCATGAGCAATTTAGAGGCCCTGAGCAACTTTGTGAGCCCCTGACTCAAAATAAAATAGAGCTGGGGAAATAGATCAGGGGTAAAGCACCCTGGGTTCAATTCTCAGAACTGGAGAAAAGAAAAAAGAGAAAGAGAGAGAGAAAGAAAGAGAGAGAGAGAGAGAGAGGAAGGAAGGAAGGAAGGAAGGAAGGAAGGAAGGAAGGAAGGAAGGAAGGTAAGTAGGTCGGTCATTTCTTTCAACAACAAAAACCAAAGCAACCAATTAAAAAAATGAGCAAAGGACTTGAATAGATATTTGCCCAAGGAAGATATACAAATCTGAAAAGATGATGAAAAGATGTTCCATGTCATTAGGGAAAATGCAAATGAAAACCAGTGAAGTACCACCTCACACTCAACAGGATGGCTATTCATAGACAGAGGAGAGAGAAGATGAACAAACTTGGGAGGCTGAGGTAGAAAGATCACAAGTTTGAAGCCAGTCTCAAACTTAGTGAGACCCTCAGAAATTTTGTGTGATCTATCTCAAAATTTTGAAAAACAGGACTGGGGATGGAGCTCAGTATAAAGTGCCTCTAGGGGAGCCGGGTGCGGTGGCGCACGCCTGTAATCCAAGCGACTTGGGAGGCTGAGTCAGGAGGATCTCGAGTTCAAAGCCAGCCTCAGCAACTTAGCAAGGCCCTAAGCAACTCAGTGAGACCCTGTCTCTAAATAAAATATAAAATAGGGCTGGGGATGTGGCTCAGTGGCCAAGTGTCCCTGAGTTCAATACCTGGTTCCAAAAAAAATAAAATAAAATAAAATAAAAAGTGCCTCTAGGTTCAATCTCCAGTCACACACAAACACATGATTAGGGTGGGGGAGGAAGAGGGAAGGAAGAAAGAAAGGAGAAAAAGGGGGAAAGAAGAAGGAGGGGCAGGGGAGAAAAGAATTACTGGTGGGGATGTAGAGAAATCAGGACCCTTGTGTATGCTGATGGGAATATAAACTGGGATGTCAATATCTCAGAAATATTAAACATAAAATTACCATATGATCCATTTTCTATACGACAGAGACTCAAACAGATGCTTGTACATCCATGTTCAAAGCACTTATTCCCAGTAGCCGAAAAGTGGAAGCACCCAGAAGAATGGATAAACAAAATGTGGTACATACAATGGAATATTATTCTGCCTTAAGAATGTAAATTTTAATATATGCTACAACACTAACTTTGAAGATACTGAAATAGCATGTCACAAAAAGTCAAATACTGTATGACTCCTCATAGAAGATTCCTAGAGTAGTCAAATGCAGAGAAATAAAGTTGAAAAAGTTCTAGAGGTGGATAAAGGTGATGGTTACAGAAAAAAATTTTAAAAAATGTTTTAATTGCTACAGAATTGTAACTTAAAAAATGGTAAACTTTATGTTGTATATATTTTGTTACAATATGAAGTAAAATGTCACCATATTCTGGGGGATAATTGAAAAGATTTGTTTCCATAGGAAAAAAGAAAAGGGGGTGGTGATAATACTGGGTAAAAAAAGATTCCCTGAAAGCCAGGAGCACCAATACATGCCTGTAATCCCAGTGATTTGGGAGGCTGAAAAGAGAATTCCAAGTCTGAGGCTAGCAATTTAATGAGTCCCTAAGCAACTTAGCCAGACCCTATCTCTAAAATAAAAAGAGCTGGGCTGGATTCGTGGCTCAGTGGTAGAGTGTTTGCCTGGCATGTATGAGGCCCTGGGTTTGATACTCAGCACCACACATAAATAAATAAAAATTGAGCAAAAGATCCATTGGCAACTAAAAAAATTTTTTAAAAATTTTAAATAAATAAAATAAAAAGTGCTGCGGATGTAGCTCAGTGATAAAAAGCATCCTTGTGTTCAATCCCCAGCACCAAAAAATACAAAGGGCTGGGGATATAGTTCATTATCAGAGCACCCTCAGGTTCAATCCCCAGCACCACAAAAAAGGAAATTTCCAGAAATACTTGGAAGACTTATCTTTTAAGTGATATAAAAAATTTTTGATTTGCATTGACTGGCTCCAGTTCATCTTCTCTAAACAAAGCACAAGGCAGCAAAGAAGGTTCTCCTCAAAAGTGTATAGGAAAAACAAAACAGGCTTTTGATGTCCACTATAAAGAAGTACACCTTGGGGACTTTTAGACTCTCAGTAACTTTCAAAGACATTTCTTATGGCTGAGGATATAGCTCAGTGGCAGAGTACCTGACAAACATGTGCAAAGTCCTGGGTTTGATTCTCAGAACTGCCAAAAAAAAAAAAAAAAGTAAACACGTCCTTTATAATTAGAACAATGAAAAAAAGGCACAAAGATGAAAATGTCACTCAATTCCAGCTATCCACAGAAAATCAATATTAATCTTTTGCTGAATAAACTATTCTTTTCCAATGCAAACATATTCATGTCATCTTTTTTTTCAGTCGTGCTAGAGGTGGAACTTTTCAAAGCCTTGTGCATACTAAGCACACACTCTACCACTGCACTACACAATTTTTAAATTAATAATACTCTAGTAACTTTTTCCTAAAAATGCAAATACTTTCCACGTCATTAAATATTATTCTAAAACTCTTTTAAAATGAATCAATATGGTCAGTCATTACATGAATCTACTTACATACTAGTTGGCTGTGGGAATACCATTATGTGTGAGAAATAACTTCTAATGACCTAGATAGCACACAGTCGAATAACTATGACAACTATAAATTGAACATTTCAAAATAATGAAGATTTTGGATGTTCCTCACAAAAGAAATGATATGTATCTGAGATGACAGATATACCCATTACCTTATCTTATACTTACACTTTGTAATGTACTGAAAGGTCATGCTGTATAATAAATATTGTATAATTACTATGTCAATTAAAATTAAATTTTAACCCAGGTGCAGTGGTGCATGCCTGTAATCCTAATGGCTTGGTAGGCTGAGGCAGGAAGATTGAGAGTTCAAAGCCAGTCTCAGCTACTTAGTGAGATCCTAAGAAAGTTAGCAAGACCCTGTCTCCAAATAAAACAAAACAAAACAAAACAAAAAACAAAGGCTGGGGATGTAGCTCAATGGTTAAGTGTCCCTGGGTTCAATCCCTGGTACTTAAACTCAAAATGTTTTATTTATTATCTATAATTTTTTGATGTAATAAATGCCTCTAAATGAACTACTGCGTAATCTAATCTTTAAAAGGAAATTAGCAGTTATTAAATCATTCAAGTTTAATATGGCTAATTAATTCTTAATAGATAAGTTAAATGTCAACTGTTAAAAAAGTTAGCACTGCCTGTCAGAAATGGGGACTTTCACTTTCTACTTTACAACATGTATTACTAGAAAAAAAATTCCTAAAAACAAAGAGAAAACAATCTGAAAACAAAACCTGGAGATGTAATATCCTCTCTTATTCTTTTGTTGAAATCTACTTAAATATTGAGAGCACTGATAGTTTTTTAGAATTTAAAAAACAAAACAAAACAATATTCTTTGTTTTAAAAGTTTACCAGCATTTTTTTTTTTCCTGGTAGTATGGGGGATTGAACTTAGGACCTCACACAAGCTAGACAAACACTCTACCACTGAGTTACATTCTCAGCCCAAAAGTGAAGTTTTAAGAGACAGAAGAGTCAGGCATGGTGGCGCACACCTGTAATCCCAGAGGCTCAGAAGGCTGAGGCAAGGAAGATTTTGAGTTCAAAGTCAGCCTTAGCAACTTGGTGAGGTCCTAAGCAACTAAGTGAGACTGTCTTTAAATAAAATACAGAACAGCCTGGGGATGTGGCTCAGTGGATGAGTGCCTCTGGGTTCCAATCCCCAGCACAAAAAAGAAAGAGAAAGAAGAAAATATATTTTGTTAAATTTTAAGTCTGTTATGATCTTGTAGAATAACAAAACACTTCCCTGAAGTAGCACAACTGCATAGAAGAAATATTGTTATTTTTCACAAAATCAAGTTAATTAAAGCTTTCAATTCATAACAAAAGTGGGAGGGGCCAATTCAAATATAAATTCAACAAATGAGGCTTTAACAGGATTTTAAAAAATCAGTTGCACTACTGACATGTCTTCATTCAGACTTTAGAGCTCCTTGAAAGCCTGAATAGCAGCATTACTAAGGCACAATGGTATTCCTATTATACCAAATATAGTGGATATCTCTCCTTAGCTTCATCTTTAAAACTATGAATGAGCTGGGTGTGGTGGCACACACCTATAATCCCAGAGACTGAGGAGGTTGAGGCAGGAGGATTCCAAGTTTAAAGCCAGCCTCAGCAACTTAGGCAATAAGCCACTTAGTGAGACTCTGTGGGGAGGGGCGGGGGAGAGATTGGGTCTCAGTGGTTAAAGTACTTCTGAGTTCAATCCCCTACACCTAAATAAATAAACTAGAATGGATCAATTCCTCACCATTGATCTATTACACAAACTTCAGCAATTTGGGTTTTGCCTCTATACCTCTTACAGTGAATTCACAACTGTCTCCCAATAGCTAAATTCAATGTTTTTTTTTTTTTTCCTCTACTAGCTTCTATGGAGTTATTCACTCCCTTCTTTAAATGCTTTCCTTTCCTTTTAAATCTCTTGATTTATAGAAAACACTTGGTTACAAAATCCAACCTCTTCCCATTTTATTTTAAAATTATTTATTTTAAAAATAATTCTTAATTTTTTTTTTTTTTGCTGGTTTTTATTTTATTCTTGATATGTAGTCCTAATATCTTCTTAGACTCTGGTACTAACATTCCCAAGGGCTATCATTCACCTCTTCAGCTGGAAATAAGTCTTTCCTTCCTGTATCCTAACAACTCTTGGTCCCGTTGCTGTATTATTTGGCATTTTCTCTCTAGTCCCACTATTACCACCATAAATTAAACTCTAGTTTTCTCTTTTGGTCTAGTGCTATAATGGCATATTAAAGACCAAATTCTGAAGAGCACCTACTTTGATTCTTTGCATGTCACTTACAGATGTATAAATCCTTATAAGTTATATAAGGTATCTGAGCCTTAGATTGCATACCTGTAATGAGAGTAGTTACTTTAAGGGCAAATGTTATGTATGTATCTATTGGGTACTGTGCCTAGCTCAAAGCAACTATAATCCAAGTGACAGCTATTTCCATTATAATCTTTTAACTGGTTATCCAAACTCTCATTTGCTGACTGTAATCCAAGTTAAACACTTTGGACCAGATCCCTATTCTAGTTCCTTATTGCTTCCTAAATAAAGGAACTTCTAAACCTAAAATCAAGAGTCTTTCTAGTTTATGCATAAATGCAAAGCTGCCATGTCACCCAACTCCAGGGAGTACCATTCACTGTCCATGCTTTGTGATACTTCATTGAGCTGCATAGGTTTCATTTTTCTATGTTGTGTTATGCTTCAAGTTAAAAATTTTCCATATGTTGTACACACACTAGTGCTGAGTTTAGAGTATCTTTCCAGACTTTTAAATAAACATACAATTAAGAAAAATAGTACCTTCTACATGCTGCAGCATGTTTTATTTTATCTAACAATACACTGAAGGATATAAGTATACAACCCAAAAGTAATGTACAATCATCACCCAAAACCCTCCTCTACTATCCATTCTTAAGTGACTCTTCAAAACAGGAAACAACCCTAAATTTACAGAAATCAAAGTGTTTTAGACCTGTGAAAGTACAGAAATAGACAATGGACCGTCTTGACTCTGGAGGAAAAAGAAACCACAGAAAAGATTCCAACTCATAAGATTAGTAGGATGAAAATAAGTTTAAAAAATAAAGTAAAAAAAAATAACAATATTCAGGGAACCCATACAAGAAAAAACAAAACACAAGTCTCAAGAGTTAGATCATATTCAAAATGCAAAAGTAGAAAGTAGTTTAATAAATACATGTCTGTAGGTACCCTCAGAACTTGGGAGACAAGGTCAGTCTCTAAGACTGGACTCAGAAAAATTCAAATTAATAAATTAGTATGAATAAATTTAACCATCTGCAAAAGTAACCTCTCCTATGAAATGCTCTGTGAATAAAATATAGCTGAAGGGACTAGGAAACATGAATATAAGCAGGCTGATCAGAGAGCTAAGTCTCTGAAACACATGCTTGAGATTAAAAAAGACAAGGTATATTGGACTGGAGTTGTAGCTCAGTGGTAGAGTGCTTACCTAGCATGTGTGAGGCACTGGGTTTGATCCTCACACCACATAAAAAATGAATAAATAAAATAAAGGTATTGTGTCCATCTTCTTGGGTGGTGGGGGGGCAGGCAAGGTATAATCCATTCAAATGTTCTGGATAAAAAGCCAGAAATGAAAAAGTATGTTTCATTTTAACTTTGAGTTTTTCTAAGTATGAATTTATCACCCTTTAACACTACCCATTTCTTTTCATCCAATCCAATGCCTACCAAGTAACCTGATTATAATTTGGTGCCTTGATTTATAAAAGGGAAGAGTACTTTACCTCAAAAAGGTATTAAAAAGCTGGGCGCGGTGGCGCATGCCTGTAATCCCAGCTCTTGGGAGGCTGAGGCAGGAGGACTGCAAGTTCAAAGCCAGCCTCAGCAACTTAGTGAGGCCCTAAGCAACTCAGTGAGACCCTGTCTCTAAATAAAATACAAAATAGGGCTTGTGATGTGGCTCAGTGGTGGAATACCCCAGGGTTCAATCCCCAGTACAAAAAAAAAAAAAAAAAAAAAAAAAAGGTATTAAAAAAATGTATAATCCATACTGCAAATCCTGGCCCGGAAAGAAAAATCCTCTACCCTAGGACATCCAGCTGAGTGCATTCTAATTCCCAATGACCATGTGGCATTTATGGCAAAGTCTCTGTATACTGCTCTCAGGTCTCCTCTGCTCTTAGACTAAGTTCCTGTCAAGCAAAGACAATCAAAAACAAGTATGTATTACTGACCTACAACATGCTAAGCTTTGTTCTAAGTTCTGGAAATACACTGTTCAATAAAAAGTCAAAATCCAAGTTTGTATGGAGTTACATTCTGATTTTAGAAAACAGAAAACTAAAGAATATGACAGAATGTGATTTTAGAACATAAAGCAGAAAAACAAAGTCAGGTCAAAGGGAATAGTTTGTAATTTTGAATAAGGTGTTTAGGTTAAGCACTATTGAAAAGATGAAATTTTAGCAAACACCTGAGAGACTCCAAGTCTGAATCAAAGCTATACAACTTACTTAAGTGACTCTGGGAAAGTTATTTAACTCTCTTGTGCCTCATCTGCAAAACAGGAATAATCACGCCTATCTCATAAGGTTGTATGGATCAATTTATTATTTGCACAATTTCTTGGAACACATGAAGCACTGCAAGATGGGAGGTTTGTTTTAAGTTTAAAAATATACAAAGGGTGGTAAAAGAATGGGTCATGTAGATATGGGAAGTATACCCTACACTGAAGGAGAACAAGTGGAAAGGTCCTGGGATTCAAGGAGCAGCTAAACCAGTGGCTAGAAAGGGAGTGAGTTTTGTAAAGGGGAAGGAAGAGAATATTATAAAGGAAAGGTGGCAATGGAGTGCAGGACTGCTTCCAATTCTTAAACTTCTATTCATAGATGGGGAGTCACTAGAAGGTTTTTGAGCAGAGGAGTACACAACTATTTTGACTTTTTAGAAGAACCACTGCATTGAAAACTGTGAAGGAGAAGTATAATATGTATAATGGCAGAAAACAGGCCAGTTGAAAATCTATTTTAACAATGCAGGCAAGAGATAAGGACTTGAGAAGTGGTCAGACTCTGAATATGTTTTGAAAAAAAATCAACAAATTTGCTAACGTATTGGATATGAGTGGGATTAAGCAGGATCCTAAGGTTTTTGGCCTAAGGAACTGGAAAGATGAAGTGGCTGCTGACTAAAATCAACTATGGTCTTATAACTAACATTATGTCAAGAGTTCAGTTACTGTCCTCCCATACACGAACACATTTAATCCACACTACCCACATGGTGGGTAATTGCCCTATTGAACAAGCATAGAAAACCTATCATTAGTAAACTTGATAAGCTGAGATTTTAATCTAACAGTTGTCTTCAGAGCCTATGTATGTATGGTGGGTGTGGCGGCACATGCCTGTAATCCCAGCAATTTGGGAGGCTGAGGCAAGAGGATCACAAGTTCGAGACCCGCCTCCGAACTCAGTGAGACCCTGTTTCAAAATAAAAAATAAAAGGGTTGGGATGTAGATGTCATAAAGTTCAATCTTCAGTACCCCCACCCCCAACAAAGAAGAGCCTATGTATGTAACCAGAATTCAATACATCATTAGGGTCACAAGATCTAGCATTATGCTGAAAATAACATTCAATAAATATTTATTGAAATAATTAGCTTTTCTGAACATAGGTTAATAGGTCAAGGAACCTGAATTCAGTGCAGAAGTGTTCCCAGTTCAGAAATATTGAGTCTCCTCAGATCTCTGCCAATTCCTGCACTTGAATGAGAAACAAATACAGAAAGTCAGGAAATTGTAAATTCAGAATTACAATTTCAGAGATAGAAGGGACAGTAATCTTTTAATTCATTCCCCTTGAAAGATATGAACCAATATGTGGCATCCATAAAAAGATAATTTCATATAGTTACCTTACAGAAAATCTTAAAGAAAAAACAACCTTAGTACAAGACTGAGATAGTCTGAACTAAAAAAGGATTACGCTTTGTCACTCAGGTTACACACCTTCCCTAAGTCTCTCCTTCTGACTTCCAAATTCCTATCCTTCTATTTGTTCTTGTTTTTCCTACTTCCACACTTATCCTCACTCCAACTCCAGTAAGGCTACCTGCTGCCTTAACTTTAGTGTTGCTTCCTCAGCTTCTCCAATCTTCTGTGAATGTTGTCCCTTTCAGCGCCTGGGGTGGGAGTTTCTTTCTCTGTTTTAACTCTATTTAAAAATCCCATTTGTACTTGAGATCTATAAGAAGCAATTCTTTCAAGAGGACTCTACCCCATTACGAATCTCCCCTATAGACACTGTAACCGCAGCATGATGTAACAGAAAGGGAAAGATAGGTGAGACGGAGAAACCTAAGTTCCAATTTTAGATCCGCCACTTACTGGTTACCTTGTAGAGTCCGTTTCTTCATCTGCCACAGATCATTCCTACACATTATGCAACCTGATATTCACCGCGCTCTTATTACCGAACCCCTCCGGATCCTAAACCGAGGTCCCGGAACCTCAATTACTGCGTATCCCTGGAGCCCCTAAAGTGTTTATCATGCATACAGCAAGCAGTCAGCACATGCGTGTTGCTCCCCACAGACTGATGCGAACCTCGGGCCGGAGGCGGGGAGGATGGCCCCGGAGGTGGGGGAGGGCAGCCCGGAGCGGCGCGGCTCGGCCCCACACTGCACTTCAGCTCTGGCGGGCTTCGGCTTCCTCTTGCGTAAAAGTAGGAGGGAACCAACTGCTCTGCCCTCTTCCAGCCAGCTCGATCGCGTCGCCCCGACCCACAGCCCGTGCGGCCGGGCCCAAGAGAACCTTCCATTTCTCTCACCCTCGACCACACTCCTCCCCCCACCAACTGACACCCCCACCTGAGCAGCGCACGCAGGCTCCTCCTGGGGCCCGGACGCAGGCGGTCCCCTCAGACCCGGCCCCAGGGTCCCGCCCCAGGCCGGTCCCACCCGAGGCCGGTACTCACGCCCGTAGCGGCCGCGGTGACAGCGGATTTCTCCGCGGCGCCGGCCGAGCGGAGCCGCCTCCGTCCCATCTGCTCCAGGCTAAGGAACTCGTTGGACAGGTCCAGGGAGTCCGTAGCCGATGCGGTGGAGCGGCTGTGCAGCTCCAGACTGCTGCGGAGAACCACCATCGTCTCGGCCTGCAGGTCCAGGCGTCGCTGCGGTAGAGGGGTCGGAGCTCGGAAAAGCAGCCGCTCAGGCGCTTCCGCGCTCCGAATTCTGGCGCCACAAGCCCCGCGCCGACGGCCGCAGCGTGCGCGCCCGGAATCCCTCCGCCGTCTGCCCCGCCCACTTCGCTACCCTGAACCGGCGACCTCGAAGAACTCCTATCTGGAAAGCACAGAAGGCCGGGCCCAAGTGAACCCAACACACGCTGACAGCGTGGAGGACCTGAGCCGATCCGGGCCGGACAACGTTTGACTTCTTTTTTCCTTATGTAGTTCCGGCTCGGTGAGCCTGGCGGAGGAAGACGGCGCGAGCGGTGCGCAGTCCCGTTTGGAATTTTGGCGCGTGCAGGCCGCAGGGGGAGGGGAGGCCGCCGCCCGCTCTCATTGGCTGGCGGCGCCTGTCGGCCCCGCCCCGCCCCTGCCAACACCTGCCCGGCGTTTCCCGCCATCTAAGATTCAAAAGCAAGATGTGGTCCTGAAGCCTTGCGAGATAAAGCTTGTCGCCTTTGGCAGGTTTCGACTCTGAGCCTTGAGGGATTTTTACTGCTGACTTAAGCACAGTTAAGTACCAAACGGACAAAAACCGAAACGAGCTTCAGGAGCCAGTAAAAGCTGGGCACGGTGGCGCACGCCAGTAATCCCAGCTGCTGGGGAGGCTGAGGCAGGAGGCTCGCGAGTTCAAAGCCGGTCCTCAGCCAAAGCCAGGCGCTAAGCAATTCAGTAAGACCCTGTCTGTAATAAAATAGGGCTGGGGATGTGACTCAATGGTCTCGTGCCCCTGAGTTCAATTCCTGGAACAAAAAAAAAAAAAAATTGCCAGTCAAGCCCAATAATTAAGGATGCAGGCTCTGCCACAAATTATTCACTTTTCTGGGTCATAATTTCCTCATGTGGAAAATAACTAATAATAATAATACCTAAGAGCCTAAGGTATTATTATACCTTATTACCCTGCCTGCACGTACTAAGTGCTAGATAAATCTTGGTTGCTGTCACAGAATTACAGAAGTGGCTTCTCTAAGATGACAAGAATTACTTGACAACTTTGAAATAGATACCAACATGCTGAATGATCAGAATGAGGGAGGAGTCCTATTACAACAGAAAACAACCTATATATTGATTTGAATGACTACAATTTATTAATTCAACGTGTTAAATATTAATTGAGCATCTATTATTTGCAAATCATTATCCTAAGCACTGGGGTTGCAACAATGAACAAAAGATCAAAAATGTTCCCACAAGCTGGCCTGGTGACCCATGCCTATAATCTCAGCGACTGGGTAAGCTGAGGCAGGAGGATCCCAAGCTGGAGGCCAGCCTCAGCAACTTCTTGAGAGCCTGTCTCAAAATAAAAAACAAAAAAGAACTGGGGATGTAGTTCGGTGGTAAAGAGACCCAGGTTAAATCCTCAGTACAAAAAAGAAAAAAAAATGCTGTCACAGTACTTAGATTCTAGGAGAAGAAGCTAATTCTAGTGGGGAAAGACTGTGCTCAATATAGTAAATAGAAGTGTAAAAGTGATGTTACAGGGTGGGGTTGTGGCTCAGGGATAGAGCATTTGCCTAGCATGTGTGAGGCTCTGGGTTTGATTCTCAGCATCATATATAAATAAATAAATGTCCCTTGACAACTAAAAAATATTTTTTAAAAAGGTGATGTTACAGAAAAATATAGAGAAGGGGAAGAGTGCAATTTTAAAGAAGATGATAAGAGAAGCTAACCCAGGGGACACGATGACCCTGAGTGTGTGGACTGGCAGCAATGCCGAGCGGGTTTCTGGGATGGCACTACCTGCAGCTGGCTGGGAACGGGATCCCCACAGCCAGCATGTGGGGCACTGTGGGTGCTATAGGGATGGTGTGAGCCACTGACTGGTGGTTGATTCTGGACTGGGTGCCTTACATCAACGGCAAGTTTAAGATGGAAGATTAGTTAAGCTGAACCTCCGTGGACCCCTCCATTGTCTGTCCAGAACAACCCACGGCCAAAGGATGGATACTAGGATGGGCCACATGGCTAAAGAGTTGTCATCTGGATGCTCTGAGCATCAGCCTCCCTCTGTGGTCTGCCTGACCCAGGGCTTCTTTCAACTCCATAATTTTGCAAATCTGGGATTGTTGTCCAATGGCTGGCAGAAATAGTTTCAGTACTTAAAATATTTAAATATGAGAGAGAGAGAGAGAGAGAGAGAGAGAGAGAGAGAGAAGGTATCCCAGATAAGTCTGAAGGAAAACCAAGAGGAGGAGGTTGGGCACACACACATACACACACACTCACTTGGATATATATTGACATTTTGGATAGCATGAAATATCAGAAAACATCATTTGGCAGACTTTTTCAAGCAATGAGAAAGCAAGTACAAAGGCCCTGGGGTAGAAAGGCCAGAATAGCTTTAAAGCATTTTCAGAGATCATAAGAATCTCCAAGAGTTTATTAAATGCACTACATAACGGCTTCAGGTAACTTCTGATTTCATAGGCCTGAGATAGGACTTGTAAGCTTCCAGTTTCTTTTTTTGGTTTTCCAAGCATCTGGGTGATTCTTATCCAAAGTGTGGTTTGTGACGCACTGGGCTGGAATGTAGTGAGCAGAGTTGACTGACAGAATAGTTAGTACCTGTTGATATTAGAAAGGTAGGTGCGGATCACTTAGTACTATGCTTTGAAGAACGTAATAGGGAGTTTGACTTCAGCTTTGATACAATTGCAGTGTGAAGTCATCACAGGGCAGGAAAGCAATAAAGTACCATGACCTGACTGCTTGCTGAGCGATTGGAGGTTGACAAAAATGATGTGGAATTATTACTAATTATTAGGATTAAGAGGTCACCGTACTGTCTCCGTGAGAGAAGATGGTCACTGGACTGGTAGCAGCGACCCAAGCACAGTGGACTGTTTGGAATATACTTGGATTAGAGCCTACAGAAGTATTCAGCTCATGCTTCAGCAGAGTGGCTTGGTCTACGTGTGCTGTTGACATAAACATGACCTTGTGAGCTCATCCTCAGGGGGCCCCACCAGCAGAAGGAAGCGTTTAGCTGATCAGAAACAAGCAAAAGCAACAAAAATACAACTGACTTCAGGGGGATGGTTTTAGATACCTGCTACAATCAGAAGTGACTTCCATGGCTGGGTTAAGCTATCAACTTTTCTATTTATGTTTTATTTATTTTTCAAGAAGTAATATATTCATGTGGTTCAAATTTCAGTAGTTACAAAAGAATAGATGTTTTTTGGTGCTGGGGATCAAACTCAGGGCCTCACACATGCTAATCATGTGCTCTGCCACTGAGCTAGATTTCCAAACCCAAAAGAGTATACAGATAAAGTCTCCTTCACACTCTGGTTTGCCGGTCATCTGGTTTGCCCATCTGAACCAAAGCAATCAGTTTCTGGGGTATATCCTTCCAGATAACCTATGCCAAGCATACTAGTTTCCTAAGGCCATCACAACAAATTACTATAAACTTGGAGGCTTAAAACAACAGAAGTTCTTTCTCTCAGGAGACTAGAAGTCTGTAATCAAGGTATCAACTTGGTTGTTACTTCTGGGGCTCTGAGAGAAAATTCATTCTGTTTCCCTCAGCTTCTGGTGTCTGCTGGCAACTGTGGCATTAGTTGGCCTGTGGAATATTATTGGAATATAACTTCAATCTCTGCTTCCATCTCCACAAGTCTTCTTTTCCCTGTGTTTCTGTGTTTGTATCTCAAATCTCTCTCAACTTTCTCTTGTAAGGACCCCAGTCACTGGATTATTTAGGGAAGACCCTCAATCTAGGATAACATCATCTAATATCTGCAAAGACCCTATTTCCAAATCAGATCATATTCACAGTTAAAAACGGTGTCTACTACTGGGCTACATCCATGTCTTTTCAGAGCTGCTATTCATCCCACTATCACAGTAGGGGCTGGAAAACTCTGTGTTTTTTTGTTTGTTTGTGTTGTTTTGTTTTTTGGTAAAATTTCTGGGCTCTGTCATCATAATGTAAAAGCAGCCACACATAATGTAGAAACAGGAGGCATGATTGTATTCCAGTGGAACTTCATTTAGAAAAATATGTGATAGACTGTATTTGACCCACAGATCACAGTTTTTAAATCTCTGATCCATACTATAATACTATAGTGTGTGTGCATATTCATTTCCCACTTATTTACATGTAAGGTGGCATGCTCTAATCCTGTTCCATACTGTGCTTTTTCATGTATGACTAAGTCTAATAATCTTTCCATATGAGTTCAGAAAGGCCACTTCCTTTTTATCATGGTCCATTTTGTGGACATACCATAATTTTTTAACTAAACCTCGATGGACGAACATTTGCTTCCCTTTTCCTGCTATTGCCTAACTGCCATAAATTGGCCCAAATGCCATTTCAAATCTATGGCATTATATATAGTGAATGAATTTCTAGAAGTAGAATGCCTAGGCCAAAAAGCATGTACAACATAGATGCAATGACATAGATGAATCTTACAAACAGTGTTAGATGAGAGAAAACCAGATATGAAAAATGTACAATTTCTTGAAGTAGAAAAACTGACAAACCTTTTTCTGTTGTTAGAAATCAGAACATTGGGACAGATTCTCCCTTGGATTCTCCAGAAGGATCCAACCTGGCCCACACTTTGACTTCTGCACTCCTAGACTGTGAAAGATTTAAGTGTGTGTGTGTGTGTGTGTATGTTTTAAACTAGCCACTGTGTGGTAATTGCTTACATCTGGCAGCCCTGGAACAAGGAACATAGTTGGTCTGGGATTGGACTTCTGTTGGTGAGATTTCTTCCCGTTTCAATCTAGTCGTAGTCATTTAAGATGGAAGTGACTTGACTTAAGAAAAGAAGAGGCTGTAGAAACTGAGGTTCTTGCTCACACCATGTGACTGCTTCAAAAAGGTCCAAGTGGTCTCACTTCATATGTGATGGAAAAAAAGACTAAACTAAGATCTGATCCTAATGGTAGGGAGCAGAGTTATAAGGCAAAAATCAATTCAGACAGGGTTTTCTTTCAGGAGTGTTGTAAATGTGACCTTAGTTAAATTCAATAGTTAATCTCATTGACTTCCCACAAAAGAGGGAAAACCATTGATTAGATGGAGGTAGGGGACTCACAGGTGACAGCTGCTGTATTTCAGTTACTCTGGGAACCCAGGGTTCTATGCTTGCTAGGGCAAGCACTCTACCAATCAGCTACACTCCCAGCATTTTTTAAGTTTAATTTTGAGAAAGGGTCTTGCTAAATTGCCCAGGTTGACCTTTAACTTGCAATCCTCCTGCCTCAGCTTCCTGAGTAGCTGGGAATACTGACATGTACCACCAATCCAGGCTTGTTTGTTTATGCATTTATTATTTTTTATGGTGCTGGGAAGTGAACCCAGGGCCTCACATGCTAGGCAAACATTACCACTGATCTCTACCCCTAACCCCTCCTTAGTATTTAAACAGATGCCCTTTCTATCTGAAAGATTTTCTTTTTGAGTTGTTTTTGGCTTTGGCAGGACCCACCCTTCTGTGAAAATCCTGCAGGGAGATGTACTTTGTTTCATTGGTAATTTGGCAATGAGTGTTCAGGATGTGACTTCGGCCTAACCGTATGGAACATTTATTGCCTCTTGTAGGAATGGTCGGAAGATGCACGGGCAGAAATTATTTAGATTATTTGTGTTGACAAGCAGATGGTACAGAGGTGGTTGCTTTTTGGGGGTCAGTACTGGGAGTTGAACCTTGAGGCCTCTACCACTAGACAATACTCCCACCTGTTTTTTTTTTTTTTTAAGTTTTTAAAATTTTTTATTTTGAGTCAAAGTCTTGCTGTCTTTGAACTTGGAATCCTTCTGCCTCAGCCTTATGGTCACTGAGATTACAGGCATGCACACTGTGGTGCCATAGTAGAAGAGAGATTATTTTGTGTTTTCTCCCTTGAATATACTTCATTCAATTTGTCAGTTTTCCCAGGTAAGGTGTGATACATAGCAGTGAGTCTAAAACCATATGCATGGTCCAACCCATACAGAGAAACATGGACTATTGCTTCCTTCTGCCCAGCCTAAGTCAGAGAGGTTTATTATTGTGCTCCAACCCCAGCAACCTCGCACCCCAATGGAGAGGTTCCCTCTCACCCCATCTCATAGCCAGCTTCCACAGCATTGTTACTTTAACTCTTACTGCTTTGTATGAAAATTATATCTTTAAAGTGGGAAAATGATTAATAAAATAAATTCAAATTAAAATAGCAATGGGAATTTCAGAGTTTTGTTTATTGTTTTTAAATAAAAATCCTCAATTCTGTATTGAGGGATGGGCCCTTTCTTTATTTTTTGTGGGGGGAGGTTATGGTGATTGAACCCAGGGGTGCTTAACCACTTAGCCATGTCCCTAGCCCTTTTTAATATTATATTTAGAGACAGGGTCTTGCTAAGTTGCTTATGGCCTTGCTAAGTTCCTGAGGCTGGCTTTGAGCTTGTGATCCTCCTACCTCAGCCTCCTGAGTTGCTTGGATTATAGCCATGTGCCACCACATCCAGCTGTGGGCCCATTTCTTGAAAACAATAAAGCAATATGTATCAGGAATCCTGAAAAATGTTTAAACCTTTGGCCCAGGAATCCCACTTCTAACACTCCAAAGATAATAATCACAGGTACAGACTAGATTTATGTACAAAGAAATTGATTATGACTTTACTTATAATAGTGTACTATTATACTAAAAACAAACTAAATGCCCAACAGTAGGGAAAATTAAGTGAACAATAGTCTATCCCCACACATTTATATTAATGTCCATAAATCTGAGTCTTTAGAAGCATTTTATTTTTAACCTTTATTACAAAGTTACACATGGAAAAAGTACAAGCAGCACAGAAGTAAAAAATAAAGGCACAAGTCACTCCATATGGTTGCTAGAAGGAAAAAGAAGCTTTCTCTTTCCGCCAAGGTTCCTGAGTCTGGAAAATATGAACAGGGCTGCAAGTGGCTGCCCCAGGCAGAAGTGAGAAAATGATCTCAGAATGAAGCCAAACATTGAGAAGCAGAGAGATGGGGAGAAAGAAGGGCTGGGATGTGATCCTGGTTAGTGTCCCCTGAGACCCTCTAGCTTATCCTTTGTGTCTGAGAGCCATTTCAGTGTCCTTCCTGTTACAGGAGATAATAACAGCCTTGACTTCGAACTGGACATGAATCAGGACTAGTATAGCGGACCCAGGTGCTTTGTTGAAATCAAGGTATACTCTTAGCTACAATTCTTTTCTAGCAATCAGTTCTTTTTCAAAATCATTACTTCAACAATGATTTATGACACTCACCTTTTAAAACAAAATAGTCACAAATGATCATGGGAATAGATATCAAGCTCATCAAGGTATGGTGGTGTTTGGAATACCTCTTTTTCCCCTTATGCAACTCAAAATGGCTTTCATATTTAATCTCATGTCATCTCCTCCATCATATTTTCTTAAAGATCTGTAAGGAGGCTTTGGGGATGTAACCTAAAGTTTTTTTAATATTCTGGGATATAACTCTGGGTCTGAAGATTTTCAATCCACTTAAGATAATTTAGTGCTTTCTGTCATTGTAACTATCTTGGCTTTTAATTTCCTCTTACTGCTATTTTCCTTATTCTTTATAGCTCAAGGATAATTTTTCCTTGATTGAGAAAATGCAAGTGAAATAGGCATTGAATATTTGTTTCTTTCAGTAGACTGACCACAGCATACCAGATGGTCTTAGGCAATGGGATTATCTCTTTCTTTTGCTTCATGCTTTTAATACCAAGTATTAAAAACACACCTCAATAAAAAAGACTTTTTTTGATTTTTAAACCTCAAAGTATTGTATGCTGCAGACTTCCTGAATCTCCTTTTCATGTCTGTGACCTTTCTTATATTTTCCTTTGTCAAATGTCCCTCCTTTAAATCCCTGCCCTTTAACATCCTAATTTCATTGGATACTATCTTCCATGAATTTATCTCTTATTTCTTTCTAATCAGGTTAGGGGCTGGGGGTATAGCTCAGTTGGTAGAGTGCTTGCCTTGCAAGCACAAGGCCCTGGGTTCAATCCCCAGCACTACAAAAAAAAGTGTATGATATCCTAATCAGGTTATTGGAGTTTGTGGTCAGGTTCTAAGTACCTCCTACTACTCTGAAACCATATCCTCTTTTTTTTTAATTATTAGCGGTGCATGATCATTATGCATAATAGTAGGATTCATTGTATTCATACATGCACACAATATAACAATATAATTTGTTTTTGTTCCCCAGTACCTCCCCTTTCCTTCTTTTCCTCCCATCCCTGGTCTCCTTTCCCTTTTTATAATCTCTACTATAGGATCACATGTATTTTTCTATTTTTTTTTTTTTTTTGGTAATGAGGATTGAACCCAGGGGTGTTTAACAACTGAGCCATCTCCCTAACTCTTTTTTAAATATTTTATTTAGAGACAGGGTCTTGCTGAGTTGCTAAGTGCATCGCTAAGTTGCAGAGCCTGGCTTCAAACTCCAGATCCTTTTGCCTCAGCCTCTGGAGCCACTGCAATTACAGGCGTGTGCCGTCATGACTGACTTCCATGATCTATTTTTTCCAATTAAAAAAAATAACTGCCGTTTATAAGAGAAAGTTTAGAAGTAAAATGAAAGTACAGTATGGGGCAGAGACTGCTGGCTCTCTCTCAGAATTCATTTCCTTTCTTCCTTGAGAAGCACAGATAGCTGGACTCCCTGTTTCCTAATCTCCTCTGCATGTGGGTGTGACTTTCAGAGTATCTTTTGGCCCGTGGAATGTGAGCAGAAGCGATGCATATAAACTTTCAAATTTCATCCTTAAATCTTCCACTTACCCTTTCTTTCTGGTTTTGCTCGCCAGAATGCAATTGTAGTTGATGGGGTGGTGAGCCATCTTCAACCATGCTGACCAGGGCAAGGCTCCACGTGGCCTTAGAATAAAATACCAGGAGCCTGGGTAACTGACTAGAGATAAGGTATCAGTGCTGGAATATATATGCTCAGACTGTTCCACGAGAAAAATATTTGTATCTCGTTTAGGTTAGGCACACTGCTCAGAGATACATAATGTTGGCACACTGCTCAGAGATACATAATGCTGAGCACACTGCTGGCACACTGCTCAGAGATACATAATGTTAATGACCATAACTGCAAAGCTATGCAGTTTATTACGTAGGTTGCTGAGAATTCTCGGCACAAGGACTCTGGCCAAACCTCTGCTGTAAGAGACTTCAGCACACATTAATAAGGTTTTTAGCAGCGTAAGGCTGTGTCCGCAGGATGACCTCAGCCCCTCCCCACCCCCCATCAAAATGCTTGCAATGAGAAAGCCAAATCCTGCCAGGAAAATTTACTGTTTGTTCTCACCAACACCTAATGATAGGCCCCTGGTCTCCTTTTCTTAGAGCATTAAAAAGGGCTTTAGAAGTGTCAATTTGTCTTTTTTGCAATTCAAAAGTATCTCTTAAGATCTGAGAGCCATTCCTTTGAAATATAATCATCAGGAAGGATAGGGCCTCTGTCTCCCAGTCTCCGTGGGAGGATAGAACCCTAATTTAGATAACTGCCAGCTAGCAGACACAGCTGGCCTCCTGTATTTACACCCTTGGTAATTTTCACCTCTCTGACTATACTGAACTGCCACAGTCCCTCTCCCTGTCCTTCCTTTTACTCATCTAAATCACCTCTGCACAAATTGGAATGGAGTTAATTCATTTCTGTTCCCACTGAATAAAACCTATTTCACTACGGTAGCTAATGTCTGACTTTATCTTTGACAGTACCTATGTTGTGCCAGGCACTATGCTAAATTTTTCCCCCATAAATTACTGCATTTAATCTGCAGTACAGCACCCATTAGGTGAAGCTGTAAAGCCACAGAGGGAGTACATTATGAGCTTGTGACTGGTGCAGACTCCATTTGAAGTACCCAGGATCAGTCCCTAAATCTGGTCCCTGCCCACCCCCACCAAAAACAGCAGACAGCCTCTTCCCCCTGCAGTATGCCTTCCAGACTCTGCTGAGAACAATTTAACCTCGTCTTTTAAGAAGGAAAATCTAATGAAATCCTGTTATTTAGCATAAAGCCTATATCTAAGTGTGGATAAGGAGCTAAGGCAATAAATTGATAGTGGATATAAAGGACTTATGTGCAAAGTCTTTAGGATTTATGAGCTTAAAGAGTTTGAGAATCTGACGTGGGTAGCCTATAATAAAACTAAGTATTTCAGTTTTTATTATGGGAAGTTCCCTAATCAGTTACTTATGTCCATTTCAAGACAGATAATTCAGAAGTTATAAACTGTAAAGCGAACGTCCTTCACATCCTTTATTCACCAGAGATGCACACTGCTTTTCTTATTTCTTTTGGTACCAGCGATTGAACCCCGGGTATTTTAACCAACTGAGCTACAACCCCGGTTTTTATTTTCTATTTTGAGACAGGGTCTCGCTAAGTTTCTCAGGGACTCGCTGAACTTGCTGAGGCTGGCTTCGAATTTGCGACCCTTCTACCTCAGCCTCCCAAGTCAGTGGGAGGACAGGCGTGCGCCACTGCGCCCGGCTAACACTGTTTTAACAATTTGGGGTCTTTCTATACTGCCAACAAATTATATGATTAACGCACAAAAAAGACACCATGCCCACAATTTACCACCTTTTATTATATCAAGGAATCAGTATATCTTCCTGAGTCAATAAATACTGATCTCTGAATTTAAAAAATTTACCATATGGTGAGATTCGGGGCGCGATCCCGCAATGCGGTCATATTTGGAATTAAATCCTCCCTCCCTCCCTCCCTCCTCTTCCCGGCCCCTGGCACTCCAAGCTGAGTGCCGACGGTTCGATTTTCACACGCAAGCGTCTTATTTCAGCGTCTCTCATGGTCTTCCGCAGTTGGCACCCGCAGCCGGGGTTGGAGGTGTGTCCAGGAACTCACACTCAAGCGTTACTGCGACCAGCTCCCCACCTGACTGGTCCTCGCAGTTGCAGCCTTCAGCGCCCAGTCTGCACGGCCCCGGCCCCGCCCCCCAGAGCCCGCGCGGTCTTCTGGCCCCGCCCGGGCTCCACCCACCCGGCCAGTCTCCACCTACCCGGAAGCGCAGAGTTGCGCATCTCCGCCCACCAGAGCTCGCGCTTCGGCCACGCCCCTCCTGGTGTTCCACGCACCAGGGACCTGCCCATCCGGAACCACGCAGCCCTCCGCATTCCAAGATCCGCCCACTGGGAAATCTCGCAGCACACCCCACCCCGACCCCGCCCACTTTGTCCTGGCTCCACCCTCCCCTGGTTGCTTCTCCCTTTCCCCAGCTCCGGACACTGAGAGCTCCGCTAGCTCGGTCCCCGGCTTCGAGCTCTCGGACTCGGAGCCGCTCCTTCCGCCTCGGCCACGCCCACCGGTCCCTGGCTCCACCTCCCGGAAACTGCCTGGGCCGCCCTAGGCTCCGCCCACTCCGCTCGGCTACTGGCTCCAGCTGCTGCGCACCGGCGGATTTCCTTGGCGGGTCCTGTCCGTGAGTCCCAGGCCTGGGCCATGGAGGGGGACGTCACCGCCTCCGCCCTCTACCTGCCAGCCAGTCCCCCGCGGGACGCCTGTGTCTACAGCAGCTGCTACTGGTGAGGGGGTGCAGGGCTGCACCCGGGGTCTGCCTGCCTGGCTGGGCGCACCACCACCGGCTCCTTCCTGTCCTTTTGAGCGCGCGGGGCCTGGACTGGAGGGTTCTATTGTTTTGCCGAGGGAGGGAGCGGGAACGTGAGCCCTGTCTCTTGAGCAGAGCGTGGGCAGTTGGGTGGGTAGAGGAGTCGTCAAGGATGGTGCATTTCCTCCGTCTGGCGCTTTTCAGTTGGACCAGCTCAGCGACCTCAGTGGTTGGGGGCGCGGAAGGGGAGTCGGAGAATGAGGGTGGAGCGTCTTTGGAAGTTACTCTGCTGAAGCCTGTGTGATTTCGGATTGAGGTGCAGGTCATTTTAATTTTGGAGGAGAATGGGGGCACAGAGAGTTTGAAATATTTTACCAAGGTCACCCAGCTAAAAACCAGGAATTGTTGTCATTATTATAATGATTGTATTTGCACTGCGCTTGCCATATGCCAAGCATTGTTACTGTTGTTATGTAAACTAATTCATTTGAGCCCCATTGTAACCAAGAGGTTAGTACTGTTTCAATCTTCATTTTAAATAACACTGAAGCACTGAGGGGTGCGGGTAATTAGCCTGATCCTCACTGCTTCTGAATGAAGGTGGGAATTTGCTGGCTCTGGAGTCCTTGTACCTGTAGGCGCCTCAGCAGCTGAAGCACCACCCCTACTTTGGTCTTTCTCATCCCGGCACCTCCTCTTTTCCTTTCCTGAGTAAAATTTCTTCCCCAACGTTCAAGAAACCTCAGAACCATAAAATTACCCTTTCCTCCTTGAGCTGGTCCTTTAACCAGTGCCACCAAGAGTTAAACATTTGTTCATCTCTGACCATGTTAGACCCAATGCCAACTGCCTCTATCCATACCTAGGAGAGTGTTCCTATGATTATATTACCCTCGTTTTGCCACAGAAAGACTTTTTTGTCGAAGATCACCCCTCTACTAAGTGGTGGTGCTCAGCCTGGAACCTCTGTGATACTGGAGTTCATGCTTCTCAACTGCTGCACTGTATTTCTGTTCTGTCTCCTAAATCCTATTCTCACCTCTAGCAGAAACATTCTTTGTTTCTTTCTTTCATTCATTCGTTCATTCATTCATTCATTCATTCATTCAGTAAACGTTTATTAGGCACTAGGAGTATGTGATGTGTAGGTACTGGGGATACAGCAGTGAACAAAATTGAAAATTTCCTTGGTTACATCTCCTAGTTCTTAGATTTTGATGGGGGAAAAACAGAGACAAGGACAAGTGAACTGTGTTTGGGTAGTGGTAAATGCTACGAGAAAAATAGGACAAAACAAAAGGTGATGACTAATACTATTTTTATATTTGAATATTTAAGGAAGATTTTGCTGATAAGGTGATATTGAACAGATCTGTGGAAAAGAGGGTGGGTGCTTTGTGGATATGGAGGAAGGTCCTTTCAGGCAGGGAGAACAGCAGGTACAAAGGCCCTGAGAAGGAGGCATGCAGTCAGTATTCTAGGAACAGCAGGGAGACTGATACAATTCCCAGAGAGCGATCTGGTGGGAGAATGGCAAGAGATAGATGTCTTGTGAGTAGATGGTCTTTTATGATCCTTCAGCTCAAGGCCAGGCCTTCCCTGGGCATCATGGAGACATTCCATTTGCTTCCTAACAGGCCTGTCTGTCTAGCTCTCCTATGTCTAGTCTGTCTTTGTCCTTTGCTGGCTTTGCACTGCTCAAAGCTGTTCTAAATTTGAATGTGTTGGGGAATCATCTGAGAGGTTAAGATTCCACCTCCCTGCCACAGTGTATAGACTTGGAAGTTGAACAGTGGAGATGTCTGAGGCTGCTCCATTGATCACATTTCAAAGGATAGAGGCGCAGACAACAAAGCCCATCTCCTGAGCATAACAGGTCCAGGATCTGGTCACCATTTCTCCAAACTCATTTTGAACCTGCCATCACTGTTCTGCTGCAGGTTTCTTAGCTTTGGCTCTATTGGCATTTTGAACATGATCATTTTTAGTGTGGGGGGCTGTCCCTTGTATAGAATGTGTGGCAGCATCCCTGATCTCTACCTGCTAGATGCTGTTAGCACCCTTCCCTCATTTGTGACAACCAAACATGTCTCAAGACATTGCTAAATGTCTTCTTGGGGACATGATAGCCTGTGCTTGGGAAGCAGTGCTCTATCCTCATCAGCACATCAGTAGGTGCACCTTGCTTCTGCTCTAGCAGGTTCTTCTAAATTGAAACAAATGCCTTCTCTTCAGTTAGTTTCTGTCAGATGTTACTTACATTTCTAAACCCCATTTAATGATGGTAGTGGTAGCTAGTTTATGTAGGACTGTATGGTTTGTACAGCAATTTTTTTTTTTTTTCCAGTGCTGGGGACCAACCTGGGACCTTGTGCTTGCCCAGCATGCCACTGATCTACACCCCAAACCCCTAGGGTATTTCTGATTCTGTTTTAATTGTTTTGTTTTTTTCAAACCTTTGTGTAGCACCTGCTGTGTGTCAGGAATGTGCACTCAGCTGGCTTCTCTGGCCTCAGCCCATTATGGGCAACCCCTGCGGTCTCAGTGCTTATGCTGCTTTGGTAGGCTTTTGTCTGTCAGAATAATCACCTGACAACTTGGGACATTATCATTGCCCTTTTTGTTTGTTGTTCTATTCTAAGTGGGGCTCCCTGCGTTTCCAAATATAAGCCCTCCCCCATTTTTTTTAGCATCAAAAGGTTCATGAGATTCTTCCCCAGGTTAGTCATGCTCTTGATGATAAAAAGGGAATTAAATTCAGAAACTATGTTCGAATTTTTTTCTCTGTATAATATTCCCACAGGATTGAAAATTTAATAGGTACTGTGTATTCAAGCTACATTATGTATTCAGTGCATAATTCATAATAATATATAATACACAATAATTCAGTCAACAGGTAGTGCTTGTGGATTCATGAACTCTGTATCCACTTGTAGGATGAGGGAAGGGGAACAGACCAGGAGAAACTGCTGACCTGTACCTCTTCCATCTTCCCACATCCCTCCAAATAATGACAACCCTCCTCTGTGCTTTTGATATGCATCATTTTGCTAATGTCTCTTGCTATTTATTGATCTTTATATCGCCTCTTATCATATGTAAGCTTTAATTTATCATCCTGTCCTCCAAGCACTTAATTTAGTGTATATACCTCATAAACTCTTGAAGATACTTGTGGAAAACTCTTCAAAATTTCTGTAGGCCAGACAGATAGCTGTCTTCTCAGAACTTGGATTTAAAAAGTCTTAGCTACTGCATGCTATTTGTCATACATAGTTGTGGATGCAGCTCATTTTGAGCAAAGGTACTGTGTGGCTCATCAGGTAAGAGGCTGAACTCAGAGGCTGAGCAGTGGCCACATTTGCCCATGCTTGGGAGTGTGGCTTAGTTATGCTTGTGTGCGCTTAGTTACTCGTGAGTGTGGTTCAGTTACTTATTTGATGCACTGGGCACCACTTTATTTAGGTTGGTTCTAGCCACTGCTTCAGATCATTCAAGGCCTGTCTTCAAGAGAAGACTGATTGATCCAGGGTAGAGATGTAGGACGATGGGTTTTAGTTTAGTAAGAGCAAGGGCTTTCCTAAAGTCAAGACTTCCTCCTTACTAGAGGGGCTCGGGGAATCCCACTCACAGAGACTCCCTCTGGAAGAATTCCTGGACATATCACGGAACTGTTCCTGATCTTTGACAGCTAGGAGCCTTCTTCCCCCAAACACCGACCTTGTCCTTTATGTAAGGCAAGCAGGGAACCAATGTTAATGAAAATTTATTGATATTTACAATATGAAGTGATTGTGCACATTTTACAGATGAAAAAAGGAGATTCTTAGAGAGCTCAAGAGGGTCAATGCTTCTTACCTTGTAACTGGCTCAGTTGGAATTCTAGCTGTATTTCAAGTCTCTAAACTCAAAGCTTATGGAATCTTGACATAGCTTTTGATTGGTTGTAAACTTTCTCCATAGGCAAGCAGTGCTGTGGGGTAATGAGCCCTATGTCTGCCGAGGTGCCACCTCGGTGCAGATTGGAGAGCAGCTTGTTGGTGATGTTTTAGAGGACATTCACTTTTTTCTGTATTTATACATACATTCATATATACCAGGGATTAAACCCAGGGATGCTTAACTACTGAGCCACATCCCCAAGTCCTTTTGTATTTTAATTTTAAATTTTTTAAAAAATTTTGAGACAGGGTCTCGCCAAGTTACCTAGGGTTTTGCTAAGTTGCTGAGGCTGACTTTGAACTTGCCAACCTCCTGCCTCAGTGTCCCCAGTCACTGGAATTATAGGTGTGTACCACTGTGCCTATACAAGAGGAGATTAAATCTTAACTAGTTGTTGGATTAGAAGGGGTTTACAGTCTCTTCCAATTTTTTTATGTCATCATCAGTCTTTAATTCAAATGTGAATAACAGAGTGTTCTCTTTTAATTATTTTGATTAACCAGTTGTTTTATTTCAGTGAAGAAAATATTTGGAAACTCTGTGAATACATCAAAAACCACAACCAGTATCCTTTGGAAGAGTGTTATGCTGTCTTCATATCAAATGAGAGGAAGATGGTGAGTGAGTGAAGAAAAGGAATGAGAATTAGGATGAGTGTAGAAGTTAAGTGTAGCATGGGTTCAGTAAGTACTAAGATGTGCTTTGTAAAATACAGCACCTTTTTAAAGTTTGTTTTTGAATGAGATTTTTTTCTCTTGTAGGACACAGTTGAGTTAGAAGAGTTCCTTACTTGTAGGTGAGGGACTGTGTGATGGCATACTTACACAGATTAAGTCCCTTTAGGTATTAATTTAGAGCTTTAAGTGCTTATATGGAAGCCACGCAATTCTTAGGTTTGAAGTGAAGGTTTGTCTCTGGAGTTTTAAATAGAACCATAGTAAATCTATAAGAAGTGTTAGAAACGTGAAGCTATTTTTTTTTTTGGAATCGGGGATTGAACTCAGGGGCACTTGGCCACTGAGCCACATCCCCAGCCCTATTTTTGTATTTTATTAGAGACAGGGTCTCACTGAGTTGCTTAGGGCTTCGCTAAGTTGCTGAGGCTGGCTTTGAACTCGTGATCCTCCTGGCTCAGCCTCCCGAGTCGCTTGGATTGCAGGCGTGCGCCACCATGCCCGGCGAAGCTATTTTTTTATAACACTCTTGCAGGCTTCATTTCATTTGATTCTAATGGAGGTGAAGTGTGGACAACTTTCTCCATTTCAGAGGAGAGGGATTAAAGATTCGGAGTGGTCCTGTGAATAATTCAATGAGAAATCAAGACTTGAACCTGCCAGGCATTCTTTTTTTTTTTTTTTTTTTCTTTTTGGTACCAGGGGTTGAACTCAGGGGTCTTTAACCACTGAGTTATATCCCCAGCCCTTTTTTTAAATTTTGAGATGGGATCTTGCTAAGTTGCTTAGGGCCTTGCTGAGTTGCTGAGGCTGACCTTGACCTTGTGATCTTCCTGCCTCAGCCTGATGAATTGGGATTATAGGCCTGCTCCACTGTGCCCAAGCTCTGCCAGGTGTTCTGAGTCCTACATCAGATACTTTTTTACTCCAAAGAAGACTTCACAATAACTTGAGTTCTTATGAGCTTTCGCAGTTGAGGATACCTATCCTTAGAAGGATTTGGATTTCTTCTTTTTTTTATTTTTATTTTTATTTTTTAAATATTATTTTAGTTGTCAATGGATCTTTTTATTTTATTTATTTATGTGCTGAGTATCGTACCCAGGGCCTCATACATGCCAGGCAAGTGTTCTACCACAACTCCAGGCCCTGGATTTCTTCTTATTCATTAATTTATTCTTTTTCCTTGATTTTTGGTTGCTTAGAAATATTTTGTTTCTCACTTATGTACTGCTTTAAATGATCTAGTAGTGGTTTAACTGAAACTCATAGGATATATTATATTTTGTAGATACCTATCTGGAAACAGCAGGCGAGACCTGGAAATGGACCTGTGATCTGGGTAAGATGGCCACTCAGAGAGCCTTCAGTGTTCGTTGTGACCCCTGAGTGATCTGTACACTTTGGGAAAGCAGAATTGACAGGGACAGGAAAGAAAGGCTATGACAGTTACTAATAAATGGACCTTTTGAGAATAGATGTTATTTGGTCTAGGTAGAAACCTAGAGGTAGAAACACTACAGGCATATTTTAATTTTTACTTTGGGATTATTATAGGAATGACTTTATTTATTTATCCTTTTATTTGCATTTATTTTATTTATTTATTTTTGTTTATTTGTTTATTTATTGGTACCAGGGACTGAACTGGGGAGCACTCAACCACTGAGCCACATTCCTAGCCCTATTTTGTATGTTATTTAGCGACAGGGTCTCAGTTGCTTAATGCCTTGCCTTTGCTGAGGCTGGCTTTGAACTCTCGATCCTCAGTAGGCTCAACCTCCCGAGCCACTGGAATTACAGGTGTGTGCCACTACACCTGGCTGCATTTATTTTGTACTAAATTTATTCCAGTGCAATAGTTTTTGTATCTTCAGTTTTCTTCTGGGACAGCTCTTCTTGAGTGCAATCTCCTCTTCTGGCTTAGGAACAGTTTCTTTCCGATAATGATTATCTCAGGTGGCAGGGAAGCACACGTGCAGGTTCATCTGACCAGGAGCCCTGTAAACATCGTGGGTGCTTTATTCACCTGGATGTGTTCAGTGACCAGAGAATCTACATCTAAACCCTTAAGTTCAGCATAATTCTCTGTATTTTTAAGCACATGCACAAAAATTCACTGTTTTGGGGCCACTGACCTTGTGTCCAGACCCAGTTTGACCTGAGCACAGCTACCTGTTCCACCACTGTAACGCTGGAATTGTACACCTTGCTTCTTCTTTAAAGGAACATCTTTCAGATGCGTGTCTTTTCAGATATGCACACCTGTGATGGCCTGGGCAGTTTCACAGGTGTTGATAAAGTGAACATGAAGATTTGAACCTCTTGATTTGCATGATTTTTTGTGGAATTTTCTGGGTTTAGAGAGTAGCAAACCATTTTTGTGGATCACCTCAGGCTTCTTCCAGGAGTGATTTTAAATGACCAGTATGGGAGATGTATTTGTGGTCTCCTAGACGTATCCATTAAGCACTGAAAGGAACTTTCATCATATATGGTCTAGCTGCATATTAAAGCGATTTGGAGACTAGTTAAAATGATAGATTGCTGGGTTGGTTCATCTAGAGAGGGGTTCAGGATGTAGTATTCTTCATAGACTCCTGGCTGCACATGACCTCCACTTGAAAAACATGGCTCTAAAGCAAAAGACAAAGCGCCTGTGCACGCACCCATATACAGAGATCCACTCCAGTCCCTTCATTTTTCAGATGAAGAAACAAGTCCAGAAAGGCAAAGTGAGTAGCTCAAGGTCAGTGGCAGAACTGGATCTCAGACCTGGGTCCTTTCCAGTATACCTCTGTGTGTCACTTTAACCTGTCCTCTTGAAGAATGGAATTATTTATTAGTAATGATGGAGAAAAAGTTAAAGAAGAATTTTATAAATGATAACATAATAAACTCCTACTTTCTGGATACCTACCCAAGATCATGGTGTGTCATTTAAATTGTCTTCATTTATTTCACATAGGTTTATTGGGTGCTTTTCATATGCCAGGCACAAAGCAGACTCAAACTCAGGCACTCACAGAACTTCTATCTCTGTGTCTTGACCAGCAGGTGATGTGTTGCACTAACGTCAAAGTGCAAACTCAGCACTGTTGTGGTTAGGAGCAGGGGTTTAAGTCCCAGTGTATGGGACCTGGACTAGTTATATAGCCTGTCTTTTCAGTGTCAGTGAGGTTGTAAGGCTTAAATGAGGTAATGTAGAAGAGGCCTAAGAAGAGTTGGACTGGGTATGGTGGCACATGCTTGTAATCCCAATAACTTGGGAGGCTGAGGCAGGATGATCCCAGGTTTCAGGCCAGCCCAGTAACTTAGTGAGACCCTGACTCAAAATAAAAAAATAAAAATGGCTGGGGATGTAGCTTGGTGGTGAAGCACCCCTGGGCACATTCTTCAAAGTAAAAAAAAAAAAAAAGAGTTGGTATTTGGTGCTGAGGAAGCGGTAGCTGTTGTTGGGAATGGTACGTCACCCCTGTTGCAGACTGGCCACCTGCTCTAGAAGTCATCCCTGCTGCTGAACTGCTTAGCTGCTCCCCATCTTTGGGATGCTTGCGGGCAAAGAGCCTGTGGACACATCCCCTTGCACCACATCTTGTGGCAGCTCAGGGCGTACAGTCCCTTTGCAGGAGTCTCCCCACAACCTGGTAGATTTATCTGTCTCTCACTACTGTCCTCTTGTAGGAAATGGGTTAACCCCGCTGAGTAGGTGGGCAGCCCAGCCTCCAGAAGCAGATCCCCTTCCAGGAGGGGACCCTGCTCCCAGTGCAGCGGGTTATTTCCTGGCGCTGGGCAAACACTGAACCCATCTGGGGAGTGAAGCTCCTGCCAGTTTGTGTTTTGTGGCTCTGCATGTACGCTATGAGACTGCTCCCCAAGCCCAGCCGCCACCTGCTATGTAGGAATATGGGCCTGAGTGACTGGGCTGTGGGTGGTCATTACTCCTGGTTTTCCATAAGCTGTCTTCTCTCTGGAAAGCTCTCTGAATGCTGCTGTCCTGGCAGGTGGGCCCAGTCCCCTCTGTTTTTTGATTGGCTTTTGAAAGGGAAGAGCATTGCCATACTACCTGTCCCTTTAACATGACGAGGTAGAGACTCCATTTATCTCCAGTTATAAGAGGAAGCTGAGGCTGGCTCTTCCCTACGCTGACCTGCATGTGCTCTTGCTTTCTCCTCATTGCACTGGGCTGCATCCATTCACTTGTGATTCCCCTGTGTTTCTCTAGCAACCCCTGAGGGTTAGGTTTATTTTTTCCATCCTTGTATCTACAGTACAGCAGCAGTCTCCCACAAATGATAGGGAAGATAAACTTGGAAAAACCATAATAGGAGTTGAAGATGTTAAGAAAGAAGTGGATTTTGGGTAAGGTGGAGATTACTTCTGGCAGAGGTTAGGAAAGATGAAAAGAGCATTTCTCGGGGAGGAAGTCTTTGAGCCAGAGCTTGTGTGGTGGAGAGGGGTGGAGAAGGTTGCTGCTGCAGGGGGGAATGTGTGCCCTGAGCAAGCCCAGCAGAAGGAAGTGGTGGGCCCCTAGGGGCTGCAGCTTTTAGTTCATTTGTCTGGAGAGATAAAAGGAGTGGAGGGAGAAAGCATCCATTTCTGATGCTGTTTCTGCTCTACTCGATGGAGCTGGAGCCACGGGAAGCTCTCAGGCTGATGGTATGTTTCCAGTCTCCTTTAACTTTCCCACCTCACAGGGGCTTTGCAGGGCTCAGATGGAATGAGCTTGAGAAGGTGCTTCCTAAGCTCTGAAATGTTGCAGGAATATAAGATGGTATTACTAATGTTGTTAGACTGAGATTTATTTTGATGTGCTGTTGTCTGTGGAGAGCATTTTTCCTCTGAGGGGCCAAAGCACCAGACTACTCATGGCCCCTGACAATCTTGAAATCCTTTTGGCCCTTAGCTGGTGTTGGCAGTGCCTTGTGTCTGGGAGCGAGTGTAGGAAGTAATATCTACTCTGTGACCAATCTGGGTGTCAGAAGCTTTATCCTTCTCCCTCATGACTTTAGATGAGGGCAAGGCTGACTTTTTTAAAAGTACTTTTATTTCTTTCTTTTAATAGAAAAATAGTATAAAACTGGATATTAAAATCCTTTCCCTCTCCACACTAAACTCAAGAAGTCCCCTTAGTTAAAAGTTTGGAGGGTATTAGGTTTCTGTCACTAACAAATACCTAATATAATCAACTTATAAAGAGAAAATTTGGTTTATTGTGCTTCTCAGTTTTAGAGGTTTCATGTCATGGTCAGTTGCTTTTGGGCCTGTGGTGAGGCAGCATGCCAAGGCAGGAGTGTACGATGGGGCAGAGCTGCTCACCTCATGGGTGACGGGAGAAAGAAAGAAAAAGGAAGGGCTGGGATCCCATGGTCTCCTTGAAAGGCATGTCCCTAATGCCCAGAAGACTTCCCACCAGGCCCCACCTCTACAGGTTCCATCACCTCCCTGCAGTGCCATGCTGGGGTCTAAGCCTTTAACTTATGGGACTTTGGGGAGCATTGGATTTCCAGACTGCAGCAAAGGGTGTCCTTGTCGAGTGCTCCCTCTACTTCCCATGCATGGGTATGTCCTACCAAATGCACATGTGTCCTATTATATGTAGCTTTAATAATAATAATGGACATTTTTCAGTTTTCCACATAAATTTGCCTATTTGTTTTAGTAGCTGCATAGTGTTCTACTATGTGGCTGTATCATAGTTCATTAACCCTTCTTCTATTGAGGGACTTAGATGTTTCGGAATTTTCACTGTTATCAACAAGGTAGAGATTTTCTTGGTATATACACCTTTGCCCAAATTAAGACCGTTTTCCTGTTAGTTTCCTAGAGGAGGTATTGTTGGGTCAAAGGGGATGCATTTAAAATATATGATCATTTCCTTTATTTGCTTAGCCATTTCTCTGGCAGTGGACATTTAGTCTGTTTTCAGGACTTTTTGTTTGCTTTTTTTTTTTTATTATGCTGTTATAAGGAGGGCTGTATTCGTCTTGCATCTGTTTTTTGTGATGATATATGTGCATTGCTAGTGGGACCTTGGAATGTGTCATCCTAGAGTAACTTGGTTAACATCAGCAATTTTTACTTCTAGGATTACCATGTTGTTTTGCTTCATGTGTCAAGTGGAGGACAGAGCTTCATTTATGATCTCGATACTGTCTTGCCATTTCCCTGCCCCTTTGACACATACGTAGAAGAGGCCTTTAAGTCTGACGATGACATTCATCCACAGTTTAGGAGGTGAGGAAATTCAGGATGAATTAGTGTCTGAAGTAAGGCCTTGGTGATTGCACAGAGGTTCTTTTCTTTCTTTTTTCCTTCCTTTCTTATGCATTTGTTTTGTAAAGATCACTTGCTTTGCTTGGCCTCAGTTTTGAGTCAATGAAGTGCTTGCTACACAGGAGATTCAAAGAAATACATTAGAGCTTTGAAGGTTATCCATCATATGAAAGGTTGGCAGTCTTAAAAATTCGTGATGAGTTCTCAAACATTTTCTTTGGGGTACCCTGGGGGTTTCTCTCATACTCTTGTTTGGTGGGGGGTCCCGGAGGGGTGCCTGATGCTGCCAAAATTAAGAGAACTGTGAGGCCAACACCAGAAGATCATGCCCTTTGCCTGAATTGCAATTGAATAAATAAGGCAACTAGGTACGTATATTTCTGTACCTTCATAGCTTTAGGTTTCAGTCATTTCCCATAGATTACTTAATAAGTAATAAAGCTTTGTATTACTAACAGGAAAAAAATGCATGAGTAGTTTTGTGCATGTCCTAGAAAATGAGTCTGTGGAAAAGTTGAGTTAGAATTTCCAAGGGGACACCTCCCTAACGTAAGGGTCTGTTGATTGATTTGCAGGAAATTTAGAGTGATCCGTGCAGATTCCTACCTGAAGAACTTTGCTTCTGACCGATCTCACATGAAAGACTCCAGTGGGAACTGGAGAGAGCCTCCTCCGCCATACCCCTGCATTGAAACTGGAGGTGAGCCACAGGTGCCTTCCCCAGGGGTTTGAGTAGTGAGGAGGGAAGAGGGAGTGCTAGTTCTGTGTGTTTCTTAGGTTGGAAGTTGAGACACAGAGGACGGGTGTGGAAGGCGTAAGAACTCCTGGGGGAGGAGAGCTGTTGAGCAGAGCCATGGCACTTGCAAACTGCCAGATTAGTGGATGTATCTAGTGTGGGACACTGGGTGCCAAAGGTCTTCATGCTTGTGTTGTTTAATGGGACAAGTAGCATTTGCCATGGTAGGGTTTCATATTATGGTGAAAGAAATCCCCAGTGCATCCTTACCATGTGTGAAATGTCATTTCAGTGACTTTGTAATGAACCCTGCCTTAGAGGGAGGTGAGAGCCAGCAGGGTTTAGCGTGACACTTGTTTCATTTATGGGCTTCTAGGCAGCAGTCCAATTGATAATTTCCTGAGATTTAAGAAGATAGAGGGTTGCTCTTCCTATTACTGTTTCTGGCATTCATATGCATTTGAAGCACTATTTATGACTGGAAGTCATTCACGACATTTCTGCTTATGGGTGAGATCATCCCAGCACATGGCAATGCCGTCTGCATGGAGGTGCTCTGGAAGCTCTGCAGGATGCCGGGAAAACAGGGTAGTCGTATAAATAGTTCATCAAGGAAGAAAGTAAAAAAATTATTTGGCATGTTTGAAGGAAGAGAACACTTAAAGAAGGTTCAGACTCTGGTTTTTGAGGCTGTGAAAAGCTCTTATTTTATTTAAAAAAAAAAAAACCTGGCGCACGCCTGTGATCCCAGTGACTCAGGAGAATGAGGGCAGGAGGATTGCAAGTTCAAAGCCAACCTCAGCAACTTAGTGAGACCCTGTCTCAAAATAATAAATATCAAGGACTGGGGATGTGGCTCAGTGGTTAAGCACCCCTGGGTTCAATCCTGGTACCGAAAAAAATAATTATGTGGAATTGCTTATTAGTATACCAAACTGCTTCCCAGCCTGGGCGTTAGGACTGGGCAGGTTCCTAAGGTAGAAGACTACGTCATAGTCTCTGCTGCATGGGGTCTGGTCTGGGCACGCTGTGCCTTCAGCAGCTACTCATTTCTCTTTTAGTTGTGGGCACCCAAGAGCCTAGCACATGGCAGGCAATTAGTAAACTCCACCTGGTCAGCCCTGGTCCTGTTTGGCCATTCTTTGGTTTAGATGACTCCTTCTCATTAGGTGCCATTTTGTGCCAAGCTTTGTCCAGTCCCTTAAAATATTAGTTTAATTTAATTTTCACTAAAACCCGATGAACCAAGTGTGATTTTCCTCATTGACCAGATAGAAGAGCATGAGGTCCAGCCCTTTGTGTAAGAGTCCACAGCTAGAGAGTGGCAGGGCCAGTTAGCAGGTTAGCACAGTGCTAGAGGAGGGATTTTCTTAGGGAGGAGTCTTTTGGGCTTTGTTTGTAGTTAATTTATCAGGGGCCTCCTGAATTTGAGATTAGATTTAAAAAGGAATCTAACTTGGCATGATGGTGCACGCCTGTAATCCCAGCAATTTATGAGGCTGATGCAGGAGGATTGCAAGTTCAAAGCCAGTGCTGAGCAACCTAGCAAGTCCCTCAGCAAGACCCTGTCTCAAAATGAAAAGTAAAAAAGGGCTGGAGATGTGGCTCAGTGGTAGAGCACCCCTGGGCTCAATCCCTCGGAACAAATCAACAACAAAAACGAAATAAAAACCAACAAAATAGATCTGCTGTGGAGCATGGGGTAAATGTGTTGGTTTCTCATGTTGTTATTTAACCAAATTGTAATGTTCTATCATGTGGTGAATTTATTACCTCAAACTCTGTATTTATCAAAAGAGTGTATTAGAAGTTAGGATAAATATGAATTACTTTTAGCTAACTAGTGGTGTTTTGTAAAAAATAAAGTTTAGGCTGGGCGTGGTGGTGCATGCCTGTAATCCCAGCCGCTTGGGAGGCTGAGGCAGGAGCATCGTGGGTTCAAAGCCAGCCTCAGTACGGGCAAGGTGCTAAGCAACTCAGTGAGACCCTGTCTCTAGATAAAATACAAAACAGGGCTGGGGATGTGGCTCAGTGGCCAAGTGCCCTTGAATTCAATCCCTGGTTCAAAAAAAAAGAGGTTTAAAAAGAAAAAAAAAGTAATTCAAAAGAAGGCAAACTTTTGATGAATGAATGTCTGAACACATGCATTAAGAAGAGTAGTTAAGGCTGGGGATGTAGCTCAGTTGGTAGAGTGCCTGCCTCGCAAGCACAAGGCCCTGGGTTCAATCCCCAGCACCAAAAAAAAAAAAAAAAAAAAAAATAGAAGAGCAATTAGTTGGGTGTGGTGTCACATGCCTGTAATCCCAGCAGCTCGGGAGGCTGAGATAGGAGGATTGTGAGTTCAAAGCCAGCTTCAGCAAAAAGTGAGGTACTAAACAACTCAGTGAGACTGTCTCTAAATACAATACAAAATGGGCTAGGGATGTAGCTTAGTGGTCAAGGTCAAGTGCCCCTGAGTTTAATCCCCTGTACAAATATAATAAAATAAAATAAAAATGAAAAACAAGAGCAGTTCTATGCAGTTTCTTACATATAGTTTTGGGAGTGACCTTTATGACTGAAAATTTGTTATTTTTGACATGTAGGCTATGACTAAGTATATGCATTTAATAAATTTTAGTGGCTACCTGTCTGTCTGCAGGACTACCACTATTTACCACTTAGCATCTAGTGGTTTTAAAGAAAGGAACCCCTTTCCCCCATGGTAAGGAAACAGAGGGATGCAAATTGTTACTGTGGAAATTTTGGGAATTGTCAGACCTGCTGCTTTCCGCTCTTCTCCCCATGGCCTCATGTATTTCACCCAGTATGAAAGAGAAGCTCAGTACTTGCCCAAAGACTCAGGGTGTCCCCACTGCAGCTCACCGGGACTCTGCAGCTCCCTGCCTCTGATGCTCTGCCTCTCACTCCTGGCTCCTGGAGGCCTTCCTGAACTTCAGCTTCTGTCTTCTCACTCAGGGAGACTGCCAGGCTTTTGTGTGCCTCTTCCAGGTAGTGAGCTGGAGCATCCTGGCCTCCCCTCGCTTGTTTCTGATCCTTGACATTCAGAGTCATATCCTTCCATTGTTTGTTTTGTCCAGTTTTCTGGTAGTTTGTGATAGAAGTGCAGTTCCTGGAATAGTTTTTCGAGGGGCAGAAGCAGAAAGCTGCACGAACTTTAAAAAGTTGGGTTTTTTTTTCATGGTGCTAGGGGTCAAACCCAGGGCCCCACACACGGCAGGAAAACTCTCTACCACTGAGCTATACCCCCAGTCCAAAAAAGTTTTTTATGTGGAAACTTTAAATCACATACAAAACCAGACACTATCATGGCTGGTGGATTTGTTTATATCTCTGCCACTTCCTGCCACCTGAGTTACTCTGAAGCAAAAGAGTGTGTCTTGTGGGCTGGGGTTGTAGCTCAGTGAAAGAGCACTTGTCTAGCTTTTGTGAGGTACTGGGATCATTCTCAGCACCACATATAAGCAAACGAAGTCCATTGACAACTAAAAAATATTTTAAAAAAGAGTATGTCCCTTTAACTCTGGCTATTTTCGTATATATCTCCAAAATATAAGGGTTTCCATTCTTTAAAAAAATGGCCGCAATACTATTATTACATCTAAAAGAATTAATTATTAATTTAATTATTATTAATTATTTTTGTCTTCTGGGTTTTATTGCTGCTAAACCAAAATTGTGTTTTCAACAGACATTTTTTTCATGTATTTTTCTAGACTCCAAAATGAACTTGAATGATTTCATCAGCATGGATCCTGAAGTAGGATGGGGTGCTGTCTATACGCTGTCTGAATTTGTGCATCGGTTTAGCAGTAACTACTGAATCTGACATCAGGATGGGGAACTGTGCAGACATTCTAGGACATGGACACGCTGTTCTTTCATTTAGGACAGCAGGCATTATGGAACAGTTGGCTTGGAGTTACATTTTTCTCTTGATTCAATTGAGTGAAACTTGAGTAAGCACCAATATCAGTGAACTGGGGTTGGGGGTTTTTGGGGTTGGGGCTATAGCTTGATGAGAGAATGTGTGCTTAGCATATGTGAGACCCTGGGTTCAATCCCCAGCATCACAAAAATATAAAATAAAATGCAGTCTTTTGTATTGATGTGTCAGGTTGAAACTCGATGCAGCATGTAATTGCTAGGCTATTCCTGTGACTCATTTGCTAAAACGTGTGATGACTTGTGTGGGTGATAGCTCTTGTTAAGCTAGAGGTGTGGACTTGGAGCCAGCTCCACTTGTCTCTTGTGGATGTTTCCTGTCTCCCTGGCTACACTGTAAGCTTCTTGTGGGCAGGGCCATGCCTGTGGCTCTGTGAATCCCTGATGCCACAGAGGGTACCCATAAAATATTTCTAGAGACAGCACTGCTGCCTGGGAAGGGATAATACTGTGAGCTGAATCAGCAGTAAGTATTAGTCTTTTTGGACTATGATGTTGTTAAAAAGCTTGAGGTTCTCTTAGGCTGAGTGATATTTGATTTATTTGTAAATGGTTTTAAATAAAATAGATATAAAACTAGTTTTGTTTGGAAGATTTTGTGTTGCTCTTGATGATCCAAATCATCTCAGAATGTCTTAATCATAGATGAGAATCATTGCTTTAAAACATGTTTATCATGTCTGTCTTCTTGAAGATGCTTGGAAATGTGGCTTTAATTGTAAAGTTCCAAATAAAAGGTATTTATTATTACACTGGCATATAGTATTGGCTCTCGTTTGTGTTCTCATGGTGTTACTGTAAAAATCAGCAATTTCATATGGAAGGGTTTCCAAGCTTTCAGCCTTAGATGAGTTTTCCTATAAAGAAACTTTTATTCAACATGAGTACTGTGCCCTCTGGAGGGTAAAACTGGTCATCTACTTAAGAATCAGTATGTTTAAAGAAATGTCACTCTGTGACATTTCAAATGTCACAGCTGACCAGGAAGATTTAGGGAGAGAGTAGATGAAATTTGTTAAGAATAATGCAAATAGAATTTCTTAAGTTATTTTATGATTTAGAGCTAAATATGGCCCAGTGCAGTGGCACTTGCCTGTTATCATAGCAATTTTGGAGGCTGAGACAGGAGGATCACAAATGCATGGCCAGCCACAGCAACTTATCAAGGCCCTAAACAACGTAATAAACCCTGCCTCTGAAAAAGCTCATGGTAAAATGAAGAAGATAAATTTTGTCAGGGTGCACCACAGAAATACTTTATCCTGAGCAAAAAGTTTCCGAGAGACCAAAGGATTGTAATCTGATTTACAAATTACATTTTTGGGATGCTTTGTTTTGTTTTTGGCCTATTTTATAAGTATGTTTCCACTCTGATATTCAAAAATATGTTTAGTATAGACAGAGCAGATAATGTCCATGTGGGTGTTTGGACTTCTCGGACAACTTGCCTTGAATTGAAAACCCATTATCTCTGCCCATTGTAGGGAGCAAAATTTTATAATTTCAAACCTATTAAAATATCCCATGGGCTGGGGATATAGCTCAGTTGGTAGAGTGCTTGCCTCACAAGGTTGCCCTGGGTTCAATCCCCAGAACCACAAAAAAAAAAAAAAAAAAAAAATCCCATGATCCCAATCTTGATTTGTTAGAAGTGACAGTGGCCATCTGTTGTTTTTTTCCTCCCCAGCACTCTTGGGTACTATTCTTTGCACAATTTCGTGTGTTCCTTTTGGCCCTGGGGTACAGGAACATAGTCTGAGCTGGGCCAGGCTTGAATTCCACCCTGGAAAAGCCCAAGACTGACCCCTTCAGAATGTTCTCTGGATTTTCTGTATTGCTGTTTGGGGAGGATTTCTCCCTTCATTAGGATTGCTAATTTAGCTAGAGGCCCGAGGTTTGGGGCTGCAGGTGAGCATTGTGAAAGCTGAAGAAGAGCCTAAGTGCAGCAAGCAACCAAGCAGAGCCGGCAGCAATGGTGTGAGAGCCCCAAGGGTGTGCCCAAGCCCCTGGATCAGTCTGTGCTTGAAGCCAGCCCCGACTTCTGAGCTGCTGAATTCTATGAACTGTGGTGTGGATTCCTTTTCTTCCTCAACTTGTGTGAGTTGGGTTTCTGTCAAGTTTAACTGAAAGGTAGGTTCCCTTTTAAGATTTTTCTTTGAAGTTCTTATTTTATGACATTTTGGAAATGTTGCTTGTATCTTCCTATGCTTAATTTTTTTTTTTGAGGTCATATTTGCTTTTATAGTAGACACGTTAGAGAGCTAAATATTTTCTGGAAGGAAGAGGTTATTTTTGTTGTTGTTGTTGTTTGTTTTTTTCTTACTAGGGATTGAACTTGGGCACTGGACCACTGAGCCACATCCCCAGCCCTATCTTGTATTTCATTTAGAGATAGGGTCTCACTGAGTTGCTTAGTGCCTTACTTTTGCTGAGGCTGGCTTTGAACTCATGATCCTCCTGCCTCAGCCTCCTGAGCTGCTGGGATTACAAGTGTGTTGGAAGGAAGAGCTTTTGAGAAAAGCAGGGGATAGAATTTGTGAATTGACTGAAAACAAGAAATATAAAGAAAATCTGAAAATCTGATATACCCCAGAATAGGGAAGCAAATGTGAAAATATAAAATGGCTCTCAGGTCAGTAAAACTGGTTGTTCTTGATTAAAGACGTTATTGTAGCTTTTAAGAAAATTAGATGTTGCTGAAGAAGGGTTGGTTCCATTAGTAGCAAAGTCAAACTTTTTTGTGTATATGGTTTTTCTCAAGTTTTAAATTTTTTTCTGGTGCTAGGCATTGAATCCAGGGCCTTGTGCGTACTAGGCAAGTGCCCTACCACTGATCTACACCCTCAGCACCTCAGTTTAATTTTTAACTAATTCTTTAAAAAATAGATGGTACCTGGACACAGTACAAATTTAAATGGTAAAGAGTAAATGGTGAAAAGCAAATCTTCTTCCCTCTTTGCCATCCAATTTTCTGATTTCCCTACCCAGGAGCAGTTTATTTATATCCTCTCAGGAATGTTCTGTGCCTATGTAGCCTATAGGTATGCATTATGTATTAAATTCTGTATTTCCCCCTACAAATGGTAGCATTGTCTGCAGGCCTCATCATCCAGACTGGTCTTCTCAGTTCAATGTCATCTTCACTCACGGTAACTTTCTCTCAGGGACCCTCTGTGAGGGGCCACCTCTGTGATTGTGCCCCTGATTCCTGGCCATTCCCCGCTCCCTGTCTTGCCTCTCCCATTAGGGTTCCTGTTCCTGGACAGGATGAGCTCATTCCTTCCTCAAATATACAGACCACATTCTGTTTATCCTGGCTAGGCCCTTCTTCCTGTTTCTTGTGGCTGACATCCCCCGAGGTTCAGGTTTCATGCTTTTCTGCAGCTAACTGCTGCAGTTGACATCCATGCCCTTCTGTCCTTCATAGCAGTTGTTATCAACCTCAGTGATCTTGCATATTTATTTAAAAGTCTGTTTTCCATCTCCCTTCTCTACACTGAGTTCTTTCTGCCTTATTCTCCACTTTAATGCTGCTGCCTAGCGCAGTGTCTGATGTTTTATAGGAGCTGCTCCACAAATATCCCTCAAATATTTAACAAAGGAACAGTTTATAGCACCACACAAGCCAGGAATCTGGAACATCAAGTGTCTTGCTCCATTGCATCTCTGGATAATGCTGGCAAAGTACTGCTGAATTCTTGCTCTTTGAATTCTTTACCTTGACCAGGTTCTGTTCCTCCTTCAGAAGATGCTGTTCTTTTTCAAACAGGTTCCTTGTGCAGTGCTCCAAGCCTTAACTCCAAGTGCTACTTTTCCACCTTTTGGTCTGGAAAGCACATGACAAGTAATGTCTGAAGGCAGCAGAGAAGGTGAGTTAATTGATTAGTTTTACTCTGCCATTCTTGGCAGGCACCTCATTCCAGCCACTGGTCACAAACATGAATGGAAAGTCCCAAGCCTTGTCTCTGGTGCTGAAAGTAGGAACACACATTGTATTTTCCCCTTCCTCTTGGGCAGACCACACAGCCTGGCCCCAGAAGGTGAATGAACTCTTGCCCTCTCAGTCCAGGAAGAATGTGGCTGTGGCCATGAGCTGCAGCAAAAATCTGTTGGAGCCAGGCTTTTAAAAATAGCCATTTGTTATCAAGGGAGCAGTCATGGCAAAATTTCACTTAAAGTCAATAGCCAGTCTTTCCTGAGGTTTCCATGGGGACCTGGAGGTTTAGAGCAATTTCTGGGAAGAATATTGGAAGCAAATTGAGGAGCAAATGGTGAACAGTCTCACTGTTGTGGCACACATCTTTTCTAGAACCACGGACAATAGGTGAGTCACTCCCCACTCAAAGCCCATGGGTGCAGAGCTTGCAAATCTTGGGCCAGATGCTCAGGAGATCTTGTCCCTGTACTCAGATTATAGAAAGAATCAGAGAGGAATTCTTGGTCTCCATTACAGCCTTGCTTTTTCTAGTCACATGCTGAAAGGTAAAATATTTAAAATAATACTGTGTATCCAGTATGTCCCTGTTAGTCCTAATCTTTTTATATGTACAAAGTCATTGAATCCTCAAAATAATAACATAACGGTGGATACTGTCATTCTCCCCATGTTACAGATTAGAATACCGAGGCACAGTGAGGCAAAGTAACATACTACATACTAGTGAGTCAGAGCTGGGATTTGAATGCAGGCATCCTGCTGTAGGGTCTGGCTGCCATCTATTTTACTCAGTTCCCAGTTCACCCAATTCCCAGGTTACCCCCACATTCTGTAATCAAATATGGGCCACTAGAAGGTGTTCTCTACTATAGGGCTGTAGTGGTCACTGACCCTCACAATGACCAGCTTGAAGTGTCCTTCAGGCTATCCATCTGAAGTTAGCTTACCTTGAAGTTACTGCAAAGGATCTTTATCTGTGTTTTTCAAACTCTGTGAGATTAAAATTTCTTGGAGAATTTGTTTAAGAGGCAGATGCTCTGCCAAGTGAAATAAGCCAATCCCCCAAAACCAAAGACCAAACGTTCTTTCTGATATGTGGATGCTACCACGCAATAAGGGTACAGGGAGCAAAGAACAGAATGTCATTGGATTAGACAAAGGAATGAAGGGAAAGGAGGGGAGATGGGAATAGGAAAGACCGTGGAATGAATCAGCCATCACTTTCCTATGTTCATATATGAAAATATGATCACTGTAACTCTACATCATGTACAACCACAAGAATGGGAAGTTTTACTCCATGTATATATAACGTGTCAAAATACATTCTGCTGTCATGTATAACTAAAAAGAATGAATAAAAGGTGGCGGATGTTCAGGGCTGGGGTGTGTAGCTCAGTGGTAGAGCACCTGCCTGGCCTGTGTTGCCCTCAGTTGGATCCCTGGCACAGAAAAGCAAACAAGAAAGACAGATGTTCAAACCCCTTAGAACTTCTGATTCAGTGAGTATATCAGTCAGGCCTCAGTTGCAGATAACAGAAGTCACTCTTGTTACTTGAAGCCCAGAGAGATTTGCTTTTATGTCACAGATGGGAAGCAAGTGTTTGGAGAGAGGGTCATAGATGATATGCCCAGACATGCACTCACCGCTATCCCTGGGGGACCCGATGCTGGCAGAATCCCAGCATCAGTAGGTGTACGCCAGCCTCCATCAGGCTATGCATTCTATATCCAGAAGATCTGCTCTGGGTTGTGGGGACCATGGCAAAACTAGAGAATGCTGGGGCAGCAGCACATTGATTTACTTTTATTTTTTCTATAAATAGATTTGTGATAAAAAAAAAACTTTAGAGGAGTTGGAGTTGTGGTTCAGTGGTAGAACACTTGCGTGGGATGAGTGAGGCCCTGGGTTCGATACTCAGCAGCACATATGAATAAATAAAAGATCCATTGACAACTAAAAAAAATATTAAAAAAAAACAACAAAATACATTAGAGCCAAGTGTGTTGATATGTGTGCGTAGCCTCAGCTACTAGGGATTCTGAGGCAGCAGAATCACTTGAGTCCATGAGTTCGAGAGTTTGAGGCCAGCCTGGGCAATAGAGTGAGACCTTGTTTCAAAAAAAGAAAAAAAAAAAAAAAAAGCCATGTTGGTGTCAGCCTTTATGACAGCGAATACAGCAGTCTGTTCACTGCAAGTGGCTGGCAGAAGCCTGGTAATCAGGAAAAGGAAATCCATGTGCAGAGTGCGTGTATTTGAGGGAAGAGAAAAGTTCCCACTCCTCCATGCTGGAGGGATCCCTTATAATTAAGATGGCATCGCTCAGCCGTGGTGTCCACCTAGGGCTTGAGCATCAGCGGCAGCAAGGTCAGCTCTGGTGAGGTAAGGACAGTGGGGCCCAGATACTTCCCCATTCCTGCCTCTGTGGCCACGTGGCTCATGGGCCCACCTTGGGCTCTGGGGAAGAGGCTGAGGGACTTGCACAGAGGGGTCATCTCACACCTCTGGTTTTCTAGTGCAGCCTCAGTAGTGAGGCCCTTTAGCGGGCAGCCACTGAACCACCAATACGTTCAAACTCCAGGGTCCAGAAATCTGTTCTCACAGCCATGGCCGCCCCTCCCACACCACCTAAGCATTTCTAAACGGATGGCACATTGTGAAGCACAGATTTAGGTCTATTGTTAATTTTAAGTGTCATCAGACAGTTTAATCAGGTAGGTAAACTCTAGCACCTTTCCAAAGTGGATACCAGTGTGGCTCATTCTGATAGGTGGTGACACCAGTCAGGAACTGTAGCCCAAGTTACTCCATTTTCTCCTCAAATGGCTAATACTCTTGATTGAGGTAGCAGTATTTGAGGGAAGATGTTGGTGGGGGAATAACCACCAACAGACTCTTTGACTTTCTTGTATTTCTGGATTTTTAAGAGCATCACTTTAACTCTGATGTCTTGGGACAAGGAGGACTCAAGGTGGTGGCCTTCCCCCATGTTATGGTTTGGATGTGAGGTGTCCCTCAAAAACTCACATGTGAGACAATGCAGGAAGGTTCAGAGGAGAAATATTCAATTAATCCCTGATGGGATGAACTGAAGTGGTAGGGTGTGGCTGGAGGAGACTGGAATTGGGGCGTGGCTATGGAGTATATATTTTATATCTGGAGAGTGGAGTCTCTCTGCTTCCTAATGATGCGCGTTGCTTCCTCTGCCACACTCTTCCGCCATGATGTGCTGACTCACCTGAGGAATGGAGCCAGCCTTCTATGGACTAAGACCTCTGAAACTGTGAGCCCTCAAATAAACCCTTCTTCCTCTATAATTGTGCTGGTCATTTAGTCAGAGCAGTGAAAAAGCTGATTGAAACACCCCAGCAATGTGATGTTTAGTTACATGCAGTCAGACGCCATGACATTCCATTTCAAAGTTCTGATAATCTGGCACTGGCTGTATTTGTGGATAAATGATTTGAAAATTATCATCCTTCTTGGTTTTGTTGTTTTCAATATTGAGAGAACTTAAATACTACAGGGATTTTTATTTAAAAACTTGGACTTCAAGATGCACATCTTAAATACCTAAGGTAGCAGGCTTTTTTGGGGGGGGGTACTAGGAATTGAACTCAGGGGCACTTCACTGAGTCACATCCCCAGCCCCATATTTTAAATTTTATTTAGAGACAGGGTCTCACTGAGTTGCTTAGTGCCTCACTTTTGCTGAGGTTGGCTTAGAACTCATGATCCTCCTGCCTCAGCCTCCCGAGCTGCTGGGATTACAGGCATGCGTCATTGCGCCAGCGGTAGCAGGCATTTTGAAGTGAATCAAATCAGAGAAAATGTGATGCATTGCAGAAATTAATTATTCCCATCAATTCTGAACAGTATTGATCCTTACAGGAACTAAACTACAACAAAATATATCTTTGGGCTCTTCACCAAGTAGTGAAGGAAAAGTCAGAATGTTGAACATGATTGCCTCAGGGGACAAAAAAAGAGTTAATGATTATACTCCTTAAAAATGTAATTTTAAAGTGTTTTTTTTAATTTTAAAAAATCCTTCACTATTATTATTTTTTGCTTTACTACCTTCTTTGCTATGTCATTTAAGTGACTTCACCACCTGTCAAAGTTCTAGGCATCTTGGAAACTTTTACAAACAAATGAAACACTTTGGTTTAATCTCTGTGGAGGGCAATTCAGATATTTATCTATAAAAATGACCTATACCAGGGCTGGGGATATAGCTCAGTTGGTAGAGTGCCTGCCTCACAAGCACAGGGCCCTGGGTTTAATCCCCAGCACCACAAAAAAAAAAAAAAAAGACCTATACCATCCCTTTGATTTAGTAACACCTCATCTAGGAATTTCTTTTGCAGATACATACACTACACATATATAAAATGACAGGTAAATGAGGTTATTCATTGTAGCCTGGTGTATAACAATAGAAGAATGGAGACCACCTATAGGTTTATCATCTGGGGGCTGAGGAAACTATGATATAGCTGTGCATCATATAAAACCATGATGTCGGGGTGTCTTTCTGTGCCATACATGCCTTTGAACTACCATTTGGGGGCAGAAAAGCTCGGGAAGTCCATGAGAGTCCATGTCTCTCATTCAGAGAGAGAAAGCTTCCTTGGCAGCTCTATGAGGTAGGAAACACCAACTATTTTTCCTGCTTATATATTCAACATTGCTGATGGCGCAGTATTTCCATTTTGATGCTAGATGTTTGCTGGGGTTTTTCCTACACATTGGTTACTTCCTCAGCAATACCAACAGGATGTTCTAGAGTCAGATCCCAGGGGTTAAGGGCTCAGTTTCAAAAGACTGAATATCCTACTTTGGACATCGGTCACAAGCAGTAGGTTGTCAGATACCCAGCTGTCTGAGCTGCTACACATTATACAGGGGTTCCCATGATCCCTTTCTTGGGTTTGATTAATTTGCTAGGTTGGCTCACAGAACTTAGCGAAGCACTCATTTATTGGCTTGTTATATTAATAAGGGGTATGATCAAAGGTATAGATGAACACCTAGATCAAGAGATACTTGGGGTGATCTGGAAGGGTCCCAAGTGCAGGAGCTTCTGTCCTGTGGAGGTGAGGTGCATGTGAATATGTTCACCAACCTGAAAGTTCTCTGGACCCCATAGGTCCCATAGTCCAGGATTTTTATTGAGGCTTCATTTTGAAGACACAATCCATTATGAATGCCAATTCCAGTCTCTCTCATGTCTCTGGAGAATATGGGTGTGGGGATAGAAGTTCCAAGCTTCTAATCATGACCTGGTCTTTCTGGTGATCAGCCCCCGTCCAGGAGCCCACTGAGAGCAGAAGATACTCCTTTCGCCCAGGAAATTCCTAAGGATTTAGGAGCTATGTGTCAGACACCCCTCTTGCCCAGAAAATTGCAAAGGTCTTACAAGTTGTGTGTCAGGATCCAAGGTCAAAAACCAAATATTAGAACCAAAGATTATCCTAGCACCCCTGTGTACAAGGGTTTTAGCTCTGTCTCAGGAACCTGGGGCGCAGGACAAAGTTTAAAACAAACATTTTCCCTGCCATTCCTATTGCTCAGGAAATTACAATTGTTTTAGGAGCTCTGTGCCAGGAACTGAGGACAGAAACCAATATTATTTCTTATTTCACAACAGATGTCTCTTTACTTTAACAAAATTTTAAAATAGCACCTTGAAGGAATCCATACAGATGGCCAGCATTTATTGGGTACTCATTTTATGCCAGGTACTGTTTAAAGCTACTTGTTGTTTATTAATCCTTAAAATAACCTTATGTAGTAGGACTTATGTTATTTTAAAAATTATTAATTTTTTTTTGGATGAGGAAATGAGCATAGGCACCTTCCCCCAAATAGCATATTTAACATAGTGGAACATGACTGGAACCTGGATCTGACTCCAGAGGACGATCTGGTCACATTGGAATAAATACAAAGGCAAATGAGGGCATAGCCTCTTATGCTGGTCTTGGGTGTGAGTCGTCGGGCATTTGCCATAGTGTCATTTGTAGTGGGCAGGTTAGGGTGGGCAGAGGGGACAACAGGGACCAGCTGGAAGAAGCCTCTGAACACAAAGGCTGGGGGTAAGGAATGGAAATGGAAGGAGGAATGGATCTGGGAGATTTTGTTTTGAGGATTTGGTAGAACTTGTGCCAGGCAAGGTTACAGAGGAAGCAGAGAGAGAATAGCGTGCTCTACATCAGGGAAGAATGAAGGAGCCACAGTAGCCTGCTCTTGGGTTCAGGGGCATGGAACACCATTGGGTGCTCTGACAATGGTTTTCAGAATCTCTCTCATTTATGCCCAACATAGTTCTTTCAGGTGATGCACAGATGCTGTTAGCTCCCCTCCATGATTCCCCCTCCTTACCCTTCCTCACTAAGTGAAGCACTAGAGGCCCCGAGAAAGGCTTTCCCTGGATGCAAGATACTTGGCCCTGGCTTGGGGAGGCTGGACACATGGAGGAGTTAATATACCCTGCAGCAGCCTTCAGAGGCTGATGGATAGGAGCTGGTAGATAAATGCTCCAACTTTCTATGTCCTCAGTTTGTCAAACTAAGTTAGGTGCCACACCATCTCTTGAGGGGCCCCCAGCCACCCAAATGCCATATCTATTTGGGCACCTGCTTGGTGACCTGGCTGGCTTCCTGACTCCTCTGACTTGGTACTGGTGAGTTCCCACTTCACAGATAAGGCAGGCTGGTGTTTGAAGAGGTCACTCAGGCAAGAAGCAGTCAAAGAAGGACCCAGCCCAGGGCTATTGGATTCCAAAGCATGTTGCTCCTCAGACGAGGTTAAAGGTCCCTCCCAGGCCCTCCCCAGCAATTGAGACTCCAATTTTGACACCAGGGAGATGGAGGACATAGGAACTATACCATTAGTTAAGGGTTGAGAGTGGAGATAGTAGAAATGACACTTTGATGGCCTTCTCTGAAAGTCTTGCAGCTTGCCTTGTCACTGTGAAAAGCAGTTTTGAAATCTCCTGTGATGAATGTATTCTTGCTCTCTTGATACACAAGGGGGAGCATCTAGCACAGAAATGAGAACACCAGGGCAAGAGCATTCCTGGTCTTGGCAGAGAACAGCTCTCTTGCTCTTGCCGGCTCATTATAAAAATCCTTTTTCTTTTTCCTGAATGATTTGAAAGCAAATTGCAGACATCCTGAGACTTCACCCATAAACACTAAAACAGGATTTTGAAACTAAGAATAAAAACATTCTCCTACCTAACCACAATTTTATTATGATGTCCAAGAAGTTTAATATCCATGCAACATTACCTCGTATACAGGATGTACTTACATGTCTCTAAATATCTCCAAGATGTCCTTTTTTTGCTTTTTTTCCTCAGTCCAAAATCAATTTTGCATTCTCTTAATATTAGATCATGGTCATTTTTCTGGAATGTTTTGCTACAAAATGTTTAGAATTTTTACTGGTTATCTAATATTCCACAAGGCCTCTTTGCTATGATTTATTGATAAATTTCTTCTTGGCTCTTATTGATTATTCCTAATTATAAATATAATATGGTGTCAAGTGGAACTTTCTCAATTTTGACTCAATTCAGTAGATAATTGGAATAAAAAATGAGTGTGAGATTGATTGTTATGTATGGAATTCATGGAGTGCCACAGCTCAGGTTCCCTGGAGGGACTATGAAGGAGGCTTATGGGGGAGTGTCTTGGGACCAACACCTGTGGGGAAATCAAGCAGGATGAGACAGGGAAGCGTGGAACTCTGCTGCAGTCACTACAACAGCCTCAGCCAACCCCAAGCAGGTTCTAGAGCTGGCTTAGACTTCAGAGCTGTTCCTTGTTGAGGCAAGGAGGTTGGGCCTTAACCCCTATGGGGACCATTAGATGCAGGTTGCCTCTGGGAAAAGGATGTGACCTTGGTGTATCTCTTCAGCTTAGAGAAATTTCTAGAGACTTGGGGTAGGGATGAGGGCCTCATCCTGAAGGGGAGAACTGGACTAGGGTTACAGCATCCACCACACCAGGGAAATACTTATGATCCTGTTGCCTCATCTTGGATCCCCTCAGCCAAACTGAATACATAAATGATCAGAGTACGTGTGTGGGGTGAGTTTGCCACAAGAGAGTCAAGGATTTGGAAGGTTCAGAAGGACGGAGGAAATACATTTTCTGCCACTGGGGGCAAAGAGAACTGGCTAGATTAGCCAATGGCAGCTCAGGAAATTACAATTGTTTTAGGAGCTCTGTGCCAGGAACTGAGGACAGAAACCAGGACAGAGAGCTGCTTTGGGTCCTGTGCTCCCAGGGTTTGCTGGGATAAAGGATGAGAGTGTTTCCTGGGGCTCAGGTGTAGGCTCCATGGGAGGGACAGTTCAGGGCTAGACCACTTGTGAAAACCTTTTATTCTGAATAATTTAAGACTTAGAAGAAGTAGCAAAAATGAGAAGCTCCCATGTGCCCTTTGTCCAGCTTCCCTCCATGATAACATCTTACAAAACCATAGTGTGTAAACTGGGGAATTGGCGTTGAAATTGGTACAATGCTATGAATTAAACTGTAGACCACTTGATTTTCATCTGTTGTTACATGCGTGCCTCTGTGTGTGTAGTATTATAAAATCTTATCACATCTACGGGTCTGTGAAATCATCACCACATTGGGACACCATTCCCAGGTTCCATAACTACAAAGAAACTCCCTCCTACTGCAGCTGTGAGATCTGGCTGCCAACCCTAATCCCTGGCAACCACTGATCTGTTCTCCATCATTAGATCACTAGAATTTTGTCATTTCAAGAGTATTATATAAATGAATGCACACAGGTCAAATCACTGAAAAGCTGCCTTTTTTTTTTTGTTCCCCAGTCAGTATAACATCCTTGAATTCCATCCCTGTTGCCGTATCAATAGTTCATTCTTTTTCTGTCTTAGAAAAATATTATTTGTTTATCCATTTGGAGCAGAAGTCAGTTTAATTCCTGCCCACGAGGATCATCTGGAAGGATGAGAAGAAGCCAAACTGTGAAGTTTGACTGGAGAGAACCCTAGAAGGAGGAGCTGAGAATGGAAACGTTCCCCTTGTTCTCATTATTTTTTTAATTTTAATTTTTTTTTGTTGTTGTTACTGGGGATTGAACCCAAGGGTGCTTTACCACAGAGCCACATTTCCAATCCTTTTGAATTTTTTTTTTTTTTTTTTTTTTTTTTTTTTTGGTGCTGGGGATTGAACCCAGGGCCTTGTGCTTGTGAGGCAAGCTCTCTACCAACTGAGCTATATCCCCAGCTCTGAATTTTTATTTTGAGACAAGGGTCTCAATAAATTGCTGAGGCTGGCCTCCAACTTGGAATCCTCCTGTCTCAGCCTACCGGGTAGCTGGGATTACAGGCACGGGCCACCAGGCTGGCTTGTGGGAGTTATTTTTGATCTTTTGTTCATTGTTACATCCCCAGTGCTTAGGATAATGCCTGGCAAATAATGGATGCTCAATGAATATTTAACGCACGTTGAATTAATAAACTGTAGTCATTCAGATCAATACATAGTTTTTTTTTTCTTTTGTAATAGGACTCTTCCCTCATTCTGATCATTCAGCATGTTGTTATCTATTTCAAAGTTGTCAAGTAATTCTTGTCATCTTAGAGAAGCCGTTTTCTGTAATTCTGTGACAGCAACCAAGATTTCTTTAGCACTTAATATATGCAGGCATGGTAATAAGGTATAATAATACCTTAGGACCTTAGGTATTATTTAGGTATTTTCTGCAGGAGGAAATTTTGACCCAGAGAGGTGAATAATTTGTGGCAGACTTGGGTACAGAGCCTGCGTACTTAACTATTGGCCTTTACAGGCTATTGAAGCTCGTTTCGTTTTCTTTTCCGTTTGGTACTTAACTGTGCTTAAGTCAGCAATAAAGATCTCTCAAGGCTCAGAGCCCAAACCTGTCAAAGGCGACAGGCTTTATCTCGCAAGGCTTCAGGACCACCTATTGCTTTTGAATCTTAGGTGGCGGGAAACGTCGGGTAGGTGTGGGAGGGGCGGGGCCGCCGGGCGCCGCCAGCCAATGAGAGCGGGCGGCGGCCTCCCCTCCCCCTGCGGCCTGCACGCGCCAAAATTCCAAACGGGACTGCGCACCGCTCGCGCTGTCTCCCTCCGCCAGGCTCACCGAGCCGGAACTACATAAGGAAAAAAAGAAGTCAAACGTTGTCCGGCCCGGATGGGCTCAGGTCCTCCACGCTGTCAGCGTGTGTTGGGTCCACTTGGGCCCGGCCTTCTGTGCTTGCCAGATAGGAGAGCTTCGAGGTCGCCGGTTCAGGGCGGCGGAGTGGGCGGGGCAGACGGCGGAGGGATTCCGGGAGTCAATGTCTGCGTGTAGAGCGACACTGAGCGTCTGAGTTCCCAGGTGGCTTGCTGGCGCTCCCAGGGGCTTCTCTGCCGCATCGAGCAGACTAAAGCCTGTAGTTTGGAGTGGGTATTTGTGACCTCTGTGTGTCCAAATTCATCTGTCAGAGCCCTGTTCCCCAGCGTATTGGTATTTGGAGGTGGAGCCTTGGCAGGTAATTTAAGTTTAGATGAGGTCCTGCAGGATGGAATTAGAGCTGTTATGAGAGGAAAAGGGAGACCAGGGCTCGCTCTCTGCTGTGTGAGACGCACCGAGAACGTGGCCACCTGCAAGTGAGGAGAGCCCTCGCGAGAAACTGAGCTCTGCCAGCCCTTGCTTGGACTTTAGTCTTCAGAGTTATAAGAACAGATTTTTGTTTTTTAAACACCACCCAGTCTATGGTATTTTGTTATGGCAGCATGAATAGACTAAGGCATAAGGGGGACTGTGAAATGCTGTTCATATCCTCAGGGGCCCTTGTCAACTTGTTCTTGCGGAGCCTCTCTGTCCACTGTGAAGGGTTGTGGAAAATTATATTCCTATAAAATAACTCCCCAAGTAAAATGAAGGGACGATATGGCTTGAGAAACGGGAAAGGAGACTGATCAACCATTAAACCTCTCCCAGTGCATTCCTGATAACAATGGGCCCTGGGGAAAAGGGTGGATGTGGAATGCTAGGCCCTAAACCTTGACCTTCCCAAGGTCAACCTAATCCTGAATGACATTGGGCAAGATTTGAACACTCATCCTTCAGCATCTAATTTTAACCTGTACAGCTGGCCCCTGACGGTCAAAACTGCAGGTACACAATGATTACATCCTCCTCCTCCTATCCTATAAAATCAGGATCCCCCCTGTAACTGAGGGCCATTTTCCATCCGGAAAGTGGACCCAAATGGGGCCATTTTCCAGCAGGAAAGTGGACTCGAATGACCACCGACTCTGCGAAGGAATAAAGGCTTGTCTGAATCTGTCGAGGTCTGCCGCCCGTTTTTTCCTTTTTGCGCTTACACACTGCTCTTTGCTAATGTTCACACCTGATGAGATGGACACATTGCACAGCTGGGGAATGAAAAGGATGAGGACTTAAGGGCTGAGGGTCATGAAGTCCGTGTCCCATCTGAAGTATCTCTTGATAGGACTATTTCTCTGCATCCCATACTGTGGTTGAAACCAGATTTCTATCATTTATCTAAGTGCTCCATTTAAGACAAAGAAAATGGGATAAAAGATGTTAATATTGCTTTTGCAAGCCACATATTAACAAAAAAGACTTTCAAAGCATCCTTATTTGTGTGGAACGATAGTGATGGTGCATGCAGTTATTTGGTGAGATGTTTTGTTTCTTCCTGAAGGAGTGGGGATGCACGAGTGAGTTCGAAGTCTCTTTGATATTGACTGTTCTAATCAGCTTGACTTGATGACGTTTTCAATATTGTAAGAGGAGTATCAAACTTATATAAGAAACCCACTTTCTAATATTCATTTTTGTAAGTTATTTATGGTTAATTGCCTATTAACTTGTATATAGTTCTCACTGCATAAGTATAGATCCAATATATACATGTGCTTATATTTTAATAAACCAGAATATTTTGGATTTTCAGAAAAGTTGCAGAGTCCCAGTATATCCTTACTTACTTTAGTTTCCTTATATTGCATTAACATCTTATATTATCATGGAACTTTTTTTCAGAATCAAGAAATTAACGTAGGTGTATTGCCGTTAACTAAACTCTAGACTTTATTTGAATTTCACCAGTTTTTCTGCAGATGCCCTTCTTCTACACCATGAGCCAATATAAGATGGTGCATTGCACTTAATTGTCATGTCCCTAGTGCTTGAAAATGTCCAAAGCTAAGAAATGTGTCATTAACCCTGGTATCACCTTCCTTCTTACTACAGCAGAATAGGTGAGATGACTCAGGTGGTTAACTGCCCTCTGTTAGACACTTTGTGCCCATTGCCTCCATATTGCTTCTTCTATTGCTTTTCTAGGTCTGCCACAGCAAATTACTATACACTTGATGCTCAAAACAATAGAGATTTATTGTCTCAGTTCTGGAGACTAGAAGTCTGAAATTAAGGTGTCAGCTAGGTCTTGCTCCCTCTGACAGTTCTGAAGAAAAATCCTTCTTTGCATCTTCCTGGCTTCCTGACTGTGGTTCCTAGTGATCCCTGGGCTTCCTTTGCTTACAGGTGGATGGCTCCAGTCTCTGTTTCCATTTGATATGGCCGTCTCTCTCTTTCTCTGGGTGTTCTCTTTTTACAAGAACACCATTAGATTTAGGGCCTGCCCTTATCTACTGTGACCTTAATTATATCTGCAATAACCCAATTTTCAAATAGGGTTACATCCTAAGGTTCTGGATAGACGTAAAATTTAGGAGGGACACGGTCTTTCTTCAACAGTTACTATTGTGGTTTGGATGTGAGGTGTCCCCCAAAAGCTCAGGTGTGAGACAATGCAGGAGGGTTCAGAGAAGAACTGATTGAATTACTAGAGTCTTAACTCAATCCGTGGATTAATTACCTGATGGGATTAATTGAGTGATAATTGAAGGCCAGATGGGGCATTGGGAGTGTGGATCTGGGGTATATCTAGTGGAGACTTCTCTCTCTGCTTCCTGATCATCATGTGAGCTGGTTCCCCCTGCCACACTGCCCTGCCTCACCTTGAGCCCCGAGGAATGGAGCAGGATGTCTGTGGATTGAGACTTCTGAAACCGTAAGCCCCTAAATAAATCTTTCCTCCTCTACAGTTCTGGTCGGGTCTTTTAGTCGCAGCAGTGAAAAAGCTGACTAAAACAGTTACTGAAGCTCTTTCTGTTGAGGAGAAAGGGGCAGAAAGTAACCCAGCCAGATGACAAAAAGTGGCTGAGCTGAGTTGGCGTACATTCTCCTGCCCTTGGCCAAATTGTCTTCCTTCTTGCCAGGTGCCTGTCACTCCACTGCCATCACTCCTCTCCTTTCATTGCTTATTTTCTTATTCACAGATAACTGGGATGTTAGTTTACCCTCATTTCAATGGCAGGAAACAATTGGGGTTATCAGCTGCTGAGGTGGAGAGATGGGAAGGTGTGCAGGGGAAAGTCAATCTCCTCAAAAGTTAGTGTTTTCTTTTTGGAAAATGAGGAAGATGAAGCATCTGATTTGGTGGTGGTATGTATCCCATAAGGTCAACATGTGAAATCCTTTGGAAAATCCAAGATGTGTGACCCTGAGGGATTTTTATAGAAAAAATTTCAGAAAGTTAAGGACTCCATTGCTTACCTATTATTCATTAGCTTATATTCTTGAATTCTACATTGTTGACATACCTTGAAGTCTGAGATAAATGAGCAAGGAACAGAAATAAAGCAGCACAGATATTCAACATTACCCATAATTTTAGGTTGCAATTTGGTCTTTCTCAGGAAGTAGTTTACTTTGATCTCTGCTAGGTTACAGCAAAAATTGATGTCATTTACTGAACATGTTACTTTGTTTATGTTACTTAGCTTTGTGCCTTCCGATTGCAGAGTAAGGAAAAGAACACATTCAAGTTCCTAGCACAGCTTCTTTTATATTATTTTAAAAAATCAATAATCCTATTGTTACTAATATTATTGACATTATTGGTACGCAGTGGTAAGGAGCTCTATATTTTTGGCTTATGAATATATATTATTAAAAATCTTTTAAAATATTTTGAATAATTTTAGACTTAAGAAAAAGTATAAAAATAGTACAGAGAATTCCCACATATATTTCACCCAGTTTCGCCTAATATTGGCATCTTATGCAACCACAGTATAATGATCAAAAACAGGAAATTGCCGGGCATGGGCATGGTAGCCCATGCCTGTAATCCCAGCACCTGGGGTGGTTGTGGCAGGAGGATTGTGAGATCAAAGCCAGCCTCAGCAACTTAGCTCCAAGCAACTTAGCAAGACTCTGTGGATCTCACATTGAACTTAGTTATGAGAAAGAGACTAACAACCTTCGCTGATTTAGTTTTTCCTTGTCTTTCAAGATCTTGACACTTCTGGAGAGGGCTGTTCAGGGAGTATATCTTCCCATTTGGATTTGTCTGTTTTCTCAGATAAAATCTATATAATACAGTTTTGGCAGGAATACTTCAGAAGTAATGTCATGTCTTTCCCCACAGCATCAGTATGTTATTACTGGTGCTGTTAACCTTGATCTTTTAGTTAGAGTGGTGTCTGCCAAGTTTCTCATTGAAAATTTCTGTTTCTCTCTGTGACTGACAATATCTAGGGAGATGCTTTGAGGCCACACAGGTATTCTGTTTGTCTTCCTTTTACTTACTGGTTTTAGCGGAGTACAGGCTTATGTGTATTTAATACTGTCATATTTATTTTGTTGCTCAAATTGTTCCAGCTTTGGCCATTAGGAGCTTGAACAGGTCGGCTCCTGTATCCTTTCTACATGCCCTGTCATTTCTGGGTATTTTCTTAATGTTTGACACTTTTTATCCTGGACTTATATTTTTTTCTCCCCAACCCTGAAATCAACCAGTTCTCCAAGGAGCTCTAATTCTTTGTTTTTTACTGGAGAATGGATGTTCCTTGCCACTAAGGTCTCTGGTTCTCTGTGGGCAGAATTAGAAAATTTATTTGTGTACACCAGGACACTTATCTTTATTTATTTCAATATGTACCTATTTCAATATGTAAATATTAAAAGGCAAACGCACAGGTATTTTATACAGCATTTGCCTCCCAGTGGTAAAGAAAAGAAATAGACTTAACATACTGCAGTCAATAGTACTTATTTAGTTTGTTTTATGTTGTGATTCAGGTATTTGAAATGTCAGAGAAAAGACCTGATTTCACATAATTCTGGAATCAGAAATTAAAAATCACAGAGGCATTCAATTCACATTTCCTAAACTGATGCTCCCTGTGATACTAATCTGGGAGGTGTTAGTAGGATTATCCTAATAAAAGGGTTCTGTGGTAAAATAAGTTTGGGAAATGCAGCATACTGGATCCCCCGTATTGGTGCAATACTATCCAGGTATTATTAAAGGAATTTTAAAAAATGTGTTTTCTAAAAAAATTTTATGTTAAAAAAATAGTCATCAAATTTCTTTATGAGGCAGAAGATAGAAGAAATGACATGTGTTTGCTGTCACACAACAACAAATAGCTGCTTGTAGGATACTTGGGGCTAAATGTTGGTCTCTGCAAAGACCTGAAATATTTCTGGTGGGTGTGACCACATTCCTTATTGAGGGAAGCTGCCATGAGCTATCTTCAAGTGACTAGTAAAACCTAGGGAGAAAATTGCATTAACTTTATCAAAGGGCAGACATATTCTTCAGGAAAAAAGAGTGTGCTACGTTCCTGCCATTGAAATATGATTTCCTAGGACTTAATGGAAAAACTAACAACGAAGACAAAAAAAAAAAAATCCTGTTTCAATGTAGTCATTTTGTGGACAAAGGTAGAAACCTACAATCTTTCCTCCACCACAGCTTTTCATATTTAAACCTTCTATTTTTAATCTGATGGTGGAACTCACAGCTAATGCTTATGAGATCTGTGTCTAGACAGTTGAGAAAAACAGGAAATGAGTTACATTGTCATAGCTTCAGAGAATTTAACCTTATGTCTTCTAGCTCCAAGCTGGGCCTGCTTTAGAAAAACATTCCTTCTCTCCTGAGAATTTCAGGGCATTTAAGGAACTATAATCATCCAGGGCCTCTGTAGGGAGCACAAATAGCTATTTTGGTAGAAGAGGAAATGAGAGCATGAGTTTACTGTGCTTGGACCATAAACTGAATGCAGTCACTTGCAGGAACATGTTTTCTGTGCTCTTCTGAATTCCAAGTGTGCTCTCAGCTCTCTCTGACTGTGTGCTCCTGAAAGGCAAGAGCTCAGCCTTGAAACTCATTCTCTGTGCTGGGCATCAAGTGTGATGCTGCAGGACTTGCCCTCCAGAAAAGTAAGTGAAGAAGAGGTAGCTGACATTTATGGGACATTCTCCATGGGCCAGGCACACAGGCACACAGAAAGCTAAGCACATTACATTTAATCTTCACAATGACCACAGAAACTCCCATTTCCCAGCTGGAGAAATGAAAGCACACAGAGTTAAGGAATTTGCAAGAGGAGCACAACTGGCATTTGGACCCAGATCAATATGATTCTAGAACCTATGCTTGTGGTTAGTATGCTCTACTATTATAGGGAAGTTGTGAAGATTAAATGAGATGATATGTATAGTAAAATTATCACAGTCTCTTATTCAAAGGAAGCAACACAATTAATTCCTGTTATTATATAAATAAGATAATGCTGTTCTTCAGTATTAAGTAGATGATGCCCCTCATCTTCATCCTGATGTAAGACTCACAGTGCTTAGTGTTCTTAAGTGTTTACTGAATCAAAGTGAACTGAATAGTGATGGTGAGGATTTGTGCTCAGTGGTCTTATGACTATGATGCGGTGGTGGGTTAAAGATACAGTGATGGTGACAGTTGGTTAGTTTATAGAGTTCCTAAGCAAGTAAAGGGAATTGGCCATCACTGAGACAAAACCTGTAGTATGGACCGTATTCACCACTGCTTCTTAGAGTCTAAGAAAGGACTATGTAACATAGGTAACAAGTACTACACTAACTGCCTGCTTTGATAGATTCTGTCAAAGGTGGTAGAGACACAATATTAGATAAGACATAATCTTTTGCTCATGGAATTTATAGTCCATTAGGGAAAGCATAAAACAATAATAAGAACAAATTAAATCATTAGAAATTGTGCTAAGTGTCATGAAGGTAATAATAAAAGTGTTATAATGATACAAAATAATGGATTTGGGACATGGGCAGGAGGTCCAGATCCTATGTTGCTTTAGGAAAACATCCCTCCATACAAAAATAAAATATGGAAAACAAGTGATAGCTAAAGTGATAAAATACAGTGGACATCCAAGTAGAATGGTGTATGCCTATAATAATCCCAGTGACTGGGGAGGCTGAGGCAGGAGGATTGCAAGTTCAAGACCAGTCTCAGAACTTAGCATAAGCAACTTAGTGAGACCCTGTCTCAAAGTTTTACATCATAAATAAAAAGGACTGAACATGTAGCTTTGTGGTAAAGCACTTCTGGGTTCAATCACAATACAAAAAGAAAAAGATACAATGGACAGTAAAATAATTTTGAAAATTTGTTTTTAATATAAAGTTAATTATAATCCAAATATGTAATAACATTTTTCATCTTTTTATTAAAAATATAATTACATTAAAAAGAAACTATTTAAAACAAAAAAAGAAACTATTTAAAACATAATCTCTTTAACCTAAGGTGTCGTGGCACGCACCTGTCATCTGTGACTTGGAGCCTGAGGCAGGAAGGATCAAAGTTCCAGACCAACTTCAGCAGATTAGTGAGGTCTTAAGCACCTTAGTGAGGCCCCGCCTCAAAAAAAAAAAAAAGGTGGCACATTTAAGACCTGATGATAAGCCTAGGAAGAGGGAACCATACAAAGACTCTGAAGTGGGAAAGAGCATGACAAGTTCAAGGACCTGAAAACGGATGAGAACAGCTAGAGCATAAAAGGATGAGGTGAGTGTGCAAAGAGGCAGTACCAGCTCATCTAGGGCCTGATTGCTTTTGGTAAGAAATTGGGTTTTATTCTAAGTTTAATGGACATCTTTGAAGAGTCCTAAATAGGTGAGTGCCATGCTCTGATATTCTGCTGTGTGGAGAATAGATAGATAGGACAAGAAGGCTGTTGGGGTTTATAGTACCCATAAAAAAATGATAGCGGCTTGGACCAAGTTGCAGCTATGGGGAGAAAGAAGTGGGTAGATTTGAGAATTGACAAGACCTGATCTACAAGTATTGGATGTGAAGGATCAAGGAAAGAGGAGAAATATGTGAATGATTCATAGATTTCAGTTTGGGTAAATACAATCTCAAGGGGTGTATAATAAACAAATATGTAAAATTATTACTATCTTAGTCAGTTTTTGTTAGGTTCTGCTCCAGTAACAAATAACCCCTAATTATCTGTAGTTTATATGGCAATAGCTTATTTCCCACCTGTGTTACATGTCTATTTTGGGTCTTCTGTGGCTTCTTTAATTGGGATTCAGGCCAAAGGAGTGGCCCTGTCTGGGTCACGCCAATATGTGGCATGTGCAGAATTGCTATAGTAGAACCGTCAGGGTTTCTTACAACATCTACTTGATGTAAAACATCTACTGAACAGTGCACACATCACTGCTGTTTACACTACATTGGCAGATGTAGGAGTCATACATCCAAGTCTGATGTCAGTGGGGCAGGAAGTATTATTCTCTTGTACAAAGGATTAATCATTGGAACACTTGTATTGTACACTCCAATTTCAAGTTATGGGATTCATCATCAGGACATTGATTGTTTTGTTGGAAAATAAGGAAATAGCCCTTGTGTCAAGGATTTCCATGTGCCTTTCTTAAGGATAAAGGAGGGTATGTAGAATTTGGGAATGACTAATTTGTGGATTTTCTCAAATAGAAGAAAACTTAAAAAACCATTTTAGAACTTGTTATCCATTTTTGAGATGTTAAGATCTGAAATTACTTAATGTTCCACATTGAAAAGTCTCCTTCCTAACTCCACATCCCAGTCAACTAGTAATCCTCCTATGTTTGGCAAGGGCCAGGTGAGACCATGGAAACTGGTAGAAGAGGACATCTTGAGTAGTTCCCATTGTCATGTGTTCCTAAGAGGGAAAATTAATGTAAATACCTAGAAAATCGTGAAAGGCCATTGCAAGTTCAAGAGTAATCTATCTATCAATGTCATTTATCTTTTTTGTGGTTCCTTAAGAGTACATGGAAAGGAGAGCGACCTGAGTGGAGTACATCTTGATTTCAATGTAGCAAATGGCACAGGACCTCAAGATACAACTGGGAACACGATGGAGAAATGTGGCTGCCAGACTCACAGCTGGGTATGTCCAAGGCTTGAGGAGCTACTACACACCCAGGTGCTAGTGTGTTACAGGTGGAGAAACTTGCAAGAGAAGTTTGCCCCTTGGTCTCATCCTTTTGGATATATTCTGTTGACAACTTGAATAAAATACAGAAAGTGTGCTTTCTCAAATCTGAAGATCAAAGAGAGATGACAGAGACAAGATTTCAAAAAAATCTTTTGAGAGTTCAAGAAGAGATGGAACCTAGGATAACAGAACAGTGATGGAAACGTCAAGTCCTACATCTAGCTTAAAAAAAGTTCAACATGAGGGAAAGCCAAAAGTTCCAGGTTTTTGGTTGACAGGGAGCATAAAATGGGCCAATAGGAGTTTATTATTACACCCCATAATTAATTCCATCTTAATGTGTACATTAAAATACTATGCATTAACATATCTGCATATGTTAATGGAGAGAGAAGGGGATGAGTTGCCCTGTATCTGCACTGTTTGTGCCACTCCTGGAGTCTGTATCTTGATGTTCTGGAATGCTTTCAGGGGCAAAGGGTGGATAGTGAAGGACTCAGAAATAATCACAGAACTGTCAGAGGAATTGAGTGTGGTTAGTCCAATAAGGAAAAGATTAGGGCAGAACTGTCACTGCATATTTAAAGGGTGAAAGTGTGGAAGTGAATTCAAGTTATGTTGTGGGTGTCAGAATGGCACCAATGAGCAGATATCCCGGAGAGGGGGATTGTGCACTGCCAGGAAGGCTTTCTTCCCAGAGCTATTTTAAGTGATGAGCTCCTTGTCATTAGAAGTCAGTGTTGCTGGAATCAAAGTGGAGCCTGCATGGCCATGTATTAGAGGTGGTGGAGACCAAAGAACTTTCCCTCAGTGGGGAGGGAAGTGTTTCTACCATGGCCTGGTCCCACACATATGTATCATGTAAGCTTTGTTTGCTGGTCCTGTTGTCCTCTGTTTTAGTTAGCTTTTTTGTATCTGGGACCAAAAGATCTGACAAGAACAACGTAGAAGAGGAAAAGTTTATTTTGGTTAATGGTTTCAGAGATTGAATCCATGGTCAGCCACTCCAAAGCTCTGGACTGGAGGTAAGGCAGAACATCATGGTGGATAGGCATGGCAGAGGAAAGCAGATTCGGACATAGCACCAGGAAGCAGGGAGCAAGCTCTGCTCACCAGGAACAAAATATATACCCCAAAGGAACACTCCCAGTGACCTACCTCCTTCAGCCACATCCTACCTGCCTACAGTTCCCACTTAGTTAATTCATATCAGTTAGTTAACCCATTGGTTAGGTCACACTGTCATAGGAAAGCAGGGAGCTGAAACTCCAAACCTCAGCTCTTGTGTTCCAATGAAAGAAAATTTAAAGTCGGACATCAAAAGCCATGTAAGAGGACTTCATTATAAATGAAAGTAAAGTGAAAAGTGAGGCAAAAGTAAAGTAAACAAAGTGAAGCTCAAGCAGAGAGCACTTTCAAGAGAGGGAGAGTGGGCTGTCTCTAAGCAGAGAATGACAAAGGAGACAATGGTTGACAAACTTATTACTGGTTGATGTTTACCAGTAGAACTGGAGTCTCCTTCAGCAACCTTCACCGATCCAGGTGTTCAATTCCTCCTTCATGGGGTGGTGGAGTTTTAAAATTTATTTGGTCCTTTCTGGATTTGTCATGGTGACCATCTAAATGGGGGTGGGGGGCTTCATCTACAAGTCAATCACATGTTAATGTGGGCATTGGGCTCAGTAGCTGGTCAGAAGTTACCAGAGTGCACCTGTGCTACTAAAGGGATCTTCCTTCCCAGACAAATGGAGACACGTATAGCCATAATTCCTAGCTTCACACCAACCTCAATGGACCCTGTCAAGAGTTAGTCCCATTAATTCTCTTCTTTTGACATATGTTTCCATTAGCTCCTTTGCTTCTGTTTACTTTCTACAGACTAAATACCACCCTTTGCTTTCTTATTCACTTTGAAAGTAGTTTTAAGAAGACCCTAAAGTAATGTGAAGAATGCTTGTGACCCTTGCCATGCAGTTCATGCTCATTGCTAGAAACTACCTACCAACACCTCTCATAATCATTTCACCTCGGAACATTCTTATACTGTGTCACACTTGAGCTTTTGGGAAACACCTCATATCTAAACTGTAATATTCTCCAACACAGCTCTTGTACTCTGCATGGTAACTGCATATCCAATCATGTTACTCACCTATTGCCTGGGGCTTCCATTCCCCTCAGAGGTCTCCTGACCTGAAAGCCCCGTTGTGTGACAGCCTTGAGATGTCTCATGGTTTCTGTGGTTCTGAGCTTCCTTCCTCATGCTTAGTCTCTTGCCCCGCTTTCCTGACAATCTGGATGTGAAGCCCATGACAAAGGCCTGTGGTTGTCAGGGGAGGCTTGCAAGGTCAGAAGGTTCGTATGGGACCAAGGGAAGCTGAGGTTGTAAATGCAGAACAGATTCTGGTCTTGGATGGTCTCTGGATCGGAGTCCTGGAAGGATACCAGGACTCCAGTCGGATAATTTGAAGAGAGATTAATAAGTAGAGTGTTTTAAAATGTGTAGGCAGGGCCAGGAGAAGCAACAAAGGCCAATGCCATTAATATCAGGGGGCTGTGGCAGGCAGCATAATGGCTCCCCAAGATCTCTCACTGTCCTAAGCACCTCTTCCTCTTCCATGACAAAGAGGCTTTGCAGACAGGATTTACAGACCTTGAAGGATCTTGAATGGGGTGATGATCCTAGATTACTCTGGTGGGTTTGAGAAGATGGGCATTGCTAATGGTTTGGGGGCACCCTCATTGGTGTATTGCAAATCTTATGAGGTCAATTTTCAAACTGACCAAATATAGAGAGAATAGTACCTCTTCATTTACTCATCACTTAGATTCAACAATGATCTATTGAATGATTATGAGCAGGGGAATGATATAAATAGTATTTTAGAAAGCTCTTTTTAGGGCAGCAAAGTGGGCGGGTTGGAGGACTCAGCTCTGAGGTGAAGAGATGGTTCAAGCACCTCTTGAAAACTTCCAGGAAAACGGATGTTGCCAGTACAGGCAGTGTGTGTTAGTGTGTGGAGGAGGGATTGATCAGGGAGAGGTTTAAGGGCTGTAAGTGTCTCAGTTGTGGGTTTGTGTTTCATTGAATTAAGATGCTGTGGATTGTAAGATACAGTCCAAATTCAAAGATATTAAAATTGGAAAAGAATGTTCATCTTAGAATGGTGAAACACGATGGAGTTAAGAGCTGGGCCTGCCAGCCCTCTAGAACATTGTACATGAGCACATGATTGTTAGTGTGTGAAAAGATGCAAGATTTTGGTGTCAGGCATCCTGTGCATAGTATGATTAATGAACACTTCTGTTTTGTTTCTCTAGTTGGACTCCTGCTGTTCCTGATTAAATAACATGTTTTGGGGGATTTGTAAGGAGTGTCATAGGAATCTCTCAGTTTAGCAAAGTGCTACCCAGATGCAATGATGTCATTTATGAGACCATAGTCATGCTCAGGTCAGGGGTAGCCAAAGTTGTTATATTAATAAAAATGGATGTTTTGAGTGGCCGTGCAGGTAAATAATGGCCCGTTACTTCCTTTTCCAGAAGCTTTTCTGGGCTTCCAGAAAGAGCTTGGATTTCACAGGCAGATGGAGCTATTTTCCATGATTTTCCTCTCCAGTGTCAGGCCTGCAATCCTGTAATGACAGGATCCCTTGTTTGGGAGGTGGGGTGGTTACATAAACACTGTGGGAAAGCAGAGTTGGCCCAGGCCCCATTTGGACAACCTGAAATTGCCTTTTGGAGAGTGTGGCATCCAAATCAAACCAGCACCTGACTGAGGGGCAGGACACAGCTCTCTGTAGGAGCTGAGTGCAGGGGAGGAGGATCGACATGCCAGCAAGGGCCCCAGTCTTACCAGCCAGCAAGCCCTCTGTCTGCATGCCTGGGAACCCCAGGGTGAAGTTTTGCCTTTTTTGATTTGAAATTGGATTGAAAAATTCATGTGAATGTTTTAAAAAAGTCCAGAGCCAGATTTCCGTGTTGCAGGTTATTTTAGGACAATATTTTATCAGTTGCTGTTTTGGAAACAGCCTTTGCATTCCCAGAAGCACCCAGCAAAACTGGTCTCTTTTCACGCCTCCACTCCTCATGGAGTGTGGGTTCTGGACTCATGACACTCAAGTTTGAATCCCAGTTCCACTGTGTGTCCCTGGGCAAGCTCTTATCCTTCCTGTGCCTCAGTTCCCTCTTCTGTAAGATGGAAATAATAAATAGAACCTATTTGGAAGAGCTGTTGAGAAAATTGAGTGTTGCTTAGAACAGTGCCTTACCATTCAATATAAAAGGAATGAGAGTAATTGCAATATTGAACCCTAATACATGTTCAGTTTACTCTGTGCTGGTCACTTTTCTACATAAATTATTTAATCTTCCTAACCATTCTATGAGTACTTGCTATTTTTATCTCTGTAATAGACGAGGAAATTGAAACAGAAATTTGATCCATACAGTATAAGTTGATTATTACTGTGTCTCTGCTAAACCTTGTGCATATTTGATTGTAGAATATTCTAGTTAATGGTTCTCCTCATAAGTATGTGAGTTCCTCAAATCTGATGACTCTGGCTGTCTTTTTGTGACTTGATAAACCTAGTGCCAGAAAAGAAAAAGAAAAGGCATACAGCAGGTAAATAACGGTGAATAAATTGGCAGTAGTTTACTGGAAAGTTTCAATTTGGAGTATAAATATGAAAAGATTTGTTCCTTTTTTCAGTATTGGCTCCCAACCATATTATAGAACTCTTTGTGTCCTATAATGATGTAAAAAGTTGGCTCCCTGATGATGTTTAGGTCAAATTTTGCAGCTTTTCAGTTGTTGAGACATATTTGGCTTAGGTTTAAACAATGTTTTCTGTAGAGGGGCATGTATTAGAGAAAGTAAAGAGATCAGGGGAGGGGAGGGTAAGAATGGTAATGGGGGCTGAAAGTGATCAAAGTGTTATATGCACATATAGATATGCCATATGAGACCTGATGTTCTGTATAATTAATATGCACTAATAAAAAGGTTTTCTGCTAATCCCAGTAGCTCAGGAAGTTGAGGCAGGAGGATCACAAGTTCAAAGCCAACCTTGGCAACTTAGTAAGACACTATCTCAAAATAAAATACATAAAAGGGCTAGGGAGGGCTGGGGCTGTAGTTCAGTGGTAGAGCGCTTGCCTTGCACATGCAAGGCATTGGGTTCAATCTTAAGTACCACATAAAAATAAATAAATAAAATATTGTGATCTTCTGAGGTTGCTGATGACCCAACAAAGATACAAGTGAAAATGCAGATGGCCAAAGTGATGAAGACAAGAAACGCCATATAATCTCAGATGAGTATAGAAGCGGACCATATCTGCCCAATGGTCCTGTTGGTATAGATCATGTGACACCTAAAACAGGGTTTTACCGTAAACTGTGTCCACTCGTTTATACAAATGAAGAAGTTGCAAAGAAAACTCATTGCAGCAGCCTTCCTCATGACCAGAAATTAAAAAAATTTCTGAATAAATTGGTAGAATAAATTGGCAGGCAGAAGGAGGAGGTTCATATATGCAAGAAGCTTAATTTCAGAGAAAACAAGGTTCTTTGTTTTTAATGTTAACCTTTTAAAATACAATACTGATAGAAGAAAACTATTGTACTCTTTTGTTTTAGTGGAAAAATAATAGATGTCTGTTCATGTGCTAAGTGTTACAGGAGAAAAAAAAATACACATACAGTTAGTTTTTGTTTCATCAGAATGGCGACAGAAGTACATTGCAGAGACTGACTCTGTAAGCTACTTCAAGACAACTTGCACCGCTATGTAAAAGATAACATAGAACCATTCAGAGAAATGAAATTTAGTTGTTCCAAGCTTCAAAGAAATGTCAATTTTTGATTCCATTCAATGAACAAAACCAATTGTATTTTTATTACTTTCATCTGAAACATTGCATATTTTAATCTGAGCCTTGCAGACCTTTCTTCTGGAGTTTGAAGCTGTTTTGGTTGGCATTTCATTTTTAGAGAACTTCATGTGACATTGGCAATTCAAATGCAGGTGCCGTTTTCTTTTAATGTCATGATTTTGTTTAGTTAATAAGAAATATTAAGTAATTGGATTTAGATTTTGTAATTTTTTTCCCTGAATTCTTGATAGGTTTTAAATTCTAGTAGTCAGTGTATTTGCAGTGAAATGTAAAAATATTCACGTTCTCTTTGACCGATATTAATTTCTTGAGATTTACTGCTTGTCACTTGAGTCCTATAACTGTCATACATCTCTGGTAGAAGCAATATTTGATTTTTGAAGTGTGTAGACCATCTCTTCATATTTTCAAGATGTAATTTTTTTTATATTTAAAATTTTATTTCCTTTACACAAAAATCACAAAATTTCCCAAGTCACTTCCATAGTGTACTTAAAAAAATAATTTTTTGGGGGATGGGAATAGGAAAGATAGTAGAATCAATCAGCTATAACTTTCCTATGTTCATATATGAATACAGGACCAGTGTAATTTCACATTTTATATAACCACAAGAATGGGAAGTTACACTCCATGTATGTATGATATGTTGAAATACATTCTACTATCATGTATAACTAAAAAGAACAAATAAATTTTTTTAAAAAAAATTCAATAGGGAAAAGAAGTCTTGTGTTTTGAATTTCACCATTTTTATGAAGTTGAGAATTTTTCAAGATGTAATTTTTACATTTCTGCCTTTTAAAAAGTTTGGCCATAATTCTAGATGCACACTTCTAATTCATGTACCTGCACATGTGACCTTTGTTCACAGAAATTTGCATGCATTATCTGTGTTTACTTGTAACTCTCTGGTTATTTACTGCTTATTTCTGTGGATTCAAGTTACTGAAGTGAATACCAATAATAAGAAATTTTTAAAACAACTAAACATTTAAAAAATTTTAAAACAACATATTAAGAAAAAAAAAGGGCTGGGGATGTTGCTCAGTGGTTAAGGCTCCTAGGTTCAATTCCTGGTACCAAAAAAAAAAAAAAAAGACAGTTTTCTGTTGAGCTGGTTGAAGACCACTGGTTTAAATAATAAGCATAGACTTGAATTGTGGGGGCCATTGATTTAATCATTACACTTTACACACAGCGAAGCCTATGTCGTTGGGGTTTTTTCTGTCCCTAGAGCTGGTAAGGCAAAACAGGAAATGAAAAGTGAATCTAGCAAACAATAACAACAAATGCTTTCATAAAGCTTACTCTGTATCACGTGCACACACTCCGCACACAGAATGTATTTAATCATGTAAAACCATCGGCTCAAGTACTCCTCACAGCAAGGCCAGGCTACAGACCCCATGGTCACACTCATTTTGCAGATGAGGGGAAAGGCACACTGTTCAACACAGCTGGGAAGTGGCGGTGGACTCCACAACCTGTGCTCCTGACCATAGCACTGTGCCACCTCTCCCAAGGAAGCCCAGCTCCTCAGAATAATTTTGAATTTAAGAAAAAGCTAAATAGTAAAATATAATTAAAATGATTGGATACAATTTCAAAAATGCAGGAAGGGGGAGGCACACAAACACTTTTATGTGGGTCAAGAATGTTTCTTTCCCTGTGCTCTTTGGCATCTGCCAATATGACTTCTCAGGATGTGGTCATTGGCCAAATGCCTCTTACAGCCACTAGATTCCGCACTCCCTCTGGGTTTTCTCCTTCCCCCTCAGCCCTCTGAAGCCTTCTTTAAGTTTTCCTTGCCCTTGTTATTTTTCTGGGATCCTGTATTAGTTGGGGTTCTCCAGAGAAACAATCAGTAGGACGAGTCTCTGTATATGTAGACACACACACACACACACACACACCCACACGTATTTATTTCTCTATAGGGTGAGTATCTCTCTTTGATACATTTTATTCCTTAAGGCATTTTATGACTTAGAATAAAATTCCTTACAGTAAAACTTTATTCCTTAACATAAATATATCCATACATCCCCCATACATATCTATATTTAATGTTAAGAAATTGACTCATGCAATTGTGGGGCTGGCAAGTCCAAAATATGCACGTAGGCTGACAAGATGGAAACCCAAGGAAGAGCTAATGTCACAGTTTCAAGCCTAAAGTCAGTCTGGGGACAGATTTCTTTCTTCTTTGGAGGACCTCAGTCTTTTTTTCTTAAGGTCTTTGAGTGTTTAGATGAGGCCCAATCACATTTTAGAGGGAGATCTGCTTTACTCAAGGTCTACTGATTTAAATGATAATCACATCTAAAAAATTCCTTCAGAGCCACATCTGAACTGATGTTTGATCAAACAGCTGGGTACTTTGGCTTAGCCAAATTGACCCCAGGCTATTACAGAACTGCTGGAAGGGAGTTTGGGTGTGTGTTACTTTCCTTCAACACTGGCGAGGCTCTGGCACTGGGACCCTGGGGGACACAGAGCTTCAGTTCCCTCCAGTTCCCTCCAAAGGGGAAATCTGTCCAAACTTCCGAGTGCTTCCTGCCCCAGGACATCTGTCAATACCACCAGATGGACTTGGGTGGTAAGTCTCAGACTTCCAGTTTCCAAAGAAGAAACTTTGCTTACAGGGATTCAGGAAGAGTATGTTACAGGCTTGTGTCTCATCTCCTTTCCAGAAGCATAAACTCAGTTCTTCCTATTCTTCCTATTGGAGCTCCTCTAGAACTTTTTTTTTTTTTAAATTGGTAATGGAGACTGAACTCAGGGGCACTTAACCACTGAGCAACATCCCCAGCCCTTTTTTGTATTTTGAGACAGGATCTCACTGAGTTACTTAGGACCTTGCTAAGTTACTGAAGCTGACTTTGAACTTGTGATCTTCCTGCCTCAGTCTCCTGAGTCATTGGGATTACAGGCATGTGCCAAGGTGCCTGGCTTCCTTTAGTACTTTGTACCTGACTCTGAACACTTGAAACTTTGGATCTTGTGTTGTAGCCGATGTATATTTTCTTGCCCCCACTTCCCACCATATAGGTGAGTCCCTGGAGGGCCAGGGCTGAGCTTGCACTCCAGTGCTGCATCATGAATGTAGCTCACCCGAGAGAATCTACAAAGCTGCTTCTCGTGATGTTTCTTGGGCAGGGGAGGGATTGGTGTCAACCTCAATGAAGCCTACGTAAGACAGGAAGCAGAACGGGACATCCACCATGGACAGAGACCGATTTCTGTTTAACCTTTCACTTCTATGATCTAGGGACAAAAAAAAAAAAAAAAAAAAAGTCCTGCTGGTGAAATTCGTCTGTGAAAACAGTTAAACAGTTGTGCCCTCTATTTTCTGGCAGAGCCTGACACAGCCTGGGGTGGGGGCCATGCAGCTGAAGAGTAAGAATTTTTTTGTGGGGGTGGGAGGGAAGGGTGCTGGGAAGAACTGATAGGAGAAAGCTTTCTAGGTGTGAACTGCTAGATACGTAGTAGGGAATCTGCCAGAGAAGCTGTGCTAGTTTCCTGTCACTTCTGGAACAAATCACCACACATTTTAAAACAGCACCAAATCATGATTTTATAGTTCAGAAGGTTGGATCTGACATGGTCTCACTGGCCCAGGTCAGGATGTCAGCAGGGCAGCGTTCCCTTCTGCAGACTCTAGGGAGATCCCTTTCTGTGCCTTTCCCAGGTAGACCCTGCTTGTATTCCTTGCTGGTTGCTCTCTTTCCCCTCCTTCAAAGCCAGCCATGGTGTAGGGTCCTTCCCAGTGTGTCATACTGACTTCTTCTGTCTCCGTCTTCTTCCTCTTCTTCTTCTCTTCCTCCCCTCGCCCTCCTCCTTTTCTTCTTCTTCTTTTTTTTTTTTTTGTACCAGGGATTGAACCCAGGGGCCCTTGGCCACTAAGCCACATCCCAGCCCTTTATATTTTTTATTTTGAGACAGGTTCTCCTTGAGTTGCTTAGGGCCTCACAAAGCTGCTGAGGCTGGTTCTGAACTTGCGATCTTCTTGCCTCAGCCTCCCCAGTTGCTAGGATGACAGGATTACAGGTGTGTGCCACCATGCTTGGCCTCCCTCTTCACTTTTAAGGACTTGATTACATTGAACCCACCTAGATAGTCCAGGATGGTCTTTCCATTTTAAGGTGCTTAACTTAATCACATCTGAAAATTTTCCTTAGCCATGTAACAACATAGGTTTCAGGGATTGGGATATGGACATCCTAGGGAGTCACTGAATACCATACCTACCATAGTAGCCTTATGATTTCCATTTCAGATAAGTAATTAGCATAACTTATGACTTTAAATTGAAAGATAATAATTTAAACTTGTCTGAGCAGGAATTTAAAGTGCTTTTAAAAGCAAATGTGCTAGATTTATAATTGAAGTGCTTAAAAATCAAATAAAGTAGATTTATAATTATAGCTTTAAAATGTTTAAAAGAATTTTTAGTAAGTTTATAAAAGAGACATTTTTAAAGAGAGACTTTGTTTCATTTGAGTTTATTAACAGTAATGAAAGTCCCTCTTATTCTGAATTAAAATGTGCTATATTTGCAAATTGAATATTAAGATTCATTAGTTGAATTTAAAGGAAACTAATGAAACTAGGACTCTATATTCATTTCTTTATCAATGAACAAGAATTTTAAACCAAGAAGCTATAAATAATTCTGTCTATGCACATCCTCATGCTGATTCTTGTTCTGGTTCAGGGTAAGTATGTGGTCATAAGAAATTAAATCAAATTACATACGTTTTTATGAATGAATGTTTGGCTTTATGAATTCATTCAACTCTAACACTATGCTAGATACTATGCCATCCCCACAGGTAAGACTACAGTGACAACGCCCAGGAGCAGATCGTGCCATGGGAGACGAGATTTGCTCTGGGGGGCTTCAGTGAGGAACGGCCCTAAGGAGCAACAGTGCTAACCAGACAAGTGTCTTAGATAGATAGCCTGGGCAAAGAAGACAGCATATTTATGAAATGGTGAGATTTTTGTGATCCTGGTGAAGTTTAAAACTTATCTCTAATTGCTCTCATGTACCTTTTATCTAACTTTCTGACGGTGAATTAGTGACAAGATCAGGGTGTGTTCCAGTCAGCCAGTCATCCACAGGCAAGGAACCTGAGTAAATCATGGCCAGCTGAGAAGAGTGCATTCCTAACCCCGTGCTTAGACTTCTCGCTTGGGGAATAATAAGGATGGTTCGTGTTTGTTGAACTCACATTTTGCGCTTGGCTCCGGGCACTTTACACGTATTAGTTTGCTTAACCTCCCAATCATAGAGATAGTGACTCTTACTGTCTTCATTGTAGAGTCAAGGAGACCAAGACAGATGGGTTCCAAGTAAGGTGATAAAGGTCACTGCAAGTGGAAGGACCTTGGTTTGAGCCTTATGCAAACTCCCCTTTTTCTGGAATGTTCTTGCTGTCATTCTTCTGTGGCTGCCTCCTTACCTCTTGGGTCACAGCTTCAGCATCATTTCCTCAGATAGATCCCCTTGCTCAGCCTGCCTTAAGCAGGTTGCCCTTGTTTTTTTGCACCTGAGCCCTTATTTATTCTCTTAATAACACTTACTACAAATTATTTTTTCTTACTTGCCTTTTTTTGCCCTGACTAGAATCCAAATTCCATGGAGGCAGGGCCATTTCTGTCTTGTTCATCACCCTGCTTCTGGTGCTTTGCACAGGTCTAGCATACAGTAACTGTTTCATGAATGACTGTTGGTGACATTGACTTCAAAATTCACTATCCCCAAGTCATTCCACTATACAAACAGTGCATGGAAGTAAACCATTTGAGCACAGGGCTGTATTATGGACTCTGGTTGGCATTCAGCAACAGGCTTATTTTTCAATGTTTTCCCAGAAATTTTACAACAATGCTACCGAGTTTCTGGGAGAAGGAATATAAGTCTCAAAAGGCAAAAGATAAACATATTCATTATGATAAAAAGCCAACTGGAATTGACACACACCAAAAATACACCAGTGTGTGTTGTTGGAAAACATTTATTGCAATAGAGTGTCAAAAATTTTTACAAAAATATGCCACTGTCTGGTACAAACAACTATAAAAAAATCAGTTCATCATGCAAGAGAAGTGCAAATAATTTATACAGAAGGACTCAGCCCACACAATATTAAATAAACATCTTTGCATGTAATTGGTCTAACTTACTCTTTAAATTCAACCTGCTCTACTATTTTTCACTAAAAAGAAGTACATTAAAGCTTCTAGGCTTAGGACATGGACTGTCACATAACCCCCTTCAGCTAGGGTGATTGGCACATGGTAGGCTAAAGATGGTGCCAGTTTCCCAAGTGTAGAGCAGGGTTTGGAGCCTTCTGTGTAACAGATGTGTGCATCATAAATTAAACAAACATTATCTATATTCAAAGAGAGAAAAGTCATGTTCAAACTCCAGAAGTAATGTAGCTGATGGAGTTTCAAGAAGTTCTTAGTTTTGGAGCAGCCATCCATTGTTGGCCAAATGGAACAGGACTCAAGTTTTGAGAGATTTTTCCAGGAAGCTTTGTATGCTGAGTTCAAGAACACTTTGAAAAAGGCCTCACATACAAAGTCACAATTATCATGGTCCTTTGCTCCTTCCTTGCTGCCTCATGGAAAAGACCATGTGCTTAGTGAAGAGGAGGTTTAACAGAAAGTGAACTCCCCTTGGTTGGAAACTCCATGTAACTTGCAGCTGGTACTAGAGGAAGAGGAGATGGGATGGATGGATTAAATGTACTTCTTACTCTAAGGGGAGAGGAAAGAGCTGCTTGGTTATCATCAGAACCTCAGTGTCCAGAAAACAAGCTGCTGCTCAGCCTTATGTTTTTATAAGGGTCATTTTTGTAATAAAAATGTAAGTACCCAAGGGAAAAATGAATAAGTCAAAACATACCACGTACTTTATAGCAAGGAGGTTGTACTCACTAGAATTCTGTACTCACATGGGAGTCAGAGGTCTGCATAAATATTAAGTGGCTCCTTAACTTCTAAAATAACAATCAGGAACTTAAAAGGTTTGGAAGACTTAATATCCAGGTCTCCAGTACCTTCCACAGTGAGGGTCTTGAGAAGAATGACATTAAGGATCATGTGTCTCCAGGCATACCACAAGGTGATTGGGACGGGAGGTGGGGACACAGATCAGGCCCCAGGTTTCTATTCAGCTGAGGCATATCCCCTAAATATCCTGGACATTCTTTGTCATTTTGAAAGCTTTCAGATTCCACCCTGACAACCCTTTCAGGTCTAAAGTCTAGGGCAGGACTTTCCTTCATCTGGAAACCACAAAGATTTTACCCTCCTTAAAACATTGAGTGCTAAAGGAATTATGACCTTGTTTGTTGAAGCTAAGGATCCTGGGTTTATCAAAGAGCAATGTCTTTGCATTTGCCTAGAGGTTCAGGGTGTTTCTGAGGTCTGTTTAAGCACTAATAGGGTTGCAGGCCAGCATCCAGTCAGAAGAGATGGTTCACAGACTCAGATAGTTGGAAAGAGATTAAAAAAAAAAACAACAACAGATGTCAACATAGAAAATTATGATAGAGTTTAGTTTAAAAAATGCACACATAAAATTACAGTTAAAAAATTCACACATAAAATATAGAGTGTTTGCAAATCAAGACGTTATTGCCTGGCAGAAAAAATATAAACTCAGGTGCATATTTTATAATAAACATTGTGTTGAATGCTAAGAACGATACACTGTTGAACATCTCTTGCAATGATTTTTCTCCTTGTAAATCACAGCACTTGCTTAGACAAATGAAATTCCAAGCTCTTTCTCTTCTCCCATATAAAACCAACAGAAACAAGGAGCCTGTGTTAACAGCAAGCTCTGCAAGTCCAGAAAGATGAGAACTGGCAATAACAACACACACCCATTATCTTACTTCACAGTTGCAAGTAGAACCCACTCTGACATTGAGATTTTTGCAGTGTAAACCCTGCCATCTAAAGTTATCTCCTCCAAGTCACTCCAATGTGAAATTGATCATGACTAACCAAGGATCATCTCAGGACTGACACCCTGGGGATGTTTTTACCTTACAACTTTTGTTCTTTTTTGCTACCTGCCCTTCCATTCAACTGATTCATCTGACCAAAGTAACAGCATTGCATAATGATGTCATCTAGTTTAAAATGTCATTAGATGTATTTATCTGGATCTTACCATAAAATGAGCACTCCTCAACTTCACATTTTCTCCTTTCCACAAATACTGGCCCTTCCTCACGGGAGGCTTTAGATTTACTGCCTGTGAATCTTTGAGTTGGACTAAACTGTAGCATCCCTATGGATATGCTCAGAACCCTTTCCTTTGCTGGAAGTCTGAATTGCTTCAAAACGAACATCAGTTTGTAGTTCTGCTTTACAGTATGTGTGTGGTGGTGGGGCAGGTAGGCAAAGTAAAGAGGGTATAGCAGTTTATCTCTTTCAGAAATGTCCATCCCCATGCCCCTTCTTGCTGTAATACCAGTAGTTCTGAGACAGGGATTCTTTGTGTTCATTTTTTGGGTCAGGTTGTCCTGGATGGGTTTGTCAACAGGGAACCTATTAGTGTCCTGGGAGCAAGAATTTTCTTTTAAACTCACTATACTTACATGTAGTGCTCTGGCCATGCCTAATAGAAACCATGTGGTCTAACATAGTCTGCCTGCTCTCCTCCTTCCACTGTCCCCACACAAACCACAGCATCAAAAATATACCATTTCTATCCCTTCCCCCTCCCTCTCTACCTGCCAATTCCTTCCTGATTCTCCACTTCCAATGAAAGAGACCCATAAATGTTGGTTTCTTCTTTTTCATCCTTAAAAAAATGTCCAACTGTCACACACCACATCCAATAACACCAAAGTACATGGGCAGAGTCCACAGGTACCATCTCGGTAAATATTTTACAAAACAATGAATCTACCTGTTGGGGTGGGGGTCATTTTGCACAAATATGGGTTGTTGCCTGTGGTGTGACATACAATGAGGCTGGTTAACTAGTTCTGTACTTATAGTCCAAAGCAGCCAATGTTCCTAGGATTGCAAACCTGAAAGTGGCAAGAACTTTCCTTTTCTTTGGTCAGCATGATGGAGCAGAGGTCATGAGTGGGTGGGAAGATGTGGAAAACCATGAACCCCTAAACCTGAAGCTGACCAAGTTTCCAGAGCTTTCCATAGCAATGACACACCCAATTCCACTCTATACCTTTAAGGAAGGTAAGATATTTCAGAGAACCTGGAAATTATGGAAGAAGTGCTTTTTTACCTAACAGTCTAGGCCTTCCATTCTTCATGTAAAACTGATATGGGAGAGAAAAACAAACCCCAAAACCCTCTTAGTTATTACAATGGTTTGTAGCCCTACAAAGCTCAACCTGATACAACACAATCTTATTCGTGTTTGATTTTTCTCATTAGGGAAAATTTCAATTCATTTTTTTTCTTTCGAGGGGATGATAATGAAAGAAATATTGAGAAAGCCTGATGCAAGTATAAGCATTACGAAGTGAGGGGCATTGGAAGTTGCCTGCAGAATGCTGATATGTGACTTGAGTGTTGTTGACGGACAGGCATGGACAGGTGTTGAATCACTGCTGTCCCTTGCCTTGTTTTTGTACCTGATTAGCCACCTTTCCTCTCTTCCAAGGGTCACCCCAAGGGACAACCCTTAAGGGTACACTATTCCTCAATGTGAATGTGAGTCAAGTTCCTATTTCTGTTTCAGTTACTTTCCAAGGGCATGCAGGGTGGGGAGGAAGCAAATACAACTGCAAATATATGTACATTGTTGTAGAAAAGCAGCTTTCTATAAAATGTAAAAAACAAAAACATTCCCCACCCTCTTTTGGGAATATTTATCTGATAATTAACTCATGAAGTCCTGAGATTTCCTTTCTTCCACAATGACCTGCTCATACCTGCCTTGCAAAATCCCATGGGATCTTGGTTTTAACTCTCTTCATTTTAACTCTCCAGCCCTGAAGTCAGTTTAAGATAAACTCATCTCCCTATTTGGCTGGAACTCCAGGTTTTATTTTTAATCCCATTTGCAAAAAGCCCTAGTTCAGGTTGTCTCAAGGTTGACATTGAACTTAAGAAAGCTCAATTTATCACCCTGATGACGGAAAGAGCAACTGGCAAAATGCTTAATTGGCCAATAGGTAAAACCTATCTCTCAAGCCCCAGTCCTTGTATGTTAGTTTACAGACAGACACTCATCCAGGAAGGTGCCCAAGGAAGCCCAGACAAGCCCAGAAGTTAAACTGGAAGAAGGAAGTCTTCATAGCTACAGTGCCTGATTCTGTCTTTTCTGGGGCATGATTTCTGTTGGGACTGTTCTTGATTGGCCTTCTGTTTCCCCAGTGAACTACAGTATGGAAGGAAAAAAGGCACATGGACTTTGAGATTGTTCTAGGAAGGAGGGGACTCCAAAGAGGGCCCAGTTTGCCTAAAAAGGAAGTGTGAAACAAGAAGAGGGTTGCTTCCAACATCCTTTCCATTTTAAATCACTTTTTATAGTGATGAAAAAACTTACAAGAAACACAGACACTGCCTACTGGAAAATGCACGTTGTCAGAGATCACGCTTTATGCTTTTAGAGGTAGACCATTGTGTGGTGTCTCGTAGGATAAGGCCTTATGCCCACCCAGGTTTCAGGGGTGGTGCTTCTTTGCCTTTTCAAAACAAACTCAGTTAAAACCAAAGCCCAAGGATTTCTTATATGTAGTTTTTCTTCTTTCTTCCTTTTTTCATTGCTTTTTTCTTTTTTTTGTCTAAACAGATTTTCACATTGTAAACAAAGAGCAGTCTATCTTGCATTTGAATCTTGCCTTTTTCTTCTTAGGGAAATATAAAGGAGTTTCCATGAATATCAAGAGAATTCCATTTTCACGGCTGACATAGAATTCTTGCTTTTAGAGTCTCGCTGGCAAATTGTTAGAAAAAAGTTTATTTACAGTACTTCAGCTTTTCCACACCAGTTCTAATGTGAAGTTCACATTCTTAAATTCACATCAGCAACTGCGTCTCTCCCCTCCAAGGTCCTCTCAAGGACTTATCTGAGAAGTCTCAGCCCACGTTTAAAATGTACACTATTTACAAATGGAGTGTCCAAACTGTGTCCCCAGTCGTCGAGTCAGCAGGGGGCCCTCTGAAGTGCTGTCATGTGCTGGGATTCAGAATTTGAACAAGTTGATAAAGTCCTGGGGTGAAAGTGGAATGGAGCAGCTCTCTGGGTTGTTAGCCGTGCAGGGATGGTCGGTGCCCTGCAAAGAAGCATGGTGGTTAGTTTTGAGTTTCCCAGAGGCATCTTGTTGAGTTTTGGCACACTGAGGCATTGCCCAACCTCCAAACAACAATTCTCTCTCAAGAATGCCACCACACTACAAAAATTACAGAGCTGTGTGTTTGCCTGTGTATGCACCTGTGCACACAGAGATGGGAGAATTTGGAGGTGCATGGGTTACAGAGAAAAATAAACATAAGGAGGTGAAGGAAATGAGGGTCTTGGAAAGTTTCTCCTCCCTCCCCAGGTGCTGCATCAGTTTTACCCTCCCTTTGATCTGGGGCCTGTGATAGGAAACAGCAGGAAACGGTTCAAGCTCTTGGCGCTATTGGCTCTGGGGACTAGACCAGGGGGCTGTAGCAGCACCTCTGAAACACATACCTTCCAGGACAGAATGTGACAGTGTTTGCAAAGCTGCAGGGTGTCCCCATACTGCTCTTTCCTCGGGTAACATCGGACAAGCTTGAAATACATCTTCTTCCAATCCAGCTGCCCTTTGTCTGACAAAATTAATCGTTTGCGGATCTAAAAATCAAATGAATAAATGTAACTGCAGAGGAGTTGGTCAAGAGGATGGTTTGTGGTTTTCTGGTTCTGAAAAGTTCTGCTCCCACCCTCTTTCCCTTTCATCTCTATCCTACAGTAGCCAGAAGTGCCTTCAAAACTCCCCTCAGTTACACAGTAGCTTTTACCCAATCTTGGAAAGATATCGGTGGTCAGTGACAACTTACTAGTGACCTCTACTAAATTGCATTTGGTCTGTTAATTCTTAAAGTTGGGTCACTTCTGTAAACCACTTTGACCTTTTCTCTGTTATAGGCTTGAGTGATTATTTCCAGGGAGGTGTAGTAACTCCTGGCAGTGTGGCTCTTTTAGATTTAAATATTAGTGGCTTCATGAACAAAACCTGTTGAACTCACACATCTATGTAAATAAATGTAAATAAATAAATAGAAAAACAAACTGGAGGCAGCATGATGAGAGGGAGCAGGCACACAGTTGGCATCTAAAGGCCCAAATTCAAGTTGAGTTGCCTCAACCAGAGAGCTGCTTGCTAACGTGGTATGCCATGTGGCCATCTGTGGTCTCGGGCTCTTCATCCGTTTCAAGTGGGCATGGTGCTATCTATCCTTTATTGGATTGTGAGAATAAACTGAAATATCTGTAAAAGTGCTTGATCTGTAAGGTAGAAATGTGTATTATTTTTAGAAGGAAAGGATGTAAGCCCATTCATGGAGCTTTTAAGCAAGTTATAAAATGTGGTTAGGTTAAGACTCTGTGTGTGTGTGTGTGTGTGTGTGTGTGTGTGTGTGAGTGTGTGTGTGAGAGAGAGAGAGAGAGAGAGAGTGTTTCCCATCAAAACTACCTGGAAAATAAAAACAACTTCACCCACTCATTTAGAGACTCCTTAGATTGGAGTTTTACAGTCAAACCAGACAGCCCTAGAAGTGGGGTGGCCATGCTTTTTGCTAGAGAAGGACACGAAGGGAGATGAAGGTGGGGCAGAGGAAGGCCCTCTGTGAGGCAGCCCTGCGGGCACCACTGACCTGCCTCTCGGAGAAGTGGTACTGGCAGAGCTTCTTCCATAGCAGCCGGTCCTCACTGAGCACGTGCAGGTCGGGGGCTGCCTGGCCCAGGCTGACAAGGTCACGCCCATCGCTCAGCCTCTGCATGATGTTCAGTTGTAAGCATAAAGGCAGGTCGGTGAAGGTGAGGCCTTTGAAGGCAGGCTGTGGAGAGGATGACAATAAGCTTGGCATCAGAGAGCAGCCATTCTCCAGGTGACACCCTCCAAGGTTGCGAGAATCCCCTCATCCGCCACCCTCAAGCTGGTTTATTGGTCAGAGGTCAAAAAGTAGTTCTCCCCATCCTACCTTCGGAACAGGACCCATGGCCGAGACTCACAAAGACGGGCCTTGTGCTGATGGTGCCAGAGGGATTGTCCTAAGTTTCACAAAGCTCTATAATTTTACCCTAAATAATCTTTACAAAGCACAGGATGAATTTGAGTGCTTCATTCAATTCAGGGCTCAGTCACAGGTTTGCTACCTTCCTGAGCACCTTACAGGTGTGGAGGGAAAGCCCCAACCTGCCGCTGGCCTCCTGGCTCACTGCCCTCTGCCCCATGACCTTGGAGCCTCCACACAGATTACTGACTGGCACCCAACACGCCTTGCCCAGCTGTGCACAATGCCCTCCCCTCCTTGGCCTTCTCCTGTCCTTCAGGTGCAGTTCAAACCCATGTCCTTTGAACACCTTTCCTGCATTTGTGATTCTCTCTGGCCTTATTTACTGTTCCTCCCCAGAGTGCCTGTAAGCTCTTTCAGACCTTTTATTGCAACACCTCCTATTTGTTATATGACCCAATTTTTTTTAATTTTTAATATCAGGGATTGAATCCAGCAGCACTCAACCACCAAGCCATATCCCCAGCCCGTTTTATTTTTTATTTTGAGACAGGGTTTCACCTAGTTGCTTAGGCCTCCTTAGTTGCTGAGGTTGGCTGACACCATTCTTCTAAAAGAAATCCTGAGGGGTACATTCTGCCAGAACTTAAGCCCACAAAGGTAGGGATCTTTATCGAGTTTCATTATTGTGTCTCTAGGGTCCAGAAAAGTGCTTGGTGCTTAGCAGGCACTCAGTGTCAGTAGAATGAATGAAACCCAAAGAGCTAAACAGGCAAAAAAGAACAGCACTACAAGGAGCCTGTTCTGGTCTGTGTGTGTGTGTGCATGTGCATGCGCGTATGAATGCACCTGTGTGCTTATTTTTGTGTATGTTTGTGTTTACATGCGTGTATGTGTATGCATGTGTGTCCATTTGTGTATTTGTGTTTACATGTGCATATGCATGTGTTTGTGTGTATATGTGCAGGTGTGCACACATTTTGGAAATGGCTGGTGCAGAACTGTTTGGCCTAGGCTCCACCATCTATTGAGGCAGTTCTATTCAAACCTGGAGTTCCATTGAACATGTTGAAATCTACTGTTCTGTGGATAGTACACTGGCAATTAATCAGGAGCCCTTTACTGTTTGAAACTTGGATGAGTTCAGGATACTGCATACAGACCCATAGCCTTGAAAGCAGGGACTAATTTTGTGCTCCTTTCAGATTGACCCAGCACAAACATGCCCTCTCAAGCCTACCATGGGCTGGTCCTGGAGCTGCTGCAATGAGCTCTGCAGGCTGGTGAGACTCATAAGCAAACTATTGTGGAGCAATACATTAGATGCCATGATGGAGGAAGCACAGAGTTCCAAGGGAATAATCTGACATAGCAGGTCCTTAGTAGTACCCTGATATTTCAGGACTCTGCTATTCAGAAAAGAAGGTGACAGCCTCTTGGGACTGTTCCTTGTCTTTGCCTACTATTTCTGGGTGAACACTCCATTTTGGACTACTTGTTTTTAGTTCAATGTTCTGTCACCTCTGAGAAGTCACAGCAGACAAAACAAACAAAAGAAAGGATGGAAACTTTTTCCCTAGCTCAGGAAAATACCCTTGGGAATGGGTATTATTTTTCTTCCTCAAGTTTTTAGGGAGAGAACTTCTGTAGGAAGCACATCAAAGCCCAAATACATAGAGGATCCTGAGGGTCATGCAGTCTCAGTGATTGCCTCCCATGTCCCCTGCAAGACAGGACAGGCATGTAGTGGGAGGGTGGACGTGGCAAGGGACTTTGAGAAGGGAACTATCAAAAAGAACAGATGTAGCATGGAGGGGAACATTGGATAGACAAGCAGCAGATCTGGATCCAGGTACCCTTGGGATGTCTGGCTGCTTCCTGGGGTCCAAGTGGTCAGGTTTTGAAGACTCTGAGATCCCTCCAGCTCTAATAATCTCAGACTTGGAGGGACTTCAGCCTCCTGTTTCATCAGAAGTGTCTATGACTTAGCAATTTTTATTGCTCAGTTCCACCCCAGGCTGCTGGGCTGAACTTTCAATTATTTGCAGCATTCAGGACTTCACGGGACTGCAGAAGGCCCTGGACCTATTTATCGTTTATCATCTGCTGCTGATCATATGAGCTAATAAAACTGCCATGAGATTTTCTTTTTGTTTCCAGCACTTCAAAGCCTCTACTTTTTTGGTTAAAACTCCCAGGCCAATTATTACATTAACTCCTATTAAAGGCAAGTCTACTTAGGCAGAGTTCACTCTGTCAAATTTTCAAACCTGAACTTTTTCAAATTCCTTGCCCAGACCCCATGCCAAGCCCTTACTCCTGATAAATGGTTAACTGCTCGCATGCCTTCTTCTTCCCAAATAGAAACAGAGAAAAATAACATCACACTCACTCCTCCGATCAAGCTTTGGCTAAAGTCCATTTCTGTCTACCCTGCCCCCATGTTTCCAAACACTGTCTGGCCCACAGCAAGGTCATTATATTTGATTTCTCCCCCTATAAACCAGTTCTCTTAATTTTTCCTTCATCTTTTATTATATGAATTATACTTGCCAATAAAAAATTGGTTCAAAATAATTAGATATGAGGATTTTGAAGGAAAACAAGATTATGTGTTGGGAAGATGCTGATAGAACTTTGGCAAATAGAAAGCATTTGCCAAAGTCACCTTCCTATTTTCATGCAATAACATGCCTCTCTTTGGGCCAAACTGTTAAAAAGTATGTTTTTAAATACAGTCCAGACTGAAGTAATTAAGTCCTGTCCCCACCCTCTCTTCTGCAGAGTTGGGCATTTATGTGTAAAGCTTTTCAGAGCTCTGTGGGTTCCAGCAGGGCTCTCAAAATAACAGAGCTCAGAGCCCAGGAGGGTTGAGACATAGGACAAGACAGAGGAGGGAGCGTAGCCCTCAAGGACAGGCCTGGATTCAGTCCCTGGGCCAGATCCTACCACCGCTGAGACTGTAGCCAAATGACACACAGCCCTCCATATTCTGGGACCTGCATCCTCAGATTCAACCAACCACTGATAGAAAATATTTTAAAAATATTGCATTTGTGCTGAACATGTACAGGCATGGCATTTTTTTTCTTGGTTATTATTTCCTAAACAATATAGTATAGCAACTATTTACTTAGCAGTTACATTGTATAAGGCATTATAAGTGATCTAGAGATGATTTAAAGTGGGCACAAGGCTGTGCATAGGTTATATGCAAACATTATGGCATTTAATCTAAGGGACATGAGCATCCATGGATTTTGGTATGCTCAGGGGGTTCTGAAATCAATCCCTGGGGATTGATTGAGATGACTGTTTTTAAAACTACTCTAATTGTTCTTATTGATAAAATGAGGCAATACATATCTTACAGCGCTGCTGGGTGGCGCAGATGGGATAATGCATAGAAGTACTTAGCACAGTGACCAGGAAATTTTGGCCATTAGTTCTATTTACAATTCCCTAGATGAGCTAATTGGTACATGTGAAGGCCTTAGAGTTGTGCACAGAGCAAGCCCTTGATAATAATAACAGCACTCAACACTTTAGAACACCGCACATCAGGCACTGTTGAAACTGCTTTGTATGGATTAACTTACGAACTCTTCCACTGGGGCCTATTCCTGTTTTCCAGAGGAAGAAAGTGAGGCACGGAGAGATTGAATAACTTTTCCCAAAACCTGAAGTGAGTAAGTCATTTTTATCCTCCATGATCCAGGGAATTATTTTCTAATATGCTCCTCTGAACCCTGAATAAGCACTTAAGTGGGACATGGAGGAAGTCCCCTTCAAACATTCATTCATTCATTCATTCATTCATTCATTCATTCATCTCAAACTGCCTGCAGCCTCCTCTGTGCCAGGTGTGGAGGAAGATGGGTAAGGCCCTTTCTCTGTGGAATCTGTATACCCGTGGACAGAGTCTGAAAAGTGCCTATGGGTGAGATGATTTCAGATCATGGTAACTGCTCCGAAGAAGGTTGTGGCTTCAGTAGTTTGGGTGGCAGAGAAGGTTGCAAACCAGGACCAAGGTCAGAGTGTGCAGAGAATAGCTGGGCTTGGTTGGACAACTCAAGCAGAATGGAGTGAGATGAGCTTCTGCATAGGATTTCATTGGATTGAAACTTTTTTTTAATCAAAGAAGTAGGATCATTGGATAAATAATTGGAAGAAAACTGGATGGGAAAAAAGTTTGGAAACCATGGATGTTAAGCTCGCTTTGCCATTTTAGGAATAAGCAGCCCAGGGTTCTGACCTCACTTTAGCTCTAGTTGCTGTGTAATGTTGGGAAAGTCACTAGGCTTCTCTGGTCCCCATTCCAGCTCCAGTCCATAAAGGGTAATAGTAACTATAATGACTACTTATCAAGAGTATTTGGGGACCAACTAAGGAGGGCTCTGAGGGTATAAACCCATGGAAGTACAAGGTATGGGAATAGATGTGGCCAACAGGGGCTCCTATAGTGTGGGCAGAGGGACCAGGGTGAACTCTGGGCAAGTGTGACCAACACACTGTTCCAACATTGCTGGAGGGAGGATGTCTTTGGGATCAATGGGACTTGCTCATTTACATCACAGGCTGGGTGACCTTTTCCTGACTTAAGATGGAAAATACTAAGTCCAAGCTGGGTGTGGGAGCACATGCCTGTAATCCCTGTGGTTTGGGAGGCTGAGGCAGGAGGATCTCAAGTTCAAATCCAGCCTTAACAACTTAGTGAGGGCCTGTGCAACTTAGCCAGACTCTGTCTCAAAATTAAACAAGAACAACAGCAACAAAAAAGGGCTGGGGATGTGGCTCTGGTTAAAGGTCTCTGGGTTCAATCCAGGTCACAGAAAATGCTAGAAATCAAGTAGAAGGGGTAAATGGGTTTTCTCTGAGAGAAGATGACATTTCATTTCAACTTCACCCTGTCAAACTATGCCTACATTTGAGAGTTGGGCCTGGGGTAAATTATTGGAATGCATCAGGTTACTGATCTCACATTCTCTTATAACAGTTCAATAACTGGAATGGTTTCTGCAAGGCAACCCACCTTTGTGCTCTGCTCTGTGCTGAGTGAGCATGTGTGGGTGAGTGTGAGTGTGGGTGTCATAGCCCACATGGCTCTAAGGGAGTCACACAACTCTGAGGCTTCCAATTATCCCATGTTCCTGAGCTTAAGAAACCAAGGCATCGAGGAGTTGTTAACAGTAAAGGACATGCAGGTTGAAAACCTCACCTGGTAAAATATTTCTTTAAAGGGGGTCAGGGCTAGGCGTGTGGCTCAATGGAAGAGTACTTGCCTAGCATGAGCAAGACCCTGGGTTTGATTCCCAGGACAATAAAATAAAATAAGGTCAAGGAGCTGGGTGTGGTGGAGCACACCTGTAATCCCAGTGGCTTGGGAGGCTGAGGCAGGAGGAGTGTGAGTTCAAAGCCAGCCTCAGCAACTTAGTGAGGCCCTAAGCAACTCAGTGAGACCCTGTCTCTAAATAAAATACAAAACAGGGCTGGGGATGTGGCTCAGTGGTCAGGTGCCCCTGAGTTTAGTCCCTGCAACCCCCTCAAGAAAAAAAAAAAAGGGTCAAAGACCCAAAGAACCAGGCATGTTACTTCTCCTGATATGGTACAGCCCCAACTTTATCAGTGTGGGTCCCGGAAACCACTTAAACAGCAGTGAGATAAGTCAGTGGTCAGATAAGTCAGTGTAAGATAAGTAGGCAAAGTGCCATGTGAGCTGCCTAAGTGTGTGTCCATTAGTGAGCCCTGAGAGATTACTCCAGCATCTTCTGTACATCGTTGGTGTGCCTCAGTCTTTCTCCTCACTATTAAGAAGACAAGAGCTGGGGGTGAGTTATGTTTTGAAAGCTAAAAGGAACTACTGATGGTGGTAGCCACGCTTTGCTAACACATGGCTTTTTCCCCCTTGAGTGAGAATTGCCCATTTTAGTAATGCATGTTCACAGTCTTTAATCAAAGTCTTCCTTTGTCATAACTACCAATAATTGGAAATAGAATTTTAAAAGGCTGGTCCCAGTTCTCCATGCCACGGCCACCACAGCACTACCATATTCAAGGCGGCATCCCAAAGTTGCAAATAACTCATTCTTGGTGAGAAATGGGACTTCTGTGGGATAGCTAGCCAAGATCTGCCTTAAAGCCAAGATCCCATGATGTTTCAAGATCTTGAGATGGTGCATCTAGCTGTTCTCTTTCAAATACTTGATCCTGTATTGCCAAGTCCTTCTTTCTACCCTCCCTTTAGCAGGAAGCCCCCTGCCCCCCAGCCCACCTTCAGCACCAGGCTAAAGCAGAAGAGATCAGACTCTTCCATCAGCAAGGTGGATTTAAAGTCCTGGTGAGACTGCCTGGCACCCTGGAGGAGGCCCGGCCTTCCTGCTTACCCTGGTAATCTGGATGTTGTTCAGCTGCTGCTGCCAGTGTAGAATCGTCTCCATGCGATACACCCACATGTTAATGTTGCCAACCAGCACAGACTTGCCGACTCTCTGGACCAGTGTGCATAAGGACGTGTAGAGGGTCTGCAGTAGTTCCCTTATGAGTCTAATGTTTTGCTGGTCTTCAAGGACTTGAGTGGAGAAGAAAAAAACAATCAAAGTTATGATAGCAGAACACCGTGTTTTTTGAAATGGGATTTTCTTCTCAATCTGCTCCTGTTACCGGGCACTGACTCTGGGGATACAGTTTTCTTTCTCACCAGTGTTGATTCTGCACTTGGCCAAGCTTCTGCACTCGAGGCTAAAGGGTAGAGTTTCCATGATCTAGGTCCCTCTTTGTTCTCTTCTCCCTGATTTTCTGTAAAGTCCCTTTCTCTCTCCATTGTTCTGTAGCACCAGTGATTCACCTGATCAGAAAGCTACTTCTTTTGCTCAGTAGTGGCATCTTTTAGACTGCCAGTGGGAAGAACACAGTTCTGGGGGTTAGGAGGTTGAGTTCTAATCCTGTCTGGAGCAGATCTCTGTATGACTGTGGACAAATCCCTTCTCATGGGCCTCAGTTTCTCTGTGTGCACAGTGACCTAGTTAAGCCAGAGGTCTAAGGTTCCTTAGCTCAAATAACCTAAGAATCTATCCAACCTTGCACACAGCTCAATTTCCTTGTCATTTGGAGGCCCAATAGCCAAGGATAGGATGTGTGTTCCCATGGAGAAGCCTGTGACGCAAAGCAGAGTGAATGGATCAGCCCAGAGACACAGGACGGTGACGGTCTCATTCTTTGCCATGGACATTCAGCCCTTTCTGAATCAGAACCTGGCACCCCTGAAATGCAGCAGGAGTTATTTATTTTCATCCACTCATATTACTTTAAATCTAATGACATGTCTACTCTATCAGAAATCCACCTGTCCATCCCCTGGCCTATAAAAAGGGTGACAGAGAGCTCACCTTTCAGTACCACCTTTTCCAAAATGTTCATGAAGTTCTTTTGGGCGATACCACTCAGGGATGTGAGCTGTGACTTTGCTATCAGTTCCAACAGCTGTGGATAAAAATAGAAGTTGCCAGGCTCAGAATACGGAGATATTTTTCTCCTCTAATCTTCACTTTTGAGTCACATGACACCTAGACACAGACTGAGGGAGAGAGATAAATGGCAGGCAGGGCCACCAGGCGATGGAGCAGATGTTTGAAGTGAGAGACATTCGAATGGGGTAATTCAAGACCCATGAATCAGGCTGAGTACTTAATTGCTTTTTTTTCTTTTAAATACAAAGACTTTTGGTTTCAGCAGGGCTTAATCAGTTCTACTTTCCCTACACCAGTGGGTAGAGCTGACAGTACTCTCTGACCTGTGAACGTCTGAATCCTGCATAACCACCCCTCCACCCACGGGAACTGCTCTGCTCTCACTTGAACTTCTCCCCCATCAGCACCGACTGCCCTCAAGGCACCTGGAAGTTCATGTTTAGCATCATGTGTGTTTTCCAAGGACATGGTGATTAGTTTCCAGATATCTCCTGCTCATGCGCTATGCAATAAATGCACCTATTCATTAGAATCTGGCTGCACTCAACTTCCTATAGAAAGAGGCCAATCAGAGGAAGAGTGAGAGCAATTCAAGGATGTATAGTCTGAATACCTGTTTTGACCTGGAGGCAGTGACGTCACTGTGACTGAGAACTAGTATCCTCGTATATCTTGGCCTTGATCAAGTCTTGATTTGACTGATCATTTGCTCTGTGATTATGGGCAAGTCACTAGCTTTCTTGGTGCCCCAAGATCTCTACTAATAGTACTCTGAGGTTGTTGTGAGCTTTAAATGAGAATGCACATAAAGCCCTTAGAACAGTGCCTGGCACGTATGGGGTGCTCAATAAAAGTTGGTTAGTTTGTTGAAGGACTACATCCCATTCCTACCCTGCTGTCCCCAAACAAAACAGATAAGAATGAAGTCAGTATGTCGTTAGTCCAGTCTTTCTTTCCTTGTATGGCAAAATTCTGCACTCATGTGTCATGATTTTAAAAAACCCAAAGATTCTACTGTTGAAAAATGGATGCTTAGACTACAAGGGTCTTACAGACCATCGAGTTCAACCCACTGAACAGATGAACAAAGTGAGACTTAAGCAAATGACTCCACGGCCAGAGACAGGATACTCCTCCTGCTTTCCAAGAGGCATTAAGCCAAAGGGTGAAAGGGTAGACACAGTGAAAATGATTAATTTCAGATGGCACCAGGGCCCCCGGAAAAACAAACTAGATTGAGACTTAGTAAACTAGACTTAGAAAACCAAGACTCTTTCTTTCCTGGAACCCCTGTTCCTAGGAACTTTCTGTAAGAGTTGCCCCTGGCCAGGCCCCCACCCGACTCCATTTCAAGTCCCTAAACACTGACTGGGGTGTTGTGTTGGGTGCTGTCATCAAGGCTGAGGGAAGAAGCAAAATGAAATTTAAAAAACCTGGGTTGCAGAGGAGAACTGGAACCTGGATCAAGCCCCAGGCAGTTTAGAGCGCCTCTGCTTCCAAAGCACTTGTTTAAATATTTGTCTCCACTGAGCCCTTCAGGCACCTGTCAAACCACGGAAAGACTTAATTTCCTGAACAAAATTTTACTTTAAGTTGAAAAATTAAAAAAAAGAAAAAGGAAAGAAAAACCTGAAATGCTTTTCCTGCCTGGCTGTGTATCCTTCACACACACAGAAACTGGTTTGCGGGATGGATACCGGTGACCTCAGGCTGGAATTAGGAGCTGACAGTGTTGCTAAGAAAGGCAAGAAATCAAAACACGGGAAGAGGCCGCGGCCATGGGCAGTAACCACACCGAATGCTCTCTGCCTATCTGATTTAGTTCTGCCACCAACCAGCATGTGACAGTCAAGAGATGAGTGAAAATGGCACCAAGGGGCTGGCCAAACCTTTCCTTTATCTCCCTGACCCACAGCAAGATCCAGAAGGCCACGGCGATGCTTTATTAATACCCTGAGCCTCACATGATCAGCACAAAGCAAGATGAAAGAAAACAAAAGCCCAGAGTCTGCTCAGGAGGCTGCCAGCTACACTGTGACTCATCACTGGGTGGGAGGTGGGTCGAGGGGGCAGGAGGGAAGGCGGCGCTCTGCCCGAAATCCAGCCAAAACCCAGATTTCATGTGATTACCATCTCATGAGGGTGTCAGTTTTAATCTTGTCTAAGAGTGCACCCATCACAAGGACCAGAAACCTCTGCAGGCTCTGACTGTGCATTGAGCGGGAAACAAAAAGCCCTTTGGACTGGCTGAGATTATCATCTTTGATGAAGGGGGAGGAATATAGCAGCAAGAATCTGTCAACTGACAGCAGAATGACATGTCAGCTCCTCCATGTTTTGTCCTATCTCCAGGGAAAGTCTCTTTTTTCACTGCCAGGCAGCTGTGGAACCCTGGAATAGGAGACCCAGATTCTTCAACTTGGTGACCTTTAAAACTGTCATTCATTTAGCAAGTGTTTCTGAGTGTCAACTCTGTCCTAGTGTTGTGGTAGGTCATGCCGATCGGGGTGTGACGGTAAAGACACATGATCCCTGGACTCGTGGGGCTTACTGTAGTCATTCAATCTCTCATAGCCCCCGGTTTTTTATTTCTAAAATGGCAATAAAAAGACTACCTACTTCACAGGATTATTATGAGAATTGGGTGAGATAAATATGTAAAAATCCAGTATAAATGCCCCAAATAAGGCATTATTATTATTATTTTTATTATTAATTATAAGGTATTTTTCTTCTTTGAAATCCCAGCCTGCTAGAGAAGTTTGAAGTTGATATCTGGGGTTGGCAAACTTCTGTAAAGGGCCAGTTTAGTAAATGTTTGGGTTTGTGGTCTCCTCAGTAATACTCAGGTTGTACTGCAAAAGCAGCGTTGGACAGTATGTAAATGAACGTGCATGGGAGTGTTCCAATAAATCGTTGTATACAAGAACAGGTAGAGGGCCAGATGCCTGGGCCATAATTTGTCAACTTCTGTTATATAGCATAGAGTTTAAGAGTCGGGGTTCTGGAGTCAAACTGCTTGCCTCAGTTTTCCCATCTGTAAAATATGCATAATAGTAGCACCTACTTCAATTTACTGTGAAGATTAAACACATTCAAAAAGCACTCACAACTGTGCTTGGCATATGGAATAGAGTTTTAGCATTGTTTTTTATCACAATACAGAAAATATTGCTAGATAAAATTATTGCCATGCAGAAAATAGTGAATTAATAGGACAAAGTATAGCCCATTTAAAGACCCTGTATTTTAGTTGTGTTGTCAACTAAATGCTTTCAGATTTAAATGTTCCTGTCATTTTCATTATGTTTGTGATGCCTTTAATAACTTTCTGTGTGTTGGTAGAAGCTAATGTTGATGCATCTTTCTGACTTGCATAGATACATATAAAATCTTACTTTACTAACAATGAGCATTTACCAAGTGACAGAATGTACTAAGCCTTTGTATGCGTGATCTTGTTTAAGCTTCAACAACAACCCAATGAGGTAGTTTTCCTAAAATGAAGATACTGAGGCTCAGAGAAATTAAGTAACTCACCTAAAGACCTACCAGCATAAGCAAACTCGGGGCCAAATTTTACTCTAAAAATAACAGCAACATTGGTAGAGTGCCTGCCTTCCGTGCACAAGGCCCTGGGTTCAATCCCCAGCAACAACAACATCAAAAGAAACCAAAATAATAACAACATTATGTATTGTTATGCCCTGGGGGCACAGAGCTTGGAAATTTATATCAGTATTATTCTGTAACTAGTAATCAGCTTTTTTTTTTTTTTTTTTTTTTTTTTTTTGGGTACTGGGGATTAAACCCAGGGCTGAGTTGCTTAGGGCCTCACTAAGTTGCTGAGGCTGGCTTTGAACTTGCGATCCTCCTACCTCAGCCTCCCAAGATGCTGGGATTATAGGCGTGTGCCACCGCACCTGGCATGGTGATCAGCTTTTCACGTTAAGGGGGAAATAATCTGCAGTTTGTTAACAGCACATTTAGGAGGCAGCAATTGCTTTGGGTCAAACACCTGGTGTACTTTCTACGCAGGCCCAGAACAGCAGCGGTGTTGTTTGGGAGCAGTAGTGAAGAGGACAGAATTTGTTCATTTGATTTCTGTGTTAGGAGAGCTGTGTGCCTGGGGCAGTAGGTTCGGATCTAGCAATTTGTTTACCAAGATGACCAAGCCAATTGGATTCTTTGTCCTAAGCCGCAAGAGAAAAAGCAAGCAGAAGAAAATGGCTTGTTTGGAAGTGGCTGTTTGTTTTCTGCTGGGCAAATTTTAGCCCAGGTGCCAGTAATTTGTGGCTGTGTTTAAGGAGAGGTGGGAGGGGGAGAGGGGAGAGGGAGGAGGGCTCTGGGCTCCCCCTGAATTCCAGGGTGTCATTGTGGTGTGGCCAGTGTGGGGATCCGGCCTGATCTGTAGGGATTGGTTGAGCAGTAACAGGAATGGGGCTGTGCTACTAGGAAGGGGTAGTGGTCACCGCTTGCCCAAACCACATCCTGCTCTCCAGCTTCAGCTCTTGCTAGTTTGGAGACGATGAGTTGGAGAAAAATCTAGTTGCAAGCAATGCTGAAGAGCAAATCTCAGAGTGCACACCAACCACAATTGAAGTGACGTGTGGAAGATGCACAGGCAGGAGAGCGTTCCCTCCTACTTTGCTCACATGCAAGCAAGCTCCTTCTCTTCCCTTCAGTGCATCCTAACATAGTACTCACATTTAAAAAAAACATATCAGTGCATATATTTAAAGTCCCTGCTTAAAGACCTCAAATAGGGCTGGGGTTGTAGCACAGTGGTAGAGTGCTTGTCTAGCGTGTGTGAGGAACTGGGTTTGATCCTTAGCACAAAATAAATAAATAAATAAATAAATAAATAAATAAATAAAGGTATTATGTCCATTCTATAACTGAAAAAAAAAATATCTTCAAATGGCTTCCCTTCACACTTAGAAAAACCCTAAGCACCCCACCATACAGGCAAAGTTCTCCCTTTCCCAGCCTCTGCCTCTGCTGCATCTTCACATACTGGGCTCTATCCCATCCCTCAGGTCTCAGTTCAAGCATCCCCTGTCTGGAGGTCAGAGAGACTGCCCCTGCCATCGATACAAAAACCTCTCCATTTTCACCTTCCTGGGCATCACTGTTCCCCACGTGCTGAGTGCCAATGATCTCTACTCACCTGCTAATCATCTAGTCAGACCTGTCCCAAGATTGCAGGGGTGTCCTGTTTACACTCCACCTGATCTACCTTCACCTGCCAGGCACTCAACAAATATTGTTTTTTCACATATTTGTCTTTAATTCAGAAAGTGTTATAGCTGGAAGGGACCTGGGAACAATTTACCCAAATTCCTTCCTGCTTTGGATGAGGTGGTTCACTGCGGTTAAATGACTTGAGCAGGGTCTGTCGCAGATTGTCTGAACTGTCATATGGGGTTTGGGGTCAGACTGACACTTTAGGAGCTGTATTGGGGTCTCAGAGTAAATTTCTTAGGATGCAAACATATCTCCAAAACTTCCCGGAAGGGCTAGGAGCCTGAGATCTAGAGGGACACTAAACAACTGGGCCTTCAGAAGTAACAAAAATAGCAGCTCCCCTTGCCTGTTAGTTTAAAAGGTCAAAACCACATGGAGGTTAACCATGAGGCTGTTGCCCAAGCATACTCTATCTCCTGGGACATTGTTAAGAACATAAGTTATGCTCTAACTCCTACGTCTCCCATTGCCATTGTTATCAAAGGCAGGAAAGAGTCCCAGCCTCACTCAAGAGCCCCAGCCATGTCCCGTGCTCAGTACCCAAGCTGGGTGCCCACCAGAAGGTGATATCGTTTGCAATAAACTCTTGGTTATATTAGGCAGTGCCTCTGCCTGCACTCAGGGCTGTGTACTTCCAAGACCCTTATTTACTCAATGGATAGCACAGAGTACGAGCCTGGAAAGTTTTGTCCTGACTTTGAGCTTGAACACTGACAGGTTGGAAGAGGAAAAATTTCAGCAGCATTAATAATCTCCAGGCATGTCAAGATTGGGTAAATATTATTTGCAAGCGAAACAGCTCTCTGAGGGAGTTAAAATAGTGAGGGCTGAGTTTACACGAATTAATTGTATCCTCAGCTGAGAGGAACTCACCTCTCCATCTTTCATCCATCCCAGTTAATTTTGATGTTACACTGGTGCCCTGTTCTGAGTAGCAAGGGTTAGCTCGGTGACCTTGAAACTGATCTCCCCACCTCCACCCTATGATTTTGAGATTAAATGTCACATTGTCCTGGGCTCTCACCCATAATCACTCCCCTTCACTTCCATCCTTTCCCATATCCAAGTTTCTGCTCATGTCATTTGTCCCTGCAAAGCCTTTCACCTGCCTTTCCATCTGCCAAATTCTGGCCATCCTTCAAAGAAGGAGACTCTCAGGTTCTACGTCCCCCAAGAAGCCACCTCCAATGCTCCTACATAGTACCAAACTCAACTTGTTGATTAGATGTAGTGCCTTGCTACTCAAAGTAGGCCAGAAGCACCTGCCGAGCAGGGGCCGGATCCCACATGATTATCAACTGGCTAAGGGACTGTGAGGATGTGGCCTCAAAACAGAAATACCTATTCATGGATTAAAGGCCTTCTCCTGAAGTACTCTGCCACAGTGGGGACCTAGCAGGAGGATAATGTGAATTCTTTGCTTCTGGACACTGGAGATATCCTTCTTTAGTGGAATCAAGAGACCTTCAGATACTAGGTGCTCAGAGCACAGTGTCAAATACCCTCAGGAACACACCTCCTTGGATGGGCAAAAGTCTGCTGAACTGGCACTTAAAAACTCAGCTTATCTGTCCAATTTGGCATATTCCTTTGTATAAAAAGCACCAACTCAGCTTAGAGACTTATGTTGATTTCTGCGTTTAAATAAAATACATTTCTGAGCCTGTGGTACTGTATGTTTAGATTCTGAGTCCTCAAGAAAAGCATTATACAAAATGGCATGCTTTTGATCCAGTTGTCTCCAAAGAAAATCAGATAGAAAAATACAAAGTCATCATAACTCACCATCATTTCTGAGAGTCCCTTTCAGATGGAGTCACAGCCCTACTCTGCCAACTTTGTTGCTGTGTGGTAGCTGGCCACCTGTCCTCTATTCCAGACACCATCAGTTGTTTTTTTTTTTTTTTGGAACCAGGGATTGAACTCAGGGACACTCAGCCACTGAGCCATATCCCCAGCCCCATTTTGTATTTTATTTAGAGACAGGGTCTCACTGAGTTGCTTAGGGCCTTGCTAAATTGCTGAGGCTGTCTTTGAACTCACAATCCTCCTGACTCAGCCTCCCGAGTTGCTTGGATTACAGGCGTGCACCACCACGCCCGGCTGATACCATCAGTTTTAAGATCCTGGTGGTGGGGGCCTCCCTCCATCACAGGAAGGCCACCAAGTGTGTGCAGCACCAACTTAATCCCCAAGGTCATTGGACCAGAGGAACCCATGTGCAGGGCCAGGCTGCTCCTGCTCTTCATGACCTGCTGGGGCTTGGCAAGAGCATGCCCTTAATTTAAGGCATTGGGTTTAAATTTGAGTCATCGGGTCATATTCAACCTTTTGTTTGCCAAACCGCCAGTCAACTTAAACTAAAACATGTTTTTGGAAAATGCATTTCAGGGGTGGTAGGAATGCAGAAATTTTCTGGAAATATTCAAATAGACTTAGGGTGGTAATGTGGAAAAAAAAAAAGAATGCATCGGTTTTGGTTGTGATGTTCTTTGCTGCAGAGGGACAGAGAGAAAGATGGGGGTGGGCTGCAAATTTTATTTGTCCTTCCTGACCCAGTAACACATATGGGTTAGTTTACTCCAGTTGGGGAAATTGGTACTCAAGTTCCGCATGATCTTCTGGGGCTGATGATGACAGCTACAGTTATTGTATAATTGGCTTCTCATCCCATAGACTTTTTCAGTAGGGGTGGTGATCAAGGTCATCCTGGCCTGATCTTTCCTGTGACACAGTGTGTGCAAATATTTTAGTGGTTATAGAAGAGGGCAGGACCCATTCTGCATTTCTCCACCTAAGCGATGTGGTGGAGGGGAGAGAGACCAGGAGTCAGGACTAGATTCAGGCCCTGTTTTGCCTCTGCATCCTTTTCTGGTTAGGTGACCTTGTGCAAATCACTCAGTTCTGTGCCTCTGCTTCCTTGTCTCTAAAGTGGGTAACAACAGTTGCCTACTGTGCCTACTGTTTCCTACTGACCATTCTCATCAACAAAGTAAAAGTACAGGGATGTGATTAGCAAATATTTACAATACTTACAATTTGATAATTGATAACATCTGGAAATGTCAGAAGCCATTCAAAATCATGACTTTCTGAAACACTGCTTTTTCAAGGTGCTCTGTTCCTTGTTTATTTCCCACCCTGTGGCTCCCTCCTGCTTACCACATCACGTTACATAAAATAGCTTTACCCTCAAAGCCTCTTTGCAAATCTGTGCAATCTCCTCCCTAGGCAGATTTAAATGACTAGTCATCATCAGATCTTGTGGACTTCCTATCACACATGCACTGTGACCTGTTTATCTCATTTAGTGTCAGCCACAGCTCTGAGAGAAGTACTTCGATCATTATTCTCACATAGCAGGTGGATGAGTGAGATCTGTCTAGGATCATGCTCGACCAGCATGTGGCCACACCCTTGGCTGATCCTGAATTGTAAAGTATACTGCTACTTTTGTTCAAATTGAATGTTCTACTCACTGATCTCTGAACAGACCTGAGTCCTGCCTTCCTCTATTCAGTCTATCCCTACTCAAGACCAGTTGGAATTCCACCTTCTCCCTGAAGACTTTCTCAGATATCCTTCCCATACAATCCCACCTTCTGGAAGTTCACAGGACATCTGGCTCTGCTACATCTTGGCACTTGCAAACTCTCTTATGTCGATGGCTTAGATAACATCCTTCAATGCATATTCCTCAAATAACCAATTAGATGGTACAGCAGTGATCAACTTTTTCTGTAAAGGCCAGATTGTGAATGTTTTAGACTTACAGGTCATAATAACCCTGCTGCTCAATTCTGAACCCAACTCTGCATTTAGCACAGAAAGAGTATTGACAATATTTAATGAATGAGCATAGCTGTATTCCAATAAAATATTATGGACACTGAAATTTGAGTTGCATATATTTTTACATCATGAAATATTATACTTTTAATCTTTAAGATATTCAAAAAACATACAAATCATTCTTAGCTTGTGGTCCATGCAAACATAGGTAGTAGGCGTGTCAGCCTAAGGACCAGTGGTTTGCTGATTCTTGCAATAGACTTTAATGCAGGGTTGTATCTGTTGTAAATTTCTATTTCCCTCACTGGCTAGTGGCAGGGCCAAGTGACAAGAACACAAATTTTGGAGTAGCATGAGTCTGAGTTCAAGTTCCAGCTGTACTCAGCAATCACCGTTCCTCAGCTGTTACCTCCCTGCCCTTTGATAGCCATACATGTTATTGGTACCATTCAGTTTTTAAGTCTATCTTATCCCAATAAGGCAGTTTTCTCAAGTGACTCACTGGGGAGCAGGGGTAAGGTTGGTGTTTTCTGTCACTGATCCTCACTAGGAAGCACATAGGGATTTAAAAAAATGTGCACTCATTCTAAGCACCTTAGATTTCTCACCACAAATAGACAAATGTCCCCCACACCCACAGTGTATCTTGTCTGCAATTTGAGACTTCCATCAGCCCAGATGTGGAACACCTATAAAAACTTAAATTGAGTAATATACAACTTTAATTAACTTTGAAATAATTATGCTCATAGAATTGAAAACTTGGGACTTATTGGATTAGTTGCCCAGGAAAGATGACTGCACATGCTTAAATCCTATCTCCTTCCCCCCAAAAAAATCATGATGCAATTCAAAACTTTTTTTTTTTTTTTGGTACTGGGGATTGAACCCAGGGCACTCAACCACTGAGCCACATCCCCAGCCCTATTTTGTATTTTATTTAGAGACAGGGTCTCACTGAGTTGCTTAGGGCCTCGCCATGTTGCTGAGGCTGGCTTTGAACTCATGATCCTCCTGTCTCAGCCTCCCAAGTGCTGGGATTATAGGCATGCGCCACTGCGCCCAGCCTGCAATTCAAAACTTACATAACATTTTCATATCCATTACCTTTATTTTCCAACTGCATTTTTCATTCTTACAAAAATGCCTCAATATAGATATGATTACTCTAGTGTTATAGTTTGGAAAGGTAAAGTGATTTGCAGAAGGTATCCCAGCTAATAAGCTTTGAAGTTCCATGTGGGATATCGGAGGGGCTATTCCCTGTCCATTAGTGCATTCATTCCTAGTGGACCACAGTATACACCCCCGAAGTCATATCCAGAATTTAATTCTTCAGGGTATATTGTTTAAAAATTCATTATGCAAAATATAACATTTGGGTTCCAAAGTCATTTCTGAGTTGGTTTGCAAACTTGAAAACTCATTGGGATCACTCAGCAAATATGAAAGGCATCAATTCAATTGTAAAGGCATCAATATCTGAGTACTGTATTCAACTAATTAAGTCTGAAGCTCTAGAGGTAGGTCTCTGAAGTCTATCAAGCCTCGTAGGTGACTCTCTTTGTTCAGTCAGGGCTGAAATTCACTTCATTCTCTGACCTCTCCGTATCCTGTTTAGTTAGCACCCACTTTCCTTGGTTACCAACTTTCAACCCCATGACTAGCTCAGCCACCAGAAGCCTCTGATCTTGAGGTAGGAGGTAAGCTACTATTGTAAATGGCCTTCCACAAATAGGTAAGAGGCTGCTTCTAAATATTTTTCAATCATCTTTATAACACATAGCTCAAATTGTATTTAATTTGGGGGTGTGTAGAGGAGGGAGCAGGAACAATGTGCATAGTTTGAACTAATTAAAATGACAAGCAGATGTCATACAAAAAATCTTTAAAATTTGTAACAAAATTTTTTCAGATCCCCTAAATTCCATGAAATTTTCATGCTGATAAAAATGTTGACATTTTGAGGTAGCTGTGTTGGCCGTCTCTTTTATTACCTCTGCATGCCTCTTTTTTGGAAGATGACAGCCAGCAGGAACATAAAAACAAAACAAAACTGTGTGTGTGGTCCTGGGGACTGAACCTGGGGCCTTGCACATGGCCAGCAAGCACTCCACCACTGAACTGCAGTCCCAGCCTCGCTAAGTTGCTGGGCTGGCCTTAAACTTGAGATCTTCCTGCTTCAGTTTCTCAAGAAGCTGGGATTATAGGCATGTGTCACCACCCCTGGCTGAATATAGGAAAGTTAAAGATGTACTTCGGCTTTAAAAACTTAAAACTTTTTTCCCCCCAAGTGGCCCTGAAAATTGGTTTAGCTCTTTAATGGAACCAAACAATCACTGTGGCATTAAACCACCATTAGGTCCAAGTAGTAAGACAGGGATAATACGCTGGCATGCAACTCTGCAGAGTTGGTTTAAGGATAAGAAGAATATATGAGAAGTATATTGAGTTCCTAAGAAGAAAAACCTCAAAACATAGTGCCTATCATTAAAACGTTTCAAGTTCTCTATAAAAATAACATATTATTTCTCAAATTACAGAGACCTCTAACAGTGAAGGGGAAAAAAAGATTGTTTTTTCCAAAACAGAAATATTTTCCACTATTTCTGAATCTATTAACTTTGAAAGCATTCAGTAATTTCTGTCTTTAAGATTTTTTAAAGGCAAATGCTCATGATGTATCCTACAACTAGACCATTAGACACAAGTTCTGTGTGCTAAGTTTTAATCAAGTGCCAGATTACCCAATTACTAAATTTTTTTTTTTTTTTTTGCGGTGCTGGGGATCAAACCCAAGGCCTTGTGCTTGCAAGGCAAGCACACTACCAACTGAGCTGTATCCCCAGCCTCCCGATTACTAATTTTTAAAAGGAGAAATATATTTTTATCAACTATATTGAAAAGGCATTTTATGGGCAATCAATAATAACTTTGATAAGTGGGTAATATTAAATATTAGGAGCTGACTTTGGTGGGTTCTGGTCTGCAGGGTATGTCCATGTGTAATGTATGTTTCCACAGCGACTCTGTAAAGTTGCACCCTGTCCCTCTTACAGTGGAGGAGAACAAGTCTTTGGGAGACTGAAACAGGAGACTGGAAATCAGAGAAGCTGGGACCTGACTTCCGGACATTTAATTTCAATCTCTAGCTTACATGGAATTTATCATCGCACTTAAGATTATGGACCCTAAAACCGCTCAGGTTTCAAATCCTGATTTTGTCCCTTATGGAGCTTTGCGACCTTGGACAAGTCATTTACTTTGCCAACCTGCCATTTGTTTAAATGGAGATTGCAGAAGCTTGGGTGCTTCTGCAAGGATAAAAAGTAAGACTGCATACAGTTGCCTGAAATGATATTTCCACCATTAAGGTCCTTGTTCCTTTGCTTTATTTTTCTTTTATGAAAGAAAATATAGGCAGGGAGGAAAACCATCTAAAAAGGGACTGTTTTAATGATCAGTTTGTAGCAAGACATCAGATCTAGGTGTCTTCCTCTAACACAGAAGATGGAAACTATTCGTATTCTTAGCAACAGAAGTTTCAAGATCTCCCTGGGCCTGCTTCCAACCAGCCTGGACTAGTTTGCAGGCACTCAGAGGACTAGGTGACCTCCTTAAACTGGCAGAGTCATGCTGAGTGACACAAAGTCATGCTAAACCTTTCTCACCCAAGAAAGGTTCTTATTTTCATGGATTGCAAGCAGGGCTTAGCTGGGAGTGTACTGATCTGCACATGCCTCAGGGACTCGGCTCAGAGCTTCCAACCTGCAGGGCAGTTTGCACGGCCAAACTTGTATCTGCCCAGATGACAGGTGAATGATCAGGCCTCAAGAGGCTTGAATGTCATCACTCTGGCTGAGCTTCTGCAATCATCTGACTCTGTGACACAGCACTGAGAAGCCCAACAACCCAGAAAAAGAAAACAGAAACAAAACCAAGCAACACCCACAGGGGGAAATTTCCCTCCTACTTCAGAGCCCAAAACCCAAACAGCTGCTCCCTCCCCTGGTGACCTATCAACGAAAATGGGCAAGGGACCTTCAGGGGGGAAGAACAACACGTCACCCAAATGGAAAGAATTGATGGCTTGGAAGTCATGGTTAAGCTTACTTGCTTACTTCCATTAATAATCATTAATTAATTGTGAAAGCTCACTAATTTTTTTCCAAAATAAGGTTTAAAATGGAAGCAATAGATGCCAACAGGCAGTTTTAGGCTTTAGGTAGCCAGGGGACTGAGTGCTGTTGTCACATGGGCATGGGGGTGGAAGTGAGTCATGGAAGGCCACACTGAGTGCTCTGAACCTATCCAGTTTTGTGGCCTGAACTAAGAATTCCTTGGGGTCACTCAGAGTCAGCTGAAGCAGGATAAGAAGGGGGCAATCAGATGCAGATTTGAAAACAAGCCAAAGCGAGTCAGGGCCCGGTTCTTGCTATTGTCTCCTGCTCATGTTCCTGCCTTCGACATATCTCATTTGTCCTCTGGGTGGGCTCAGACTTGGGTGGAGTGAATTTTCAGTTAAGGTGACTGGCTCATGAACAGACTGACTTACTGAGGGACCATGGCAGCCCCTGCATGCCAGTGCCAATCTCAGGGACATTCTCACCCAAGACCTTGTTGAGGGAGGTTGGGGAACCTCTTTTCTGCTTGCATAAAACACTCAGGGTCCTGAAAAGTTGTCTTCTGGGAAAATTACTTCAGGAAGCCCAAGCAGACAATTCAACACAAGAGTGTGGATAAGCTTTGGGCTCTTGACACTTACCCGCACGACGTAGTTGAATCTTCTGGAATCCAGAATGGCAGTTGAGAAGTCCAGTCTGTTGAAAGCTTCCCCCAAAGTGCAGTACCCGTGGCGCTGAACGTGAAACAGACACAGAAGTTATTCCTGCCACACAGAGGTTGTCCTCTGGAACAATCCAACTGGACCCTACTGAACGAGCTGTCTTAGGGAATCTGGGCATTGGCATTTCCTGCACCATGATTCCCCGGGAGCCACCAAGAAGGGTGATATGTCTGGCAGCTGCTTTTGTTAGGGACTAACATAAGAAACGTCCCTTTTCATGACTGACACCATTTGGGTTCTTGCTTTCTGCACATATGAGTCTGGGAAAATATTTCTGGAAGCTGGATATATGATGGGGAGACAACAATGGCTGGTGACCATGACACACTCCCCAGAAGACTAGATGCACCCGTGTCAACTGTGGCACCACACTGCTCACACTAATAGCTCCTTTTAAAAAAGGCTTTGAGAGGAAGTCAAAGACGTTTCGATCTTTTGCTAATGAATGCACAGGCACTGGGAGTAGAGAGCTCTGGCTCACGGTCCCAGCTCTACTCGAGTATCTGGGTGGTCTCTGTTCTATCACTGACCCTCTCTGGGCCTCAGATCACGGAGGGAACTTGATGTCCTCCAAGATCCCCAACAGCGATAGAAACCCTGTCATCATGCCATTCTGTCTTGTGTCCTAGTTATCTAAGTAAATGCCTGTGCAGAGAGAAATGGTACAAAATGGTTTGTCAAGTGCCACACAAACATAGTACAGTGTCTTGTCCCCTCTGATATCATGCTGAGCAGGCTCTGGAAACGTCTAGATTTAGTGATTAGACCTTGCAGGACTAACCCTTAAGCATATCTGAAGAGATCTTAGAATAAAAGGAGGTGCCATCCTCAGGTGACATCCAGAGTGCCATCATGTTACAGTTGAGGGACGGATACATTCATCTTAATAACACACTTTTACATACTTTAGCTCACTGGATGACTGGGAGCCCACTTGGTGGCTTTTGCTTCTCTCTCCCTCTGTGGTCCCACACTCTGATGGTTGCCTAGGCTACAGGTTGCTGGCCCTCACCACACACGGAAGATGGCAGGATTGGAAGTCATGCCGTTGCCTGATTCTCTCTGCCCCTTCAAGGAGGTGTAAGGCTAGGCGTGAAGGTTTAATAAACAGGTAGGTGCTCACCTCTTTTGTACTTCCTTTGTGAACATAGATCCATTTTTCTTGGTGGAAATCTACAGAAACAAACAACAAAACAAAACTTGTTTAAAATTTGTAATGTGCCCAAGATTATAAACTGACTCATTTTTTTCACATATTCCAAAGTTTAAAAAGTTAAAAAAAAAATAAGAAGGCTCTAGTGACAATCTAAAAGCATATAAATGCTGACTTTTTGCAGTGTACAAATACGGGAGTTATAACTTGCTTTGTCTAAAGCATTTGAAATCTTCATAGTCAGATTTAGTATACAAAGCCCCAAATTAAAAAAAATCTAATAGCCCAGTATGAGTTTGTTTTAAACGTTAAACCTAAAATTTATATACAGTCATGACAGTCCAACAGATAACATGTGAAAACCATGCAGTTCAAATGGAATAAACTAATTTGTGCTTATTAATAGAGTTTTATGTCCTCTGCTAATAAGTAAAACATCTAGAAATATTAATTATACAAGGAAATAGAAAAAAATCTATTTTCAAAGTTTCAAAACACAGTTCCAAATACATGCTGGAATTGATTTAGCTGAGCACCATCACTGTATAATAACTATATCACCAACGTCAAATATCAGTGACACATAGGGAAAAAACACCCCAACTAGCAAATGACTTACAAAGAAGACTATAAAGAGCACGTTGATCTTGCTTGCAAAATGCACAGTCAGGTTTCTGGGTGCAAAGGTCTTAGTAACCTTTGTCATATCTGATGTTTGACATGGGAATTTTATCCCCAAAGAACCAATGATAACTGCTCAAACAACTTTCTTCTTAAGTTCAAAACAAATGGCTTACATTGAGTTTTGGTTTTGCTGTTCAGTATGTCCTTCTTTCTCTTCTTGGCAGCGACATCATAGTTGAGGCTGTTGAAAAGATTCTCCTTGTTGTATACCTCCTTGTTGCAGTAACTATGGGTAACAAGCCAAGAGGATGAGCTGCGACAGCTATACTTTAACACGAGTTGTTTCCATAAATAACTTCCAGAGTCATAAAACACACAATCACACATGCTTCTCAATCAAGAGGAAACAGTAAAATGATTACTCAAAAAAAGTCCGGACAGGCACAGACTTCTCTTTTTTTTAGGATGAAATACTGTCACCTCTGTGTGGAAGGCAGGGACGGGGGCTTCTAATTCTTTTGAATTCCCTAACAAGGCCTGCCATTGTCATTTGATACACAGCACTTCCCTCTCTAAGAGCAGTGCAGAGTACTACAATGTCACTTTAAACAAAAGCAACAAATGGGGGAAGGGCCATCACTGGTATCACTGTACTAGACAGTGCCTGCATTTTGCAAAGGTGTCTCCTCCAAGTTGCTGCTCTTTCTTCTTTAAAATAGCTTTATTGAAATATGATTCATATACCATGAAATCCACCACTTAAAGTGTACCCAACCTGCTTTTCACTAGCATGCACCTGGCACATCTTGACTCTGCGGTGCTGAGGATCAAGCCCAAGGTCTTGTCCGTGCTAGGCATGCACTCTGCCACTGAGCCACACCCCTAATCCCCATCACATCTTTAAGACAGCTTGCATTTACAAAAATCTAACTTATGAATTCCACTTCCAGCAGATGTTTAGCGTACAATGCTAGCTGTTTAGTTTCCTTGACTAACGGTAGGCATCCTGCTACAAGGTAAAGACCTTGGGTTCCAATTAAAAAAAGTAAAGTCTTCATTCATAAATTGAGAAGGTCTGAAAAGACACAGAGGTGTACCTGTCTAATTCACAGGTCACCAAAGGATGGGCAGGTTCAACTTGGGGCCAGGTGCACATTTCCTGCAGCAGGCTGGGGTGAGGTAGGGGTGATGAGTTCAATGCCACTGTGCTTATGTGACGACAAAGTGAATCTCTGAATAGTTTCCATAGAAAGGATGAAATATTGAGCTACAATGAAAAGATAGATTCCCCAACTCCCTCAACCCACATGAGGTATGCAAGGTAGGATCTATAACCACAGCTTATAAAATATCAATTAGGGTTTTTTTGTGACATCATCAATATGCTGGAGTCCTTTAGTTTTTCAAATTTCTCTTCTGAGTTTAAAATGTGCTTTGATTCACGTCATTGCTAGACTTGCATCCGTTAGGTCAAACAAGGCACACTGCACTCCTCTCTGCCATGCCTTGCGTAAGTGGTAGAAGAGAGGGTTTGAAATAGTTTCCAGTGTCCTTTTGCTGTGACAGTCTCTTAAGTCCCACTTCAATTAGTATAATAAGTATCTTACTAAAATGCTTACACAGCAACATCGCCAGCAATATAGGACACATAGCTTTTTTGGACCCAAGATGTGGTGGATCATCAATCATTTGTTAATCTTCCTTCTCAAAAGCATACTTAATACCATTTATTGAGTTTCCTAATATCTTAGCCTTCTCCTTTTCATTCAGGGAAACAGGATATTTTTAGGTTTCAGATAGGGTAATGTCCTCTGTCAGAGGCACTTTCTTAAGCAAGCCAAGGGTGAATGTTTTGGGCCAGGCTTTGTGTAACCCATGAGTGTGTGTTTGTCCACTAGCATGACTAGACGGGGCACAAATCACTGGCCAGTGGATTATCTGCTCCAAGGTCAGCAGGAAAAAAGGGGCAGAACAAAGACAGAACAGAACTCTGAGTCCCTGAGGATAACTTAAGAAATTTTACTCAAAGCTGGGGAAAAGAGAAAAAGATAGAAGGTGGCTGGAGTGGTCTGTGATGTACCAAAGTAAAGCTAGAACATTCTGTGTGCAAAAATACCACACGAAGGCTTATTTTTAAAGAAAGTTTCCTGTGTGTGCATGAACATACATACCCTCTCCAAAGAACAAAAACCTACATTAGAAATTCCACATATAGGGAACCATAAAATTGAGCTATCTTAGTCTCCTTCATACAATTAGGGTTCAGCAGAAACTTTTCAGAGCTTGGGCCACAGGTTGTGACCATTCCTTAGAAATTGTAAATACATATATTTCAATTCATTCTTCTCTAATTGAAAACATTCTTCAAGGGAATTCAAGCATTTGCTGTGCTCACAGAAGCACTAAGAGCCTGCTTTAAGCCCGAGTGACTCATTTCAAAAGGGAGTTAAAAGGAATTTTGCATAATTGATGATGCTGTCTCCCTGTAGGATGTAGAAAAGTTTTAGCCAAAGGGAAACTCTATACTTCTCCTTTGGGTATTAGGTTTTGAATTCCGGAGGTAGGACTGGAAGGAAGGGCTATGGCGTTTGTTTACATTGCCTGCTTATATGTTTTCTTTTAAGTAATAATATATTCAGTTCGAGGCTATTTTGAGAATTCAATTATGTCCATTTCAAGGAAATGCAAAGCCAATGGAAAATTACAACTGAAATTTTTAACACACACAAAACTACCATTTAGGAATCACAGCATTTTTTTTTTAAACAAACAAAACCATCCTAAGGAGATTGCTTTCTTTACTAAATTCAATAATAGCCAGGAAGTTGCTATTTTATAGTCAGTTCTTACTAATCTTTATTTTTATAGACCCAGACCTAGAATAAGAAAAAGTCCCTCCCCCAGACAGTCCCACACCATCATCAAACACACACCAAGATACTTTGAGACAACTTTAGAAAAGGTGGAAAGATTTTGAAATAAGACCATTTTGGCAGCAGATAGAGGAGGGATTGGAAAAAAATAGAGCCTATTTCTTATTTAATTTGCAATAAAAACCAAATAGTAAAGCCATGTCCTGCCCCAAAGTAGTTACATAGCCTTGATTAAGGCCAGTGAGATTTTCATGCTAATTTGCTATAAGACATATCCAGATGGCCAAACTCACAAAAGCTAGTACCAGATTGCTCGGTGCAACAGACAGCCTGTGTATGAAGCTCTTAGAATAGTGCCTTGCACATAGTAAACCTCATAAAAATTAACTATTATTTTTATCCAGAGCACCAAGGCAAACTTCCTGCTTCCTGGTCCAGTCTTAGCTACACATTATAGCAAAATTCAAGTGAGTTTTCAGCTGCAGAAGTGCAGTCTTGGAAAATATAGCTGAGGTTACTCATCCTGGGGGTGGTGGTGAGGAGGGCAGTGTGGTCCCTTCAAGCCCATTTCCTTGAAGCATTCTTGGCTCAGTTCAATTCATGCTCAGCTCTTGCCTTGAAATTTGAACCTGCTAGACCAAATTTAACACTTGCCATTCCTCTTCTATCTTACAGTTTTAAACTTTTGAGAAGGGGCTCTGCTTTAGGTTTTTCAAATCCTCTCATGATCTTGGGAGGCACCTGGCTGCAGTGTGATTTGTAACATTCAGCGATTGGAGGAAGACAGGGGTCTGGATCACAGAGCAACCAAGAGTCCAGAACAGGAGTGCTGAGCAGAGGAGAGTGGTGGACACAGAATAATAACCCCAGGCTGGGAACCATCCAATGAACCCTTCATTCCTTGCTACTATTGGGCTGCTCACAGATGGCTACGTGGAATTAGAGAAGTATCCCATACCTCTGTATTGCTGTTTACAATCCCCCTACCTCTTCTTTGAGGGCTTTCTTTTGTTTTCTCAGAACAGGAGAGGGCATTCAACCTCACCTGTGTAGGCAGGCACTGGGCCCAAACCTGACATCACAGAGAAACCAAGACGGAAAACAGTGGGGATATTTGAGATTACCAACTGAGACCTCAAAAGGCCAACTGCTTTTAAGAAGTTGGCAGACTCCTCCTGCTAAGTAAGGAAGGGATTGTTTACAATTGCTGGAAAAAAAAAATACCCTGCAAACAAACAGCCAGCTGCTTTGCTAGGAGACTACCCAAAGATTCCTAAACTCTGACTCATCAGACGACCACAGGTGGCCACTATATTGATCACTCCTATCAGTAATGATGACTGCTGAGTGTAACTGCTCAGGCTCAAGTGGGAAGAGGCTCCTAAGAGGGACAAAGGGGCCTGGAAGCTACCTGATCCCAGCCTACTATAAACATCTGTGAGTTTAAAACATTTTCAGGTCTTCCATACTGTGGAGAGGGGAGGTGTCACTATTTCTAGAGGAGAGCACACGAGTTTATCTCATGGAGCAGTGAGTGAATTGCAGACTCCCCATTTTTAAAACTTCCTGCTGAACAGAGTCAGCCACAATCCTACAATTGTATTTGGGTGAGCCAGGGAGACACACAGCGGGGGGGACCCCTGCTGCACCTTCCTAGAAAGAATCTCAACTTTTATGCAGAGAGTCCTAGAATATTAGACCATCAACAAGAAGGGAGGGAGTTTCTACTCTATCCCCTTCCCACTTAGTTGAGGGAGAATGCTTTAGGCATAGTCTGGTGACAGCAGTTGCTTTAATTTTTCTGTAAATAAGTTATCTGATTTTCTGTGAATAAGATTTCTTTATCATGCTCTCCAACTCCCCTGGGACTGCCCCAAAGCATCTCTAATATGAAGGTTAATATGCTCTTGTCTCTACGGACAGACCTTGGCATTAAATAATTTGCTTCTCTTCATTCATGTACAAAGGGAATTTCATGCATTACAAATCACAAACAAATGGGAGGCTCTGGAGGTCAAGCTGCCAAAACAACCACATTTTCTTGATAGTTTTTGCAATTTATTGCCAAGACTTTATCCAAACAACTCCTGGTAAATCTCAGTCAGCAGGAATCTGGCCCAGTTACAGAACTCTCCACTGAAGTCAACTTAAGGGTGCAGGGGCCAGTGCCTTAACCAAAGGCACCCAAGGGTGACTCAGCTGCAGCAGCCTCTCCCCACCCCCACCGGTTTTTATCGCCTTCTTCCCTGGTCAATTGGTTTCTCTTATTGGTCAAGGTCAGCCTCTCCAAGTGGACCTGACTTCTTTCAGAACCCAGGATCCCTCTGAGAATCTGACAATCCAGAATCTCATTCTCAGATGCTCACACAGTCCCAGTTGGGAGTGACTAATTCAGGACCACATAATTTATTAGCTGTACTTGTGTTAACGAAGCTGAGCATGGAGCTCAGAGGACCTCAGATTTTCTACCAGCCTGGCAGAGCTCAGGGGGAGACCAGGAGGTTTTTCTGCAGTTGGCAGGCATCCTTAGAAATGGGAGGGCGCTCACTGTACCAAGACGGATGAAAGGGCCACTGAGAAAACAGGTGCAAGTGCTTCATCCGCCTCTGAAGCAGGGGTTTTGTGGGTTCCACCGTCCGCCCCCGAGCAGCTTCTAGACGTTACCATCACCAGGCAAGTCCGCCCAACTTGCAAGGCTGCTGTCCTGGGGACCATCTAGCCGCCCCTCTAGATTACTCATCCTCTCTGCCCGCCTCGCCGTCGCCTGTGCGTGAGAAGAGTGTGGAGGCGCTCACGGTGGGACCCACGTCCGATCGTCACCAGACTTATGACTAACGCGACTGGGCACTTTGAGTCCCGCCATCCCAGCGGTGAAGGGCGCAAAGCCCACTCGCCTGCGCCGGCGTAAGCGCAAATGGCTTTGGACTACAGTGTCCAAAGGCAGAAGATGCCTGAGTTGTGTACTTGAGTTTGAATGTTTGGGGCCAAGACCCGCGATTGTCAGGTTCCAGAGGGATCCAGGGGTATGTAAGGAGACATGTCCACTTGGAGACGCTGAATTCAGCGGTAAGAGAACCCAAATTCCGGGTCTCCAGTGCTCTGGCGACTTCTGCTGAAGTCCGGGCAACTCACTCCCACACCCTCGGACAGGGCCCACCTCCTCATCTTGTCCCACCCGGCCTATCCTCATTCATCTGCCCTGCGTCCCCCAGGTCAGCCCAGGTCAGGTTTGCCTGGCTAGAAGGTGGCGGGTCCCCTCACCTGCTGAGGTCGCTTACGAAACTGCCGCTTTTCTCATCCAGGAAACGCTTCCAGCCGTCGGCTGTCTTCACCCAGCTCTGCCCCGGGGATCGCCAGTCTTGCCCAAGGAATGGCATGGCACCGAGAGCGGACGCCAGTCACGGGCTGGACGAACTGATAGACTGGATCGGCCTGGCGGCGTCGGAGACCAGCCGCCCTGGGCGGATGCTCCGGGTGCCGGGCCTGCGATGCGGGGAAGCGCAGGGCTCTGGCGAAGAGGGTTGAGGGTTTTGGGGCTGCGGAGCCGGTACCCTGCGCTCTCAGAGGGCTCGGTCTCTGGGGAGGGTCGCGCGGCGCGTCAGACTCCGGGAGTGCTGCGCGGCTGTCCGGGCCACAGTATTTATCCTGGGCCGCTGGCCCGGGCTCTTTGTTGCCGGAAGAGCGCCTGCTCTTAGCCCGGCCCCCCTGGCCCCGAGGCCACGTGGCTTTGTTTATGGGCTCGGTTTGTTTTCTGAGGCGCCCGCGGCTCCCGCTCCACTTGCCATTGCACAACCGCGCTCCCGTGGAAACTTGAGGCCGCCTTGCCAGGCCAGATCTTCCACCACCTCTCAGTCCCCTGGCACCTCCGCGTCCCCTCCCCGCCCCCAGGGCCAAGCTGCCGCAGCCCGAGCGAGGCCTGGCGCTCTGGAAGCCGCTCCAGTCCTCCTGCTGCTCCCCGGCTGGCGAAGTGCGCGAGGAGGCCGGCGCGGCGCCTAGGTCACTGCAGGGCAGGTGGGGAGGACGACCAGTCCCCTCCCGCCCAGAGCACCAAGACCGAGCTCTTCAGGCAGATCAGTTCTCGGGGGCGGCCTCAGCGCGGCGGTGGGCAGAGAAGGGGCAGAAGCCTCTTGCCCTCTGTCATTGCTAGAATCCCCTGTAAGGCTCCGGGGTCGGAGAGTCGGGAGGAGGGGACAAACTCCACCCCTCCCCACCCCCAAGCTGTCATCAACAAGCCGGCTGTCAGGCCTGATTCCCCGGATGGCAAAGGAAGGGGGAAGAAGGAGGCCCAGGAGGCACCTGGTGCCCCAGGGATGGGAGTGGAGATCGGGAACAGAGCCCCATCTCACCCCAGGACCCTAACCGAGCAGCGCCGGCCTCCAGAACTCCTGGCTTGGCACCGAGCAGCTGGGGAGCAGGGTCGGGACCTCTGAGCCCAGCTCACAGTCCCAGCCCGGGGGTAGGGCGCAAGGGCTGGGCTTCTGTTCCGAGGAACCACTGCCCTCTCCTCCGCTTTCCGCGGTTCGTCATCCTTTCCGCCTCTCAGCCTTTGAATCCTCTCTGGGGAATATCACGTCTCGAGTTGTGTTTTCATTTTGGAGAGAGCGAAGAGAGAAGGGCCCGGGAACGCCCACCCGCGGACTGCGGTGCGGTGGTGCCCAGCGCGTGGGTGCAGAAACCTCCCTAAGTGTAGTTTATTAACCTAACCGTCCTAACCGGGCGAGGGGTCTGGTATGGGACTTCTCCCGATTTTCAGATGAAGGAACCGAGGGCTCCAAGAGGTGGTTAAACAAGTAATCTACCCAGAGCCACAAAACTAGTTTCTTCTCAACACTTAATACATTTGGAAACTACGGAGTTTGCTTTTACTTTTTGTTTTTGGTAACACTCTGCCCCTCTTTGCAGAATGTAAACTCCACGAGAGCTGGTCCTTCTATTCTAGCAACAGTCCAGCCAGCTCCCGCCAGGTGCAGAGCTGATCCTCAATAACCATTTCTTCTATGAACAAGTGAATGAACATAGGAGGCTGTGGCAGGCCGTGGCTTCTGGGCCCTTTATCACCTCTAGTTGGCTGTAGAGCTGGATTCATGTGGTGATTGGATGCATAGGGCAGTAGCATGCTTCAGGATAGCTTCAGACTTAATTCTTAGTCCTGTTTCTGCAGCCATCCGGAGCTTCTCTTCCACTGTCCAGTGCAATCTTGAAGGCTGAGAGTAAGCAGAGAAACTGCGCTATGGGGCTAGTGCTGGAGGGGAAGGAGATGTTTTTAATAAAGTCTGTTTCCAAGTAGTCAGGGTTTTCTGATTTAGGTTTCCCACCATAAATTATTTATTAGGGTAGTAATAGTAAAAATAGCTTGTAAAAACGCTGCAGAAGGTCCCAAACAACTGATAAACATGCTAAGAGATGAGACAGTGCTGGGTTTGGTCTTTATCAGGGAGAACAGATTATTTGCAAGAAAGAATAATTAAAGGATGTGATTATTAAAAATGCATGCTAATTACTAGGGAGTAAGTTATATTCTTGTAGAAACCATCCATGGAAGACCAGAATGTTGAAGATTCAAATTTGAATTTTGCTAGAGCATCAGCATACTGCTGATTGTACCATGGGTGAATAATAAAACTCCTAGGGCTTCATTTACTCAACTGTCAAGAACAAATGGTGCCAATAATGCTATCCTTTAGGATTGTTTAGGAATTGTGGTAGATTGGATTATTAGTACCCATTCTTCCCTCCTTTGTAGTACTGTTATGCACCACACCCTTGCCATGGGCTCTTAGTGGGTGATGTGTATATTTCCACTTCTTGACATTGGGCTTGGCCATGGGACTTGCTTTGGCCAGTGGGATGCTAGGGGATGTGTTGTGAGCAGAGGATGTGGTGTGTATACTTGCCTGACTTGATCTCTTGTGTTTCTACCAGTTCAGTGAAAAGAGCATACCATCACTAGCTACCATTCTTTGAGTTGCTTGAGTGACACCATGTGTCCTGGGATCCAACATATGGAGCAGATACTCTAGTTACCCCACAGATGTGTTAGCAAGAAAGAAATGTTTCTTGTTGAGTGCAATAGATATTTTTGTGATCTTCGTTACACAGCATTATTGTGTCAGTAGCTGACTGCTATGAAGGGGTGAGTGGCTGAAAGTGGATGAAAGTTTTTTTCTTTTTTATTTTTGTGGTGCTGGGGATTGAACCCAGGGCCTTGTGTTTGCAAGGCAAGCATTCTACCAACTGAGCTATATCCCCAGCCCCCTAAAGTTTTTTTTTTTTAAACATGTAAAATTCAAGCACAAGTAGGAAATCACAAATTTTGCTCTTTTCTTTTTGGCTAAGAGCTAATCTCAGGAAGACTCAGTGTTTGTTGAGAGTTCTTTAACTTTCTCCTACTTAAAAAATAGTGGCTATCATATCTTAACTCAGGCTTATTCTGAAATATGATTCACTGCCTTAGGTTTCCTCTACTATCAGAAATCTAATTTGGTACTTTTTAAACACATGGTTTCAACTAGAAAGTCTTCTAAGGCTGGACCACTCAACAAAAAGAACGTGTTGGGCTGTGTCAGGATCAAACTCAGTTACTTTCATATCAGATGTTGGCTTGACTTTGCCAAGACTCTGTGTTTAAAAGCTGTATTGCAGTTGAGCATTTGAGAATCATTAAAGTCAAAGTATCAGTGGTATAGCTGAAGAGAGCGGTGGATGGATACTCAGAGGAAATCATAAGGTACAGAGTGGCATGGTCTGATGATGTGAGTGCAGCACACAATGTGAGCCCCACGGCCATGTATTCCATTGCACGGACACTTAGCCAGTCCCGCACAGTTCCCTGAAACAGTTGCCCAGGTTTCCTGGGTATTTGATTTTTCACTTGTGCCTCTCCTCTGTGGGACTGTGAGCTCTTTGATGGTGGTGCCAAATCTTAGCAGTTTAGTTACCTCCATACCTTACAGGGCATATGGTACATGGCAGACAGTCAATTATTCACCAAATATTTTTGTCTGACCAGGAGGGCTCTTATTCCCAAGACTTCACCTGTTGCTGTCTTACTACTTCTGGGGCATAGCAGGGTGGGGAGGAAAAAGAACTGCAACCCCAACTCCCAACTCTATATGTTCTGTGACATTGGTGCCTTACCTGTTGGTGAGGCAAATAGGGAAGGTGGTCAAGAGGTGGCATTGTAGAAATTGTAATGTGCTTTTGCCCTGGTGGCAGATGCTGGTCATGCTGATGACCTTGTGCTGAGTACTTTGTGAACACAATCCTTTTTAATACTCATCACCAATCTGTGAGTTAGTAGTTGTTTCCATTTTATGGATGAGGAAACCGCCTCAGAAAAGTTGAGTTGCAGCCTGCCTGAGATCACCCAGCAAGTATGTAGTGGAGCTCAAACAGGCACCCAGATCTGTTTTTAACTTTGACCGGAGCCAGATTGACTGGGTTCAAGTCAGGGTTCCCCCCTTATAAACCTGTACAGTCTTTGGCAAGTTATTTAACCTCTCTGTGCTACACTGTCTTCATTTGTAAAATAAGAATAACTACAACACTTACCTCAAAGGATGTTGTCAGGATTTATTATGGCAATATGTATGAAGTGTTTATAACAGGATCAGCATTGATAGTAGTTATTGCTATTATCTTTGTGCAAGGTCTTTACCTCCATCTTTTATCTGTTTTAGTCCACATCCATCTTCCCACCAGGTGGTAGGTTTTGAGGGCATGGAGCATGGCTCACTTGGCTAACTTCCAGATGCAGAAAGCATCTATTGGAGTACAAGTATAGTGAAAAGATAGCTAGTCCATTATTAGTTACTTTTTATCAGGTGTGGAAATGACCTTATTCTGAAGAAAAAGTGGAAAACTGCATGTAGCCTGTCTATTTCCTGCTGGGACTGTTCAGAGACATGGTCTCTAGAAAATACTGTTAAAAATTTGATAAATATGAAGTGCTTTGTTGCCTTTAAACCAAAATGACATTCGTTTATGGTTTTGGCTGAGAGACTAAATACTTCTCACTGAAATGCAAGGGTATTCTTTTTTCCATATTTTCTTTTTCTGAAAGGGATTTTTTTTTGTGTGTGTGTGTGTGTGTGAAAAATACTTATCAGCAGTAGTTATAAGTTAAAAATAATTTTTGCTTATTGGGTGGGGCAGAGGCAAGAATAAACCAAATCTGCTCAAGTTAGAGTGAATTTTATAGAAGAGGATCTAGAGGAACTCAGGATATGAAATCCAAACTGTCAGTGTTGTCACAGGAATGTATGTTTAATGTCACAACAATTTGCATATGACCTTACACCCCATCTGCTCAGGGCGGGGCATCCTTGAAACAGTGTGAAATACGTCTGTGAGGTGTGTTGGAGCGGAACTGCCAGCTGTGAGTTATTTTTGGGTCTCTGGCTACCACAAGTCCTGCCAACTCAACTGAAGTCGGTCAGACACATGTCACTGAAAATATGCTCATTACTTTAATGAGAATCATTTGGCATTCCCCAAGTGTGGGGCTGGTTCTGCTTTGGAGCGAGGGTCAAGGGCATTTGCTATAATCCTCCTTCTTTCATAGACCACTGGTTCAGTTTAAGTGGAAATTCTTTTTTGTTTAGTAAATAGCAAAGAGGGTTTGGAGACGAGACTGCTGACTTCTGTGTAGCATAAGGAAATGAAAAATACTGTGACATTCACACCAATGGAAGGCCAAACCTCTAGTAGCTTTAAAAAGAGAACTCAGGTTTTCAAATAAGATGTTAAATGTGTTATGGTTGCATAGCTTTCAAGACAAAACTAGTGCCTGAAATTGGTTCAAGCCAGAATATGTATAATCCTTCAAAGGGTATCTTGAATGGTTGAGTAGTAAGTTTTAGTTCTGAGATTTTACATATGCAAATATAGATTGGGCTGAAATTCATCTAGGTGTTGTGTTTGTTGGCTTACTTAGTATCAGTAATGTTCACATAACTTTTCAAGATATGATCAATGTCCCCGGGAAATGCAAATTTTGAACTAAAATTCAGATTCTCTGATTTATACGTTTCCAGTGATAGGATTTTATCTGGACTTTCCATCAAATAAGTTTGATCCGAGAGTACAGGAGAAATGATACTATTTATTTGAACCCCTTAAGAAGTTACTTTACAATAGCTTGGCGTGGTGGTGCACACCTGAAATCCCAGCAGCTCAGGAGGCTGAGGCAGGAGGATCTCCAGTTCAAAGCCAGCCTCAGCAAAAGTGAGGCACTAAGCAACTCATTGAGACCTTGTCTCTAAATAAAATACAAACTAGGGCTGGGAATGAGGCTCAGTGGTCTTGTGCTCCTGAGTTCAATCCCTGGTACCCCCCTTCCCCCCCAAAAGAAGTTACTTTATAAAGGCTTCCAGAGTCTCAGAGAAACCACAGATTTGAAGACTCAGGTGCCCCCAAGTCCCTGCCTGACCATCAGATTAAGTGCAGAACCTCTCTATGTTATTTTTTGGCAAACTGTTGTTACCACTGTATGTTTTGACTGGTTGCCCTTGGTGATCACTATACACCCTTTGTGAGTCAGGTGAGGTGTGTTTCCTGCATGAATCAGCTCCCAGTTTGTTGGATCCTGGAGAAGTCACTTAGCCTGTTGGGTGTTTATCTTTATATGTTATAAAGCTGATTGTATCTTTCACATCATTGATGGAAGGATGATCATTAACAACAATCACAATTTTTCATTGGGAAATAGAACATGGTTTTCTCCTATCCTTTTTCCTGGGTGTTTTGCATTTTTCTGCTTGTTGTACCTGTCATTTCACCTGTCAAAAGCCAAAGCCTGCAGATGTGTTCGGCTCCCTGCTCCAAACCCAGCACGTATGAGTCTCAGTGTGTGGGACTGAATCTCTAGCAATTGTGGGCTCTCAACTGCATGCCACTTTATTGCCTCGCTCAGATGATTCAATAAAAGTAAGAATAAAATGAGCCCATAATTTCTTTTAAACAACAGTACATTCATTTTAGGAAGAAGAAAATCATTTAAAAAGAAGCACAGGATGTTCAACTTTTTTTCTATCCTGATTACAGCCTGAGAAATTCAGTCCCTTAAGGGACGTAATATTTTCAACCAGGCTTTACTATTGATAGTAATTGAAGAAATAATTTAGTCTTTTAAACATCTGTTTTGCTAAAAATGGTCTTTCATAAAAGCCTTTTGCTAAATGTCCAAATCATGTATTTATTAAAGAGATGGTACATAGCCTGAATTTTCTCCCCTCCTCTGCAACTAAGCAAGAGGAGTGCTAATCTTTCGTTCTGTTTTTGGCAGTTTTACAGGTAGTAAAATTTATTCTAGAATATTTTTCACACATTGTCTCAATAGAGATGGGGCACGCCCTTGCTGCGTTCCTGGTGATCTTCTGCAGTGGCCTTTAACACAGAAATGACAACAGGCCTGCAGGGAGGGGCTAGGCCGTGTATAAATATGTACTCCTAAGACCATGTGACAGCATGAGACACAGGGACAGGTGTTACGAGACACCCATGGGGACAAAGCACCTAACCCAGCTAGGAATAGTCAGGGGAGGCTTCCTGCAGTTGCTCTTGAGCTAGGTAGGTCCTTGAGCTCAGTAGGAACCATCAGGTGACTGGAGGTACAGTGGAGTGGGTGGGTGGGCATTCCAGGTGGAGGAGCTAGCAGGGACATGGTGTGTAGAGCAGGAACAGCATAGGTTGAGGTGAAGGGGAGAATGTGAGGCAGGGGACGAGGACAGCTGGAGACCAGGAGACAGGCAAGGCAGAGATTGCAGAGGGCTCTGTGGACTTCCAGAAAAAGCTCGGCCTTTATCTCAAGAGAGCTGTGAGTGGGTGGTGGTAGATAGCATGGTAGGTAGATAGCTCCCAGAGGCTGGAGGGTTGCATAGAATGTTCTCGGTAGAAGGCAGGAGACAAGTTAGGAGGCTATGTTCAGGCAGCAGCTGATGAGCACCAGAGGCAGGACAGCCATGGATAGTTAGACTGGCCTTGAGACCTGTGTGGGAGACAAACATTGCAGGGATCAGGGATGATGATGCATGGGGTGAGGAGAGGAAATGCCAAGGAGGACTTGGAAGATTTTGGTGTAGGTGAAAGAAGAAATGAATGGTTGAATCTAGGGCTGAGGACTAAAGTCTCATTGTTCTAAGTGAGACCTCATTCTCACCGAGTTTGGGGCCAGGAACAGAACAAATTCAGTGCTTCCTGTGCCTCATGAACATTACCTGTTGCTGGAAGGACTTCTTCCTCACTGCCCAGGCCTGCCGGAGGAGGGGGAAGGAGCTATCCGAGGAATGACACTCAGACGGATCTTTTCTTCTTGCCCTTGGATATCTGATCCACAACCCTCCGAGACTCTGTCCTGTATTTGTTCCATTTTCAAATGCCTTGAAAGTGCCATCAATATATAATTTTGCACAACTTCTCACTACAAACAATTTATAACAAGCTTTCTTTGAAAAAAGTAAGCGAAGCCGATGCGGAGGTGCACACCTATAATCCTTGCAGCTTGGAGGCTGAGGCAGGAGGATTGCAAGTTCAAAGCCAGCCTCGGCAACTTAGTGAGCCCCTGAGCAACTTAGCAAGACCCTGTCTTAAAATAACAAATAAAAAGGGTTGGAGATGTGGTCCAGTGGTTAAGCGCCCCTGGGTTCAATCCTGGCACAAAAACAAAACAAAACAAAACAAAACAAAACAAAACAAAACAAAACAAAACAAAAAAACCAAAGAATAAAATTGGCTAAAATCTACAAGTAAATGAACATGCAATATAAATGTGTCTTCCATAATTTTTTATTGCCTGGTTAGGACCTCTTTTATGTAGCCCCCTGATTTAGGGGGATGACTCACTTCACTGTAGCCTGGTGAGAGGCAGGTCTCATTTGCAAATACCGAACCTAAAGGGACCAGATGTTCCTGTTCCCTACTGTGGTCCAGACAGGGGCAGGTAGGTGACCTAGGTTTGACCCATGGCCCACTTTCCTGGGGGAAAGATGGAAGGAGGTTGGTGGTTCCTGCTATGGGAGCTCTGCTGTTGTCCCTGTTGCCTTGTCCTCTGAGTCTCTCTCAGTTCCTAACTGTTTTTCAAGCCTATTTCTTTAGTCTTTTTCTGATGCTACGGATGCTGAGAGTCTTATAACAAAATATTGGGGCTTGAGAAAGACAGGGTTGACTT